>OY288208.1:19325695-19800695 GCA_958449745.1 Ochropleura leucogaster
AGACATTTTGTATAAAATAGAATTTGATAAATATCTTGTCGCTGTCCGGAGAGCTGTTCAAGTAATAGCTCCGTCATTTTTCTCAAGTGAAACACGCCAACAAATCTAGTCTGATAAATTAATTGTTGAAAGAACAGCGAGAGGGCAATTCTGAGAAGGTATTATGGCCCCTGACGGGCCTCTAAACCGGGAACATGGCAGATGGTGACTTCGTGCCATAAAGAACACACAGCGGGAGAAAAAATTTGAAAACTTGAAATACGATTTGGGAATGTTCGTTTTATTGCATTGAAATGCGTTTGTGGCTATAATCTGATCGTTTTACGAGCACGGCTATGTTCTAAAATTTGCAATTGTATTCTGTACCACCGCTCATTTTGCTATAAAAACTGAATTTATTACTTTACAAGCGTCGAGGCATTAACGTCTGATATTATTACGGGCTCTAGGTTATTTCCCGTTGAATAAATCAACGAATTTTTAACTCGGCCCTCGTGAAAAATTGACGAAGTTTGTTTTTTCATTACATTGCGTATTCTTCCCTTTGGGATGAGCAGAGCAGTAAAAGGCGATGGGCTGGCAACCCTTTAATAATTAATTATGTACGGCTGTAATCTTTCAAGCCAATGGGCTGCAGCTGTGGGTAGCCTTGTGTTTCACGCATTACAACAATGGAGTTCTCCAGGTAGCCGTTCTGGAGAAAAGTACTAATGAACTCATTGTACCTATTTGTGTACCTCAATAGGTATATTTACACACAAAACACTTGTCATACCATCATTACACGCCGTGAAAAATAGAGCTAGCATACATACAACAGGTAATTAAGCGATCCCTCCGAGCAATGTAATTAAACCATGTCGTTTATTAATTAGGCACCGTGCTAGCCACGAATTACTTAGACCGGAGCCATCGTCCTCTACGACATTTTATTTCTTTGGTATTGTGAACTGAACTCAATTTATCTTCGATAATATCTGCAGACAAGTGACATTGAGACAGTCACAATAATAGATAGCACAAAAATAAAATCTTGTAAGTCTCGTTTAGTTGGTAGTATAAACAGAATGCCATCGTTTAAACTGAAGGTATTTTTAAATTCGATGAAATGTGATAACTAGTTTAAATAAATATTAAAACGTGGACATTTTTTACAACCGAAAGCTTTTCAAGTTGTCTTTATAGCTTTAGGGATTTAGTTAGGAATGGGTGCAACGGGACGGTAACGAGCCGGTCGCGTGACGAGAATTCATTTTAATTTCAATTGTTTCACTTTGTCTGTCTGCATATTTCGCGTATTTGTTTATATGTGCCGCCTAATAGGTCCTTTAAAGGTGTAGTAATAAAGCACTTATGAAAAGGATGAGGTTCTCAAGAGTTGAAATCAGATTAATCTGCTTAAAACTGACGACTTCTACGACTACTTCTTTCTACCAAATAAAGTATTATTTATGTTACGTCCACGAAGGTAAACTAAAAAGGTAAACTTAAATATAATATAAATAAAATAGACATAATATCATGAAATTAATTGTAAACACAAAATGAGCAAATGTTGAATCCAATGATAGAAACGTAACTCCGTGAAAACAAATGTACCAAAATGTAGGAAAAGGTAAAAAAATAATTAACGATAATGAATATTTATAAGGTCTGTAATGTTTCCGCTTGATTGTGCGCAGTCACGCACGGTCGCGACTTGCGGCGAAATGATTGGCGAACTTGTGTGTGCCGTGTATTAGTGGCTGGGAGAGCACGCTACTTCGTGTAGCTTTAGTGTTTCACTGCAACTATTAAAAGGCTTTGAAATATTTTGAATAGAAAACCTGTTCTGTACAAATATTGAAGAGTGTATAAGAATATAGATCTCTTTAGGCAATGCCTTGTTTTCCACCCACTTTTATCCTTCTCAGAACCTAGTGAATCATAAAAAGCCAAAAATATTTCAGTATCAAACAAAGAAACGGCAGAAAATCATAGTACAATCGCTAATCCACAAAGCAGCAACAATACGGTTATAGCTTCTGAACAAAATAAGCTGCACAGTAACAAACCGATAGAAAGAAACAACACAATACAAACAGGAACACGGAGAACAAAAACAGATTACATTTGTCGATTTAAAGTAAAATTGTGCATATTTCACGAACTTCCTCCGCAACTAGGTGTGATAGCGAGTCCCAATTCTTTTTTTATGAAAGAATAGATGGTGTGCAAGTTTCCCGTCTGATAAAAACTGCATACAATGCCAAGTTTTTACTTTTTCTGCTGGAAACTGTATTGCATTTTGTAGTATTCGTGGCGTACTTTGTGAAGTGTGTAGGAGTGGTATTAAAACGGTGATAAATGTGGGTAGTACAGCTATTTGATGTGGGAAACGGGGGAATGTTTGTGTCATACTATAACGGTTTGCGATCTACGATGAGTTGTTGGAGCTTTAAAAACCGTTGTTAGGAATTATGACGAACGCCAGTTTGTACAAAAATATTACTTTTGAATAAAGCTGATTTAGAGTATAGTGAACTAGAACGCGATTTGTTTTTATCAGCAGTGGTAAAAAAAGCTCTCGTTACCCCCTACACAACGAGTAAACCTAATAACATTTTCCCAACCCACAAGTGCGAACCCGCAGGCTAAAGCAAGTCTTAACAAAACCGCTGACATAATTGGAGTCACAAAATTTGTCGCCACAAGCGTCTAGCGGGCCGAATGACCCGCCTTCGATGATCGGAGACTGGAAACATAGAGCAGATACGCACAGAAGGCTTGAGCAATATATCAATCGAACACATACATACACAAAAGATAGACAAAAGTGACGTACAATGAATAAAAGTGCTACAGTGCTTTCACAGTTAGTTACTTTAATGAGGTGACACTACTGTTTTTGAAATCATTTGGAATGATTGCAACTCAACAGTAACTAAATTGAACAAACAACTGTGTTATTGATGACCTTTTAAGTGGCTGCAGCCCAACGGTTACCTTATTTTATGACAAAAATTTTATAATGTATGTTTTTAATCTTTCATGGTCAAACGGCTTAAGGAAGTTGAATGAAAATTGTTAACAAATAGGCTATAGTTTTTATCCCAGTCTGCGCGAGTGAAAGCGGGGGGCGCAGTTAGTCAGACATAAAGATCACTGTGGTTTAGACAACGACATATTAAGATAATTTTACATGTGTACGTGTGCCTGTGTTCGCTCGTTGCTCGTTGCAGGCCTTCTGTACGTATCTACTCAGTGTCCCGGTTCTGGGCTGATATACCCGATATTCTGCTTACGTCCGCGGGAGCAGTCGATATGCAGTAAAATTGAATTGATAGTCGTCTACAAGACGCGCAGTTTAGGGGTCGCGGCAATAGAACGGGAGATTTGCTTTATGTGGCGTTGCGACTTTGTTGGATTTCGGTTTAAAGTCGGTTTGCTGCTGATAGGATGGACAGAAAACTGCAGAAATAAATTTATTTACAAAACAGCTATGAATTGTGAAATGCTTTAGGTCGTTTTCGTTTAGGGATAAATGTCTGTTTCTTGTTGAGCAGCGTAATAAGCAGAAATTATAAGGGCCAATTGGTAGTGCACCGGGCCCTTTCCTATACTGCCAACCACCACACGGGCCCACTGTGTTAAAGTACAGCCAGCAAAAGTGATAAGAATCCAGGCTTTTCAGATATACATAGTTGATTTTTTCTTACAAACCCGGTAGCTGTCTTCAATTCGAATTGAAGTATCTGTTCGCTGGCAACAGCTGGATACTGATGAAGAACTGTTTATTTGCCATCTAAATGTTTTTTACTATTTTCGAAAACATTCATGGTTGTTTTGTTTTTGACTGATGTCACATATCTTTTTTTTTTGTTTTAAAAATGCTGGTTTCGTTATGATGTTTTTGTTCATCGTTTTTAACCCAGTGCTAAAATAATAATTTACTGAATAGCGTGTCTGGGTTTAAATGCAATTGCCAACCTTTAATTTATTAAAAATGTCTCAGTATTTCGCACTTATGAAGGACTTTTACAACGCTATAAAGACGCAATTCCTCCATAAATAAAATCTAGTATAAAAATAATATTTACGGCCATAACTGTAAAATTCTTGGGACGTAGCTCAAGTACGTCGGAGGTCATTAACATCCTGTGCTCCGACGCCCATTACTTCGCATTGTGCATTAACTGCACTTTATTTAAATAAATATGCCGTAAAAGCAATTAAATTAAATCACGCGAACGACCACTCTACATTAGATGGGCCATTTATAGGAAAATATTTACTACTTTTCATGTATAGTGGCTAAAACTTAAATTAAGTTGTCTACGGAAAAACTTAAGTACCTATCTTAGCAAGCAACTATGAAATTCCATTTGCCAGTGGTCGAGATCTCAAGGCTAGCAAATATTACTCACGTATCCTTATTAATCATTCTCGAAACTACATTACAACAAGCTTATTTTTCCTTTTTCCATCCTCATTTATTGACCTGAAATTTATTAATTCTAAACGAGTACGACCTTGAAAGCAAATTAAGCATTTCCGGTTCTAAGTTTACAACTTTTCCTACACTTATCTGTGGCATGTGTCTATAATTATAGACGTCACTACTCTATGACGTCATCACACATACTCATAGGGTATCCATCTAGCCCGGACTGTATCTGGCCGCGTCAACAGTCAAAGAAAAGAAAAGAATATTTGGAGTTTTTGAATTAATCCGACGTTTCGTCAGGACTTTTTCAATATTCGAAATGGTAACCCTACTCGTACTTAAACACCATAAATATATCCTTACATATCAAAGGCCAAGTTCCCCGATGTTTTCCTTCTCCGATTAAACGTGTGAAGCAATTTATCAAAATAAATTGCTCACGCGGAGGAGAAATGTGTTAATGTTCGAAGTAAATGTTGTGTTACAATTATATGAGGTATTACTATATAATTGTATATAAACTGTTTTGCCCGATAGCAGGGGAATATCGATTTGTATAAGTTGAAGGTTATTTCGATGTTTTTCTTTGTTAATGATAAACGTGTGAAAGTTTGGTTAAGTTGTTGTTATTTTGTGTTTTGATCATTTAATTGGGTAAAGGTAGCTATGGAGGTAGTAGTGAACAACTAATGGACTAACGCTGAACTTCAGTTACTATCTTTGCAATTAGAAAGTATCAAATTTTTAGCACAAAAGTAACGAAAACTGTTTATAAACACAACTTCTATTGAGACGAGAAAAATCTATCGAACTTTCTTTATCAGACGGTTTATTTTTATAATAAAAAAAAAACTTTAAAAATATATAATATGCTATCTCAACATGAACGATGTAATCAAGATTTTCTAACATTATTCTGATCACAAGAAATCCATGAGTCTAAAAGAGTCCATGTAGTTTCTTGGCAACTACAGTACTTTCACAGTTATTATGCCCTATGACTGGGAGACTGGATGACTGTAGCTTCATGTTATTGTTTGGACAGTTCAAAACTGCCTGTGGCTTACTTAATGTTAATTGGCATTTGTTTATCATAGTTACTTAGTCTGCTCTACTTCTATCTATGGTTATTTTCAGAAATGTTAAACTGCCGCGTGATCTAATGACACGTGTTGCTGTGTCCACACAAGTTAGTAACTGGCATAATTGCATTTATATACACACTACATTTTGCCCGCGGCTTCACTTCACTTTCCTGATTTACAGGTACCTGCTACCTGTAGTTTTTGCCCATGCGCCTTATTTATTGCACTTTTTGTAATAGCAATGCTAAGCTTTCCCATTTCTTCCTTCTTTCTCCCTCATATCTCGATCTTTAAAAAAAAATTGCCTATCCGTCTCTACGGTCCCAACTATCTGTACCAAAATTCATTCATTCATTCAAACAAACAAACTTTCTTTCGCTTTTATAATATTAGTAAGTATTGCTAAAACAGCTCACTACCTATCCACTCCTTTACTATTAAAAAATAAAAGAACTGTAGGTTTCCTCGCAAATACCAAAGCTCCCCGAGTGACCTCTAAGCGGTTAATGCTTCAATGAATTAACCTTTTAACCTCAGTAATCTGTGCACGATTCTCAAAGACACCTAATAACTAGCTCCACTACAAGCCTCTCCAATAACAATACAATTCGATCCAAACTTTACATATAAATTACATAATTACACACACACGAACTCGCTCAACGTCGGTAATCTCACTTTAAATAAGCACAAACACTGTAATATTAATTACTCAACTGAAATTACACTTGCTAAAGTGGTTTTGTTAAAGTTTGCAATTGTTGATTACGAGCGGAGGAGTCGATTACAGGCTGTAATTACTGCGAGTGCCAACTTGTACTGATTGTAATCCTGGTAATCTGTTCGCCTTTTCGTGTTACAAGTCAACTTTACTGCAAGCTCGAGTGGCTTTATTTTTTTCATGCTTTTTTGGTGGTCGAGTGCGAAATAAACATTTTATGAAAATATGTTGTGTATCCTTTAGCTTACTTAACATTTTCGGGGTTTTAACATTATATTTCAATTCCACGTGTTACTAATTTCGTCGCTATTAAACAACAGTGTGAGTATACTGCCCCGAAAAACAAAGTAACTGACACCACTAACAAGCGTGACCTTCCAATTCACGTCAGATCCTCGCCCATAAAGCACAGGTGCCCAAAACGCAACGCAACTTCCTGCAAAGGGGCGTTTTTTTGCAAATCATCTGACTCGCCTGTCACTATCAATCTTAATTACTGAAGGTGTTTTCTTTTACGGAAAGGGCGCGAGGTCTGTCAATCTCCTGAATTATGACCCGAAGATTAAAGTTACTGCAAAAGGTCAGCTCAGCAATGAATATTCCAAACAAAAATGTTTGCGGTACTAAAAGAGTTGTACATTTCCCCGTTGTCTGACATTTACGTAAATATTACACTCGTAAATTGGAATGGTCAGTCACGGTTAGTCAACCTGCGGCTATGACTGCTAAAAATGCTTGAAACGTCAGCCATTGTTAAAAGTTATGTTGACCTCGATAGCGCCCGCAAAAAGTAATTCCATTCTATTTGCTCCTGTTATTTCCAGCCGTTTCAATAACGGAAAATATCAACGATACCGCAAGGCTTAACAGTAACTCGTATTATAAATGCAACTACTATTATCATATTTTATAAAACAATTCCCTTCGTGAGCTAATGTCTTTTCAATAGAAAAGTAGCGACATTAATAAATTAAAAACAAAAACGATCCCAGAGCGATTCCACACAGATTACAATCACTGAAAAGGCAACAAAAGGGACAAGAGCACGAAATTGTCCCGGACAATGCATATTGCGGCCCCGGGAGACAGGGCTACCGGCCTTGAGTAATGGATTGCACTTTTTAGAACAATTTATTCGAAATCCTTCCCGTTTACCTCCTCACAAAAACCGAGATGCTCTCCTTGCCGATACCTCCTTTCATGTAATCATCTCGTGCAGCCAGTACCGGGACAGCGGGACTTACGGCCTGCATCCACCGTCTGGCATATTTTTTGAACAAGATTGCCTATTACGATTTCCTCGAGCAAATTGGGCAGCCCTGGAGGATGTCGGGGCGCAGTGTCGACCTCGGCTGCCTAACGAAATTGCATTTTGATTGTGTTCAACCGCCTTACACGTGGTTGGGCGCAATTATTTGACATTATTACTTTTTATTACAGCTGAAACGTCATTTCGTTCGGATTCATGCTTCGCTTGTAATTTGAATCTCGTCTCGGTGCGCTCTCATTTTCAAAAGTGGAATTTGGACCGAGAGATTTCTGCATTGCAGAGATGTTTGGTTCCAAGCGATGTTATGTTTTATTGTAAGTAACATAGTTCATGTTTTCCACATTTTATAGGTTGCGGTTCTGCTATGCGAGATCCTATCTCAGATTTGTACTCGTATTTATTATAATATCTAGAAAATGCGGTTAGCGTTCAGTTCTGATAAATTGTTCTCATAAGGTTTTATATTTTTGCAAAGTGTTTCAATTTGCATTCGATGAACAAATAGAGAATATTGACTTTATGCAAAACGCTTGCCTGGCTAAAACTTGCCCAGTTTAAAAGAAATTGCATTCAAATTTTAATATTGAAACCGTGGCTAGAATTTTATTGCACTTTTATAAGTATTTAACTTATCAGCCTTTGTCCGTTTATTCGAAATTCTTTGTACAGTTTTAAAACGGAACGATAATTGCAGAAACTGTGTCGCGCGCAATTACCTCCGCTAAGGAGGTGCGAGCGTTCAATAGACTCTTATTAAATATTAAACAGAACTGAATAATAACACGTGTAGAAGGAAGCCTTTGCATTTTAATAAGGATTAAAAAGACCATTTTCCATAAAGCCAATTAGACTCAAAAGGCGTGTTGCCTACGAAGCAAGTTATAATTAGAGACCTAGCTATGTTTACAGGTACTACTTTCCAGTACCAAACACGGACTCCATTACAAATTGCCTTCGAGTGGAGTGCTACGGGAAGTATCTAAGTTTGAAACCGAGTGATGTTAATTTTAAGTTATATTAATAGTTTCCTCCTCAGCTTTTAATACCAACGTTTGGGCTTAAGAGATACGTTTTAAAACCACAAAAAGAAACTAAAACTTGACGAATGATGTGTCATTAAACTGAGTTTCTTTATAAAAATAGTGAAAAGTTCTTTATGAAATATTAAAGAAGAAAAATAAGAAAGAAGAATTACGATGAGTTTTTGTGGTGCTTGTGTAATTTAAAAAATCCTGAGAATGCCAGTTGGCGATGTTCTCACGAGTCAACGAGAATGTTTGATAAAATAATGTTGAAATATTAACAGTTTGTGGAATTAAAAACATTGAAAGAACACGGGATTTACAATAACAGCGCGGCAACGGTTCGCTGCGCGGTGCGCGGTGTAGCTGTTAATGGAATCCGGGTTTGTATCCCGTTTGCAGAAGTAACTCGAATCTCAAACCAGCGAGTGTAGTCAATATTTTACCTGAAAATACCAACAACGATTATTTAATATGCACTTCATTCTTCAGAGTTACTGATAAAAGTATTATTATGACATTTTCCCACTCTTTATTAAAATCAATATTAGCTAACACCATTTGAATCTGAAACTCCATTTCAATTAGCAATAACTTAGCGACAGCCAAAAGGCCTACTTTAAGATCTATTATCCAATCTCCGTACAAAAGGGACCGAAAAAAATTGACTCGTTTAAAACAACCCGAAGAATTCTTGGACATCTCTTCAGAATATCTTGCAATTTGCGACCGGGATGAGACATTGATTTTCAATCCCCAAGTTTTTCACTCCACTTACTTAAGTAGTCGTGAAGATAAACCGGATGAGACGGAAACGGTCGGACGGTCCCCTTTCCCAGCTATTTGGGCTATTTACCGCCCCAGGCTGTTCTTGGCTATATTTGTGTTCGAGCAATTCTTCGGTAATTTGCTGATGTAGATCAATAGCGAAGAATGTGGCTCATTGAAATACTTCGATCTCTTTTGTTATGTTAAAGATATTTTTGGTCATGAAATGAGGTTGGTATGTCAGCGCTTTCAACGTTAAAAATAGAGTTACTATTATTTTATTTTTAAATACAAGTTTTTACTTTATTTTGAGTGTAAACTAACTATAATATATTACTATATGTGCCCAGCGGTTTCAACCGTTTCCCCTGCGAAAATAAATACTAATATACATTCAATTTTGATAAAAGTAAAACCGTTACACAATAATTTAGTTAAAAATATACAAATTAAATAAACTGAAATAATTGAACTATAAAAAAGAATGAAAAAAAAAACAATATAAAAACAAAATAAACTGTGAAAAAGTTAGAAATAACATTTGAGCACGGATTCACCCAGTTATTTGTGTAAAAAATTATCCTTATCACAAGTTAATTTTGCAAAATTGAGTTGAATACAATCGTACTTTACCTCGAAGAGCGCCTACAAGGTGCCCTCGTTGACGTATCATGGTTTATTCAGCCTAATTTACTTTCAGCGCCAGACATTTCTATTATTGGCGCACCAATTTCTTAGTAAAACCGTTTTCCTAACAAAACGAGGTGATCGCCTTAAATATGTACACCACTAACTTGATAAGAAGACCACTCGTTTATTTTTAGCGAAGTGAAACATAAATTATGTACGTAACAATTTGGACAGCGAGTCCTTTGTTAGGCTATAGAACAAAACGTGGCGCAAAAGGACGCGACCCGCCGATAAATTATTTACCTGGAAACCTAACACCATAAACCGGTCCGAACAAAACCGGCCACATTTGTTAGCTACAGTGCAAATGTCCACAAATAAATAATAAATCGTATTTGGGCGAAAAAGATCCGATGGCATCCATGAATAAGAATAAACAGATGGTATAACAATATTGTCCGGGTTTAATACGCGGGAGGGACAATACGCGTCGTGGCACGCCCGGGTACCCGGGTACTCGGGAACTCGGGACCCGAGTACTCGGGCGGAGGAGCCTTCCGTTCCACTCCGTTGCCAAGAACGTGGCCGACAGCAGAATTTCTAGTTTCGTACACTTGAGATTTTATTTTCAATGTTTACACTGTTATATTTTTAGAATTGAATTTAATATTTGTGTGGCACATCTCTGTGCTGTGTTGCAGTTTGCTGAGTTAGCATTCTTGTTAGAGGTTGTGTTTTATGTCACAATTTGCATCTTTAATAGGACAAAATAAAGTAGATATGTTTGTGTGAGTGATTTCGTTAACATTACTTGACACTACTGAGAATAAAAATGTGTACCATCAATTTTAGCTATTGTTAACCTTGTTTTATTAGAGCGTTTATGTTGTTTCTCCCGTTAACAACTTCGTCAAATTTGAAGTACCAACTGAAACTAAGTTGTGTTTGTACTGCATACCTACTGGACATATCAGTAAAGCTATCGGAATGGCCTGGAAAGGGGCACAGCTCGGGTGTACCAAACGCCGTGACGGTGACGAGCCGTCACGTGACACGCGTGAGCTGCGGGACATGTTTGGAACACACACTGCCACTGCTGTACCATACAGTATTGTAACTAACAGTTTTGTTAGCTTAAACTGGTATTAACAGCCGTTACTCGTGAGGAAACCGAGGTGTGTCGTCTACCAACCTGAACTGGGCTCGCGTGGAAGATTATAAAAGTGGAGTATTTCACTTAGTCTGCTTTTCTTTTCTAAAGACCGCCTAAAATGACCATCATCAACACCATAAAACTTAACGAGGTTGTTGTAAATAATGTTAAAGAAGTTTGCTTCAGGCAACCATTAGTAATATCTATGTTAAATCTATTTAAACTCTTCAAAAACAAGTACAAAGAAAGTATGCAATTGATCGACACTTAATAATCTAATAGAAAAGTACTAGACTTCAATAAAATTGCAGTCTATCGTCACAAGTAAAAGAAATCGGTTTCTTTCATTTAAGAGATGAATGAAAGGAGATTTTTTTAAATGAAGTCATTAAAGAGTTGTGAAGATTTCTCTGAGTAACTTACCCAAGAAAAGGTTTTATAATATTTTTCCTGAAACCTCAAAGTCGGTACGGTACGGGCTAATCATAGAGTTCATATTTTTAAGTGATTAATATTTTTTCTTTCTAATTAATATTATTACTAAGGAAAATTGAAATACTTAACCGGCTTATTTCGGCTATTTTAGTAAAACATGAGGAAAACCCATCTATTTTATGATAAAAAAGACCAGACACAGATATTTTTAAAATACACTAGCCTTTGCCTTGTGGTTCTGCTCGCATAGAGGTTGGAAATGTATATCCCATTATGCCTAAACTATGCCATGGGCACTAACAAACTTATTTTTACAATCAGAATATGTATTAGAAAAGAGAAAGAAAAGAAATGAGGCTACTGCTTAGATGTGGAGTAATAGAAAAGTAGAAAACATGCTGCGTCAACCCATAATGAAAGACCTCAAAATGGCAGGAGAATAATCATGATGATGATTATTAAAAGCGAGACCCATTCTTTGTGATTGTGGGCCTTGTAGATTCTTGTAGATCCTTCTAGATCCTAGTAGATAATATAACGTTTGGTAAAGAAGGCAATGACTAAAATTCGAGTCTACGCTATCCTCTCATACTTGAGTACTAATGCTGTAATAACTACATTGTGTTATTATGTGGTTTTATAAGGTTTTATATGTAGTTTTTTGCCGGTTCTTCTTTATAGAAAACCTAACTAATCTCGACGTCTTATTTTCAAAAAGGACTATCTTTTAATGCTTTTAGCAGTATCTCAATTTTAGCTGTAGTATATTATAATATAAATTAAAGCACTTAGTGAATTTAAATCATCATTCTGTCAATAATTTAAAGTTAATAGAGACAAAATGACGTTTTAAATATGATTAGCGCTAAACGCATTTAGGGCCAATTTCACCAATGAAACTAAATGTTACCGGAACATTTAAACCGCGTTCTGTAGCTGTCAGTGTCATTATTGTCACGGAAAATTGACACTTACAGTTCTAACACGCGGTTTATACGTGCCGCGGTCAGTTACATTAATGAAAATCAATTTGTGGTACTAGCAGGCTACTATCCAATCAGAATAACCAAAAGCTAACATAGTCCATATTATCGTAAATAAATATAAACTTAACATTACGCCTGTAATCCCCAAAGGATTGGGCAGAGGTATTCCTGATGGCAAAACCCAATAATAAATAGCTCGGTTTCTGAATCAAACCCAGGACTTTATTCTCAACAGTAGCTCTAGCAACCACTGCACCAACAAGGCAATCGAGGGATGCAAGGCAATCAATAACTAAGTATATTTAGTAGTTGTTTCTCATCAGGATGTTAAAAATTTATTTGTAGCATAGTTTATACCATGCTACAACATCCTAGTTGCCCCCCTCCCCCTGTTCTCCGTATCAAAGGGACATATGAACTGTCTCTAAAACACGCGAGTCACAAGTGTTTGTGTCGTAATAAATTAGCGGCCGTCATACGCTGTCAGTCGGCTGTCCAATTGTATGTGACGTCACGAATGTCGCGACGTGTATCGTTATTGTACGCATCGTGTTTATGGGCTCCTGGTAGTTTTAGTTTGTTTTTATACCTTTTTTGTCATCATTTACGGATAAAATTTTGAATGTGTTTTGCTTGTTCTTTAAATTATTATATTATTTATTGAATGAGATTTTGTTTAAACAAAGAAACCAGCCAAGTTGGAGTAGAATTTGTGAAATAAACGGTCATATCTTTCGTTTTATTTTCTTAATTACAACTCGATACCTTTTTGTGTTTTCGAGATAAAGGATCTGACAGACAGACAGATAGGCGGACAAAAAAGTGATATTATAAGGGTTCTGTAATTTATCCTTTTCAGGTACGGAACAATAAAAATATTGTGTTAAACAAAGGCTGTTTTGTGCATGGGTGGTAACCATCCATTACTCAACGCCACTCTTCCGGGTCTCGCACAGCACGTTAAGCAGATAATCCTAAATTCTGACAATCAGTCTCGCCAAGGGGATCTATCGTGTAACTCCGTTTTTCTTTGTACAGGCCAGACATGCAGGCAATGTAGTTAAAAAAAAAATCTAGAATCACTCAGTTTGCAGATTGTCATATTATATCTACAAACTGAGTGATCCAAGAACCTGGAATTAATACACGATTAGGGCGGCACGGAGGGAACATAAAAGAGGCGTTCGCTCCATAATACGCAACTACTACCTACCGGTTTATATTCACACAAAACGTAATGCGAAAAAGTTTATCATAACTGGGCCCTAGGCAACAGATAGGGAAAACACTAACACGACGAAAAAATAAAGCCAACAAGGCAATGTTTCCCAGACCACCACTTGTTGTCATAAACAACGTATCCACGAAAATATCGAGCACATTCTTAAATAACTTGGTTAGGACACACACCAAGTTCTACAAACAAAAGCTGTGATCTATTGAATGTAATGGCCGCTAAATAGGTAATAACAATGCGAACGATATCCTTCCGATGTTAATCACGTCGTATCAATAAATTGGCGACTGTAGCGACCAGCTGTGTCGGTAAAATGTTGGTATTTGTGTTTTAATATATGCGCGGTCACGCTACCTTTATTGTGCTTTAAGCATTTACATACATAACACTGGCTGTTGTAACAAACGAAACTGGTCCTTATCACCACGGGCTAAGATCGTTAGATGTCGCACGAATAAGATGGTTTTTCAGTAGCTGCATTGCCGTTGTGTAAACGACATTGGCTTTTCAATACGGAACAACAATACAATAATTATCGAGAGCGTACAACGGTATCATTTTAACGTAATGAAAATTCATATGACAGCATTTTTTCTTGCGTTACTTTAACGGGACGAGCGATGTCACATATTCTTCTGTAGCATACATTTTCACTTAAGACGAGTGACGTGCTTAATTTTATTTAACGTCATTTTAAGGATTCTTTTATTTTTTCCGCCACGTCACGTTACGAAAGTATTTATTTTCCTCACACAGGAAAACAAAATTAAATTATATAAAGGAAAAAAAATGAGACTGTATGTCTCATTTTTTTTCCTTTATATAATTTAATTTTGTTAAAATAAATTAGTAGCCCTGTACGGGGCCCATATCTCAGCGTGGTGCTGAAAGCACGTACTTCCATATTGGCCGTAGCTCGTACCTAAATTGTTTCGAACAGCCAGAAACTTCTGCTATAATACTGATATTTTCACCGACTGAACTCCGTGGCTCATCTGGGTCAAATCCCAAAAAACTGGGTGGCGATGTTAGTAAGTTACAGACTTACACCCATCTCTCCACTATCATTGTACTCAACCCTTTTTTTTGAGTATGGGGAATCATCAACTCCCCCTCCGGAGTCCTTCGGTGGGTTTTAACCCACCCCTGTTCCTTGTTTTGCCCTTTATGTTCCAGGGCCCCGGTACCTCTTTCGAACAGCCCGCATCGCCAAGAAGCGGTGGCTCTACCAGGCCCCTCTGATTGTTTCCGACCCTGGAAAGAGTAACTCCAGCATCGTATCCATACAGTCTTCTTGACAAATATCCCACATAGCTCCCCAACATAAAAGGCTTTACGTTGAGAGAACACAAGCTAGTATATTATCACAGCACCGCATGAAATATGTGTCAGTTATTTTTCCTCATTCGCGCGTTATTCCGCCCTTATGTCATGGCGTCGTGAAGGGGTCACGGTAACTTTCCTCTTATAAGTCATTACAGTAAATTGCTCATCGTCTTGTGAATGTTTTTCCTCTATTTGTCTTCTCATATTTTTTGCGGAGTTGCTTATTATGAGTGGCGGGCGATTATCGTTTATTTAATTATGATATCAGAGTGGAATATGTTTTCATATTGCGGAAGGTATACAAGAATGTGTACAAAACGTAGTTAGTTAGTAAGTATTGGCAATAATGTCGAACTTTCATACAGAATTTCATCCGCTATTTTACTATTATTTTTTGTCCATCTTTTCATCCCTTTTGACACATTTCGTTGTACATTCATGAACATTTTATGCTTTTAGCTTGCTCGAACTAACAGTGACTGAATAAATTTAAGATTTTTATCATTTTAGCTCGGTTTCTTTTTCTTCGTCGTTAAAGACAAAAACCGGCCAAATGCGAGTCGGACTTGCGCACAAAGTTGTTTAGTGCCTTTAATTTTTTTTTCTATTCTATTTTTTTAACGAACAAACAGAAATACATCATCTGTGATAAAAATGGAACTGTATAACTATCACGATTCATGAGACCAAGCTGTAGGCTTTTGACAGACAGACAGACGGACGGAAAGCGAAATCTTAGATAGGGTCTTATTTCACTCTTTGGGTACTGAACCCTAAAAAAACGAAGGTTAGGCGATTCCTCAGCTCTCTAAGCCACCGCTTTCATAATATTTATAATGGTCTGAAAATATAAAGTTGAGTGAAGTAACCACTTGAACGTCTGCAACTTGAGCTGTCTACTTCTATGAATAGTCGCTGGAACGTTTTCTCAGTAAAAAGA
This sequence comes from Ochropleura leucogaster, assembly GCA_958449745.1. Taxonomy (NCBI): domain Eukaryota; kingdom Metazoa; phylum Arthropoda; class Insecta; order Lepidoptera; family Noctuidae; genus Ochropleura; species Ochropleura leucogaster. Next base: position 19,341,695 of record OY288208.1, read on the forward strand.
TCTTTACAGATTTCATATTTTTGTGAAAAAATAAAGAAATGTTTGTATATTATCTTGTTGAGAAGAGATAGCTCACTGAGCAGTCGGAGTAGGGTAACATAATATATCAGTAGCAATGTTTATACAAGTATACTTTACTATTACTTTGACCGGCTTACATCAGGCTGGTGAACTTCAGTTTACGCATCGCACCTTCATTTCGAAACCGTTATTAAACGAAATTTTCGAAAAGAAAAAATAAATATAGAAAATATTACATTATATGACTACACACCTTAAAAAGAAACCAATAATTTAAAAAATAGAGCCAGAAATATCTCTTATGTGTTCATAACTTTTTTATTAAGAGGTAAATAGTCATGCAAAAATCGTAAATTAGCTCTTCTGTAAAACTTAGTTTTTTTGTTTTGTAACGGTTTCGAAATGAAGGTGTTGCATGTAATGTTATACTTAGTGCACAAGTGTTTGTTGAACACTTTCCTCACTCTCGTTGACGGAACGGCAATCTTGCAGGTTCTTTTCCATAGGAAACAACTAACTAGAACCGTGCACCTTTTCTAGATGTTTTACAATCAAAATCAAAATATTTTTATTTCACATTGGCCCACACGCCCATTTTGCCCTACCCGGGGCAATCGAATCGTGGGAATCGAACCCAGTAGCTTCTGCTCAGCAGTCATGCTTGCGACCACGAGACCAACGGAGCAGTCCAATAGATAAGAGTGGAAGAAGAAGATATGCTGCAGCTACCCCAAATAAACTGGGATAAGGGAAAGACGAACAATGAATATCTGAATCTCTAGTTCAAAAAGATTCGAAAAGGTTAACGAAAGGCAATAGTAAAAGTCAGGTCCCTAAACGCAGTCGCCACGGGCCCATTTCAGGTGTCGCTGTCCGTATGCCACGTTATGAGAAGCTGCCCTGTAACTCCCCCGGGGTAGCTCTACTGCTTGCTCATACATATCATGCCTTATTTATTGTAACTTGATTTGACATCTTTCGTACTTTATGTGGGTAGTCAATGTCGACAGTAAGTGATGATACGAGGACGTCATACTGAACTTTATGTTTAAACAAATGTGCTATATTTTCAGGTTTGATGGAGTTTTTTTACGATATTTTTTAAACCCCGACCAAAAAGAGTAGGGTGTTATTAAAACCGGCCAAAAGCGGGTCAGACTCGCGCACCGATATCGTGATACTGTGAGGGTTGATTTTTTACAGTTTAACGGAACTACAAACTTGTTTATACGATTTTATTTCAACTGGATACATCCACGTGTTCTTGAGTTAAAGGTTCTTCATCAGACAGACAGACGGACTACAAAGTGATCCAATTAGGGTTCCGTTTTTTCCTCTTGGGGTACGGAACCCTAAAAACACATAGTGTACACACATAAGTTTTACAAAAAAATATGTATTTGATTACTTCAAAGGCATTTTTTTTGTGGATAACTGGTTGACTTCTGCAACAATTTCCATGGCAAAATATTTAAAAACGACCTTTGTCATGACTTTTATAAAAACTTTGAATTAACACGTAACAGCAACAGTAAACAAAAGAAATATAACCATAACATGTTACCTAGTCTCTCCAGTGTAAGGTTCCTAGACCATGAAAAATTCTGAAATAAATAATATTATACTCATGCCAATTTTTCGGGAGTACTTTAATTAATTGTTATCCCGACCTGTAAAATAAATATTAAACTTCACCTTCCCTCGCCAGTGCAAGCTCTCACTGTACTATGTTAAGTGGTGTATTGCATTACACACGTTAAGTACTGGCGCAATTACTACCGCACAGCAAAGTGGACAACGCGAGTTGCACACGAGAATATTTCTTAACTATCTCCTATTAAAGTAACTAGCATTGCACGTACGGGTACTCCAGCAAAGTAAGCCAGTGTACTCTGCTAATGTAAACGGGGCTTAATAGAAAAGATTACTTCCACGAGTTCGAAATAATCCTTAGAAGGATGATTGTGAGTGAAAAGAACACGCTTCTGAGTACCATTCATATGTTTTAATGCGTGCGGTTTGTAGCCCATTAGGCGATGAAAGAGTTCAGATATAATACTCGTTGTGTCTGTGGAGGTCCTTTGGTAGTTTTGGCCTTTTGTAGTTTATTTCTAACGGATTATTGAAAGGGATTAAAGTGATGTTTTTTCTTTGAGTATGGATTGAAATGAGAATAATAAAGTATGTTTGATTACATTGTTACTTGTAATAATGAAAATTTATCAACGTTTTCATTAAACCTGCGTTATCAGTCGTAATCTAATCTTTTAAAATATTGAAACTACTGACATTTTATCAGTGCCATCTGCAGAGGGAGAGTTTTCAAGAAATATTTTCGAAACCTATATGGGGTCTCCTAGCACAGGTATCCAATACTTAAAAGAAAAAATTCTGGGGTCCTGGTTCCAACGGTCTCTGGTTCAATGTCTCTCGCTCAACAGTGCCCTCCACACGAAGTAATTCAATAGCACCCAAAAAATAAAAATAAGTCGGATGCAGTAGTACTGCTGTTCTTAACTAAATTTACTTTATTAGACGCCAAACGGTTCGCATCACACATACAATCATTTAACTTACGTAAAAAACTGTGCGCAAAGCAAACAGTCGGCAATAATTTAATAACGAGAGCTATTACAGCGGGTCATCATTCATTTTCGCATTAGGAAGGGTCTGGGGTGGGCCACGCAGGGTATAGGGGCGCGGAGGGGGGTGCGGATGACCCACGTCCACAACTTTACCATGTTATAAGTAGTTTCAGAAGACCGGTTTCACACAAAAATGGAAGCAGGGACGTAGACGCGTACGTAAGTCGAAACAATTAACAGACAATTTAATCAGTAAAAGAACTGGGTTCTTTTTGAGAAATCAAACGCATTTTGTTATGTTGTTGTACATACAATGAATAACAAACTGTACTGTTTGTCTGTGTGTGTCAATCGACCAATTGGTCGTAGTGAAATTACAAATCTGCATGTCTACTGTGACGGGGAACTTAGACTATCACACATTTTTGCGTAGCACGAGCGAGCATGCACTGGCTGTGCGCTCGCTAGACGTGTCTGTGTGTGCGTGCGTGTTCGCTCGTTGGTATGCTAACCTTCTGTGTGCAACTATTTTGTTGAGTGTAATGTCGCCAGTCATGCGGCAGTTAACATACCTTCTAGGCGACAGGCTTTGAGGAACTTGCTCCAAATGAAGAGGTTGCATGGTGGAGGACGCCAGTCATATGTTACAAGTTGTACTCGTATATGGTTGGGTTAATTGGTGTGAGTGTGGTGAAGTTTGGTTGTTGTTTGATTTAACAACTTTCTTTCTTCTCGTACAAACAATATGAGACACAGTATTAGTATCTGTTTTGTACAATATCTGATTGCCAATTCCTTCATTTATTAATAAGCACGATAATTTTAACCTCGATTGTCGAAATACTTCGTTTATTTTTGCGCAAAAGACACAAAGACTTAACAACGCGAGAACATGCAAGTCATTGTTGACCTCAAACTAAACTTAATTATAATCAAGTTATGTTTACGGGACGCCAACTCGAAACAAACCATTCATGCTGAAATAGATAAAGTTACTTTGATTAAATTCACGAAAACTTCAAATCAAAGGACAAAGTTAGAAGTTGCTCGGAATTCTGTAAATTTGCCAAATTCCTAGTTTCTGGCATCCTGAGTGGGACTTATTTTACAAGCACCCAACATACGGGTCGTGATGTTTGGCCAACATTAAAATTGGTTTATGCAAATGTAAATTACATACATTAGTTGTCGCGGGACGGCAGCGGGATGGCGGGATGGCGGGACGCGGGACGCATGCGGCGCGGGGCTCGAGCCACTCGTTTCTTACTACGTGCTTTATAAAATATCAGTTTTAATTGTTAATTTTTGTTCCAAATCATATTTGCGTAAGTGCTTCAGTTATTTAACTTGTTTAATCTTGAAATGGAATCACCTCATTAATAAAAAGCTTTTTATTTCATTTATAATAAAAGAGTCAGTGCTAAAATAAAATCTTCCATTAACGAACATAATGCCTAGTATTACTTAAATTTAGAGCATTTGACGTTTCTAAGCTCAGTTTACACGCCCGGGCCGCTTAGTATAAGTGACAACTATTGCTTACTGAACTCGCATAACCCACAAAACATGGGAAAAAAATTGTTATAAAGAACACTTGACCAAACCGCAGTTAATCAACAAGACTACACTCTCCACTGAGAGTGTCACACCCCCCGCACGCCCCCCGCACGCCCCGAACAAAGTGATCTGCATGTAACATGTCACGACATCGCAACGTGTGACAAACGAACCGACGCCGGCGATGCCAGCCTGCGCTACCGACTCAATCACACAACCACTTATAATTCCGTGAAAGAGTTTTAAAATACGATAGACAGCCTATTAGAAGATGTTGTAATTAACACTTGAAACGGGATATTTACCGTGTATATTATTTATATCGAGTTTCTGATATTTCGGCGATGTTGCAAACGCCATGATCACGGATGAACTGAAGTTAAAGTGAAGTGATAAACATGGTAAATATCCCGTTTCAAGTGTTAATTACAATATTAGTAACCTGTTGTGTCTGTTTAAAGACTTATATTAGACAAAAAACTAGTCATTTTCCTTAAGTATGTTGACAAAGAGGTATGATTTCTACGACCTTTTATTTCTCTTCTATACTACAATTTGTCAGTCTTAACGTACGTCGTAAAGTCTTTTTAACAATCTAAATCGACAAAATGTCGCTGAAAAAAATGTCAGTGACATACTATAATATGTATATCTAAAGTTGACATTAGTACCGACAGTAGTCGGCATTGGTCGGCATCAGTCGGCATCAGTCGGCATCGCTCGGCTCATACAAGTAGATTATGTTTGTGTACGCGTTGTTGCGTTATTCGTAAGTAAGTACATCTAAACGTCTTCGATTTTAATTTACGAGTTTACAGGTCGACATCTTTCGTGACCACCAAATATAACCCCGACCGTTAATGTACAGAAATCATTTTTTTATTCACAATCCGATTGAATATTCCGTCTAGAAATCGCTATCGGTTTAAAAACGAAAGCTAAAACGGATCGCATAAATTTGCATGACAAACGCGCGCCGCACCGAGGGACATTACTTTTTTTTAAGAAAAATATGACGACCTTCCCCCGATGGAGTTTCCAGGTCTATTTCCATAAATAATAAATAACGATCGAGGACGGAGCAAAAAGTATTCGCTGATATTTATTCTGTTCGCGAATTTTTATCCACTTATCGGGGTTTTCTGTCGTTTGAAGGAATTGTCGCGCGACCGGCGCGACCCCTGGCTGGGACCGCCGCCGTGCCGCCTCACTGCAATGCTATCAACCCCATGGAGTGGGTTAATTTGTTACAAACACTTTATATATAATCTGAATACATAGGTAACTTTAAGATACATTTACTGATACCCAGATAGTAAATAGGTCCATCAGAAGATACATAATCACATTAATGTTTAATGAATAAAATTCTATTAGGAACAACGTTCATTAATTTGTTTGTTTACAATGATGTGCGTGACTAAAAAGAAGTAACAATTTTAAAACATTAAATACTTCGTAATCTAGTCCCGGCATTCGATACAAACTGATAAAACTAATTGTTTACAAAACCCAACAAAAGCTTATCGTTATCAGTCTGAATCAAAACGGTCCATTAAAATAATAAAAACATTATTAAATGATTCCACAATAGTGCGATGACCGAAACATTGATTGTGAACAGATTTCAGTAAAACCGTCAGCCCTCGTTAATTCGTAATAGTTCCGAATTATTAATATTTCATGTGTGTGACGTACAAAGAATTACAGGCATTGACGACGACTGTACAAATATTTTCCATTAATTATAGTTCTTGCTTGTGTTTTACGGTAATCACAGTTAATATTCAATATTATAAGCTTAAATATTCATTAACAGTAAAAGTTGTTCACATATATTACTAACCGACTTTTAAAAAAAGAAGAGGTTCTAAATTCTACAAAAAAATTGTAAATTTCTGATTCTAAATAAAATTGGAAACTTAGCATTTCTATTACAACAAATAACGCGCAAGGGCAAAAACTACAGGTAGCAGGTAATTGCAAATCAGAAGAGTGGAACTGTGTTATCCCGAATTTTACGCGAGCGAAGCCGCGTGCAAAAGCTAGTATATAAATAAACGTACCGCTCAAGTCATTCCTTCCAATATTTTATATTTTTAGATGTTAAATAAACAAAAGAAAATGCAATTATGGAATGAAACCGTACTACTGCCCGTACCCGTACTACCCGTATTTTGTTTTGTGTAGCTCTTTTGTCTCCTTGTATATAATTGTTTAGAATTAAACAAACATTATAATGGTTAAATTACAGTGAAATCAGCTGGAGCATCCCACATAATATACAAACAGTAAATTTACAGTAAAATATTTTGGTTAGAATTAACTCACCAATCTAGTTTAATACACGCATTTCCCACAGTCTACTGAATATGCATAATATTCAAAATATCATTAAGCTAAATATACTCGTATTTAACCAGTTCATAAATGTGTGCTTACTTATTACAGAGCAATAATAATGTAATTATTCAATGCCTTTTTAACGCATTATATCACAATGAACATGGTATTCCCAAAGGCTAGGTAGATAGAGGTGTTATAGTATTTTTTGTTTTAAAAATTGATAACTGTTGTTACTTGAACGAACAACGCTATTTTGTATGCCTTTTGGCGGGACATTGTATGGGTCAATTCTTTTTACACAACATCATAATATTGTACCCTGTGTGAATAAATGAATTTGAGGTTTACCTCATAGTGTTGATGAATCTGAATGATGATGGACGGACAGCGAGAGGAAGGCCAAAGAAAAGATGGATGGATTGTGTAAGAAGTGATATGAAGGAGAAAGGAGTAAATGATGCCATGACGTCTGATAGGGGAGAATGGAAGAAGAAAACGTGTTGCGCCGACTCCAAATAGAATGGGACAAGGTAGGAAAATGATGAGGTATACCTCATAGAATAATCACAATTTTCCAGTTATGTTTAAGTTTCATGTCATTGGGATCGAGCCTATTACCCAAACCTTTACTTCGTAACTGTTACTGAATAATGCTTGTTGGCGCAGTGGCTGAGTGATTGACTGCTGCGCTGCGTGTCGCGGGTTCTATTCCTGCACGGAACAAATATTTGTATGGCCTACAGGTAGTTGATCTGGGTCTGGCTGTTTCTTTATTTGAGTTTAAATGTTCGTAAACGCACCCACGACACAGGAGAAATTCATAGTGTGGAAAAAAATGTGAAAAAAAAAAATAAAGAAACAAAAATACTTTGCATGATTTGGTAATCTATGTATCTATCGTGCAAGCTATTTTTATTTTGTCCCATACCTATATGTATTTGTAAATGTTTGTGATACTTTGCATGTTGAATGTTTATTTTTCTTTGTTATTTTGTTGCTCGTCGTAATTTGCGACTAATAAATGTTTTTTCTTTCTTTCTTTCTTCTTCTAATCGAACCTAGTAAGTACCGCATGTTCAGCTCTACTTCACCAATAAGAAAAAAGTTGATACCCACTTAGCAGCTGTCATGAACTTTCCACACGACTTTGCTGAAGTTTTCTTAATAACTTAAATATCTTATTTGCTAAACGAATACTTATTAGATTTTGAGGAACAAACATGCTTATAAAAGGAACCAACTGGTTAATACTTTCATGAAACTGTAAAAAAAAACTCAACCAAACTTTTCTTATATTTCAAGAAATATGTGACATATTTTTCAATCCTAAAGTGAATTTCCAAACGGTATTAATTTACCTTAAAACACATATATAGGAAAACACACGCTTCAGTTTTCCAATTTACAGTAACAGAGGCTGAAGCACAATGCCCCCATTAACACCAAGAGTTAGTACGACGACAACATCAAGCCACTAAGTCAAATACGCGCGGTAGTGCCAAATAGTGTGCGACGAGCGGCCACAGCACACTGACCCAGTGCGGTCAATCGCCCCTGACAATTTGTTCATTACGGCCCGGTTCCCCCGAGTATACATGGTGTGCTGTATGGTGGGTATTAAGCTATTCGCGGCATTATATGCTGGAGTGTATGGCAGCACGCTGTATTGTGTAGCTATTGATTTGTGGTTATTAAAACCGTCCTAAAAATTATGTGCGCGGTTAACACGTGAGTTTTCAGAATATTGCTTTAAAATAAATAGAAGGTTGGAGCTTCGAATATGTTTTCGTTAAAAATATGTTCTTTTACAAGTATGCTACTGTTTTTGCTGAATTATTTTTTCGTTAGTATTACCACTTCTATCAAGCCGATTTTGGTATAAAGCGACTGCATTCACAATCTTTAGTGTACGACTCTATAATGCTCTCTGAAACGTCTTGCAAATCCAACTCTGGACGAAAATCTCCAGCACAGAGTGACCATGTAAGAACATCCTTACGATATTATACGATGTAACTGTAGATGGTTTAGCATCGAGGTCATCGCGCTTTAAATTTAATCCTTACGAATATAATATAAGCGAAGGTGAGTTTGTTTGTTTGTCACGCCTAAATGGCCATACCGATTTTGATGAATTGTGGTACAGAGATAGTTGGGACCCTGGAGACGGACATGACGTACGACGTAATACACGAACAAACAAACTCACTTTCGCTTTTATAATATTAGTAACAATTAATGTTTGATCCCCCCCCCCCTTGTTTCTCACGGAAATTCCATCGATTATTCTTTTGTTATCGCTCTGTGTCGGCGAATCAACTAACAAGTTAATTCTGTTCCGTCACAAACCAGTTAACGTTTCCTGGCTGACGATTGTGACAAAGTGACAGTTTAAGTAAACCAGCGTTTTGAGCCGTAACTAACTTAATTGGTTCAGAAATAATTATTAACCGACGATAATGTCACGCAAAATAATTTTAAGTGACTTTAGTCTTACTTAGTATAAATATATTTGATTATTTTCAAAAACTTGTGAATAGCAACATACAAGCAAGTTAGATCACTTTATAATAAAAAAAAACATGGCAATGTGCTCACTAAACAATTGCAAGTCACTGAAATAGAACGTGCACTAAATACGAGTACGTTAACTAAGTATTATTGGGTATTTATTCCATGTTAGAAATTTCTATCCCTGAAAGCCAAAAAACTCAGACATAAAAAATATGTGCCTTTAAATTAACACTACAATAAATTTGCATCGAACCCGTCCATCTCTCTTTAACAGCCGTCACGCTGGTGGCGCCCTCTCGCGTCGTGTAATTATATCGAGAAGTGATTCGCCATCAAAGCTTCTCCGCCAATTACACACGGAAATTGGAACAACCCTCGCCAGCGCCTGCACTGATCAACTGCACCTGTGTTGCAGTTGAGGGGTTAAGAGTTTGATAAAAATGGAGGCTTTTAAGAATGATGTGTGATTAATCTGTGTTGGGCACGTCGGACAGGACGTCTTGTCAAATTATTTTTGATAAAATAATACTGGTCATGACGGCAGTCGCTGCATGCTTAATGGGACCTTAGTCTGCTATTACAATAGTGTCAGAATGGTCGATCAGTGATCGCATAATGGTTAATTTTGACAAGTTTGGTAATCTGCTAGATACTACTACTGGTATTCAACTGCTTTCAGATTAGACTGGTTGACAATCCCAACATAGTTTCGAAACTAGTATTACATGGGAAACGTAACAGGCGAAACGAATGTGTAATAGTAGACATCTCTAACCTTCGTTTTGATAAAAAATTACTTTGTGATAATGGTCGTTTATTTATTTTTATAACTTGCATTTTTAAAATTAAGTGACATTATAATTCAGTATTTTTAATCAATACGACATTTAAAAACTAAAATAATATTGTAGCCTACTGATATCGGGAACAGGGTCAAAGCTACCGTCAGTCAGGGCTCCGGAAAAATGCACCTCCTAACACTACGAGCCGTGTCCAAGAGTACAGTTTCATTTATCAAGCTCTAGATCCTTGGCAAATAAGCCTTTGACTTATATAACTATCAATGCGGTAGTATTGAAGTTCTATCTAGATCTGCTGATATACCTCACTTAAGATAAACAAGCATGCGCACTATGTTAATGCCTACTAGAACTGTTTGTTTGTAAATGAACACATAATTATAACAAACCGGCACGAGTATCTTGTTACCCTGTACGGCCACGTTGGCGGTCACTACGTCTACCGCTCCGGGCGAGGTGGGTATGTTACACACAAACAGGAAAGGGATGCCTTGTACAATTTTATTGTAGAGTTCTCTAGAAAATAATAATAATATTATTGAACTTAATTCTCATTCACCATAGTAAAATAACAACTGTTGACTTTAAAACAGGCTGTGACCTTTGAGTTTGTTTCAGTATTTTTTAGAAAACACTGTTAAAAAAGACTTTAAAAATAATCGTGTAACAGTCTTTTTACGAAGCCATTTATAGGAATTAATTGAATTTATGATTTTTACATTTATTTCTTTTCAAGAAAAGACACAGTATTTTTAAGACAATTTGTTAGATGAAAATAATTTCAGTACCATTCATAATATTTCCGTAATAAATGAATAAAAACATTATGTTTTGTACTAAATACTCGGTGATGCGTCGCACTTGATGTGCGGTTTGTACCACAGACTGGCACAAATAGTTCCGAATTAATATTAAATTAATAGCAACCGCAAATAATAACACATTTTGCACGCTTATTCACGGTTCGTAGATTTCGACTTTTAAACAAACTATGTAAATGTACGAATCCGTCTTGTTCTCATTTACATTGCTAATGCGGTCATACGGCCCGGACATGGTCCGGTGACGGTGAAACAATGCCGGTTTTCCGGATAAACCCATCATTTTGAGTATAAATTGTAATGTCCTGTAAGGTTGATTCATTACGCACGCACTGAGTGCTGTCATGCACTTGAATTCATATTTATGATCATTGGGAGCAAGCGTTGCAGATTACAGTGTCGGCTGCATGGCGTAGCACGAGCGTAGCCATTACGGAGCCGCGTAGCTCGTAGCTCGTAGCACAGATCACAGCTACGAGTTCCGTAGGCGTTACAAATGGCGTAGCGTAGTTTCTCGTACGTCTACTACAAAACGTAGCTTGATTCGGTTTTTTGTACTGCTTCGTTCGAGTTCAGGCATTGTGTAGGTACTGTGATTGGATTCTGAAGCCTTGCGGAGTACAATGGCTTTTGTAGTAATATTTGTACTCTTCATTTATTATTGGGAACTCTTTGAGAACAATTGGTGAAGGTAGTTTTGTTAGAATGCTTTGTAAAACGATTATTGGTGACTAACCTTTCTGGTTCATTGTTAAAGCGGTCTATTTTTGTAAACGCTAGCTCGGGGCTACGTTCATAAATTCGCGGAGCTAACTTGCCTCAATAGAGGTCATCGCGAGCTCGTACATCAGGTAGATAAATGAAGAATGGAAGCTTTTTCATTTTCATATAATCTTGATAAAACTTGTCAGTATTATTAATAGTCATTATTAGTTAGATTTATTTTCTCTTTTAAAATATAGCCAGCGTCGAGAATTACAAGGCTTTTTAATGTTAATTTATTCCATCAACTATTATTCAAACAAAAAACACTTAAGTAACAAAAACTGCATTACAAAACTTCGTATCGAAAAAGTTAAAATGACAATAGAGTAAAATAACACAGTTCTTCAGATTATTCAGGAATATTTGTAATTAATTAATTAATTGTTGAAATGTGCACAATAAATAAAGACTAGAAGTAAAATATCTTATTTATACTAGCAGTGGCTTTGGCTCTGCTTTATTACGGAGAACATACGTGAAAGGTAAGGCAATCCGGGGTTGCGAGTTGTTCGAAAGAGATACCTCGGCCCCCTAACAGAAAGGACAAAATTTAATTGAATTCAATTCATTAACAATATGCATTGTGTTTGAAGTAATCCAATTTACATGTCAGAAGTTAATACAGTTACAATCCATACTGAAATGCTAATTTAAAAGTTTAGAAATGGTAATTTAATAAAAATGTCAGACTACTTAATATAGTAATTATAATATGTCCAGTAATATTAATTAATATGTGAAAGTAAATGCTTAAGTTTTTTTTTGAGAAGAATGGGTGAGGAACTCCATAATGTTTATATCACTTATGTCGAGGTTATATAAATATGTGAGAATGATGTAATTGATGATTTTCCATTACCAAAAAAAAGGTAAGGCAAGAGGCATAGATATATCAAATATCCACATTCCGCTTATTATGTTCACGTCGTATATGTTGTGTTTATTGCCAAAAACTAGACACTAACTTGGACTTCGGACCGCTACAAATAAAACCACAATAACAGTTGCTTTACCTGCGAACTCAATCCAACACTACATGCTATGAATAACGGATTACTGAGAATTTCTCCTCAAAAACTTCACGTTTTAACTTCACATCGAACTCTCGCGAAAGACGAGACAATTTAACAAATCCTTCACAAATTACAACAAAATTAATCGGAAACAAGTTCCAAAGCCCATTTCGGACTTCATCCGTCTCTTAAAGATTCATCGGACGAAGTCGGACTCGGCTTATTTATAGCAGCGAGTCCGGACACCTAGTGACGTCATCGATGGTATTTAGAAGCGAGTAGTGACGTCACAGGCCTCGGGACCAGCTCATCCTCAAATAGAGCCTGGTGTTATTTCCGTTGAAAGGAGAATACGCTTATATTTACGAATAGAGAGATTTTTTAGGGATTGGAGGCATTTTTGCGGCTGTGAGGAATGTGATGTAGCAGTTTTACGTGGTTTTCGGCACTCCTGTCGATATAAAAGACACAAAAAAGCCTCAAGCCGGATTTTGGCACAGTTACAAAGATGTGAACTACTTCATTAAAACGTGAGGTTAAATTGATAGAGATTGCCTTAGCCGCAATCAGAACAGATCGCTGGACTTTTTTTCCATGAGTGAGCTGGACGTAATAAAAATCTTTTACATAGTCATAAAATCAGAAACGAGAACATATTTTAACAAAGAAGAGCGAATTTCATTTCAAATTGGGTGGAATGCAAACTTAGCTATGTCTACATAATGTAATGTTTTGCCACTTAAATATTTTAAAGCTTTTTCCAATCATCATCAGATAGCATTAATTTGTTTTACAATTAATTCATCATTATCCTTACTAATGTAATGAAAGCAAAAGTGAGTTTGTTTGTTTATTTGTTTGTTACGTCTTCACGCCTAAATGGCAAAACCTATTTTGATGAATTTTGGTACAGAGATATTTGGAACGCTGAATACGGACATAGGCTAAAAATGAGGGAGAAAGAGCGAAGAAAAGGGAAAACTTAGCATTACTATTACAATAAAAAAAAACACGACTGCCGTGTCAAAAAAATCAACTAAAAAGAAAAAAAAGATGTTAGATTCATCCTTAAAGAACTACATATAAAAAATCTAATAAAAATAAATATAAATCTTTAGTATATCCCTGAAGATGTAATACTGTTGTGTGCAAAACGTTTCAAAACCGAACTCTTTTCTGGGATTAAAACTTTTATTCCCAAAGCTTTAAAGTTTAAGTATGTTTCTTTTAAACTCAGATTAAAAATATTTCTATATTGAAACAGATCCTTTACTATATAACGAGTTCAGTGTTTCAGCTGTAGATTGAGAACAAATGGTGGCACAGTTGGTGCAGTGGCTAAGCGATCGATTGCTTTGCTTCGTGTCGCTGGTTCGATCCCCCCTTCTTTATTTTTTTGGTGTGGTAAATCATCAAATAACTTCCCCCGCTCTGGGCGGGGCGGGGGTCAGACTTTTACTGACTTGACTAAAACCCACCCATGTTCCTTCTATTGCCTTTTACATTCCGGGGCCGCGGTATTTCTTTCGAACAACCTGCAACCCCGGCAGTCGGAAGCTCTGGTAAGCCCCTCTGCTTTGCTGACATCTCTTTGAGGCGCGTGAAACACGAACGCGCCGTCGACACGGCCTGTCGACAATAGACGAATAGATGCATGATGTGCATCTTTTCTCGACGTTTTATAAGTGCCCATGTAGGCCTATGTGAAATAAAAATATTTTGATTTTGATTTTGATGGTGAGCTACCCATTGATCACCGTCCACAGGCCCGCATCTACGGTGGCCGGGAATCGTCTCGCGGCACCCGGGGCGTCGCCCGCGGTGGCTGGGTTGGTTCGAGGTTCCCTCCCTCAAACGCCCGGCCACCTCCTTTGCTAGCATTACTGCTTCGCAGAAGGAAGTGACCGCTTCCCATTCCCTCTCGCTCTGGACCATGGACTGAACCAGGGCCGGACGCGAGAGATCGCCACCGCCGATCGCTTCTTCAAAGGCACGGCGGTGCTTCGCCCAAGCTGGGCAGTATTGTGGTGTGCCCTGCACGGGGTTGCGACAGTCGCTCTCTCCATGCCACCATGGGATCGAACCGGAGGTCTGTCCGCTTTGCGCCAATTTGCCGCGCTAGCGGAGTTTCCCCCGGTGGAAAAACTCTGATTTGAGTACCTGCTCATAGGAATCGATTCATTTAAATAAAAAATATCCTAATACTTATCCTAATACTTCGAAAATGTAGGAGTGATTATTATAGTAGATTAATAGAGCAGAACATATCAGTGTCCACCGAAAAAATAGAATTACAAAAAAATGTGGAATTAAAACAAGAATGCAGGTATCACATGCCGCTTCCTCCTACGCCTTCCATGAAAACAGGCGTTATGTTTATCGCCCGTAACTAAAATGTACCGATTCCAGTTTAGTTCGTAAAATGAGAAGTTTCCTCCCAACAATCTCGCTTTGTGCTTCGTTCTAACATAATCAACTATAACATCTCATATAAGTTACAATAACCATTATATTACAAAATATTCGTCGTCGGAGGCTTCCACAACCTCATATTATTAATAACAATAAAAGGTATATCAATCTCTTTCATAAACGAACAGAGTAATAAATATGAACAACACATTTTGATACGAAACAACTCGATTCTATATGACATAATTGACAATACCTGTTCGCATCAAATGCATTAGGGAAATGTGTTGCCATCATAAAAATACGGGATAAAAGCCTTTACGTCTGTTTTGGTGTCACAAATATACGAGCCGGGAAAAAGATTTTTGAATGCGATAAAATTGTTGTAGATGTTTTAAAATGTTGAATATGAATATTAAGCTTTTTCGATTGTTCATTCAATTTTGACGCGACTAAAGTTTTATAACATTTTAATCATTTAAGATTTTTCAACTGCTTGGGTAATTTTTTTGCTCTTTATGTTCCGGGGCCACGGTATCTCTTTCAAGCAACCCGCAACCCCGAGTGCTTGGGCCTTACATTTACTATACGCGAAAGAAAATAAAGTTGGAGGGTTTAATTTAAAGTGAACATACATCATAAAAATCAACTTCTCCAAATTTCTTCTGTTTCCATTACAGTTACAAAATATAATTCATTTGATCGACACAACAAACCACTTAAGATAATCGTCTAACAAAACAGCTCCTACCTTTTACCTACCGTATTTCTGCCGTTACGGTCTACCTTAGCTTTATACCTTTGTTACCCCTGCTGCCTACTCCGATGGTATCAATCTTAATTACGACACCTCGATATTTATTTTACTTACTTCCTTTACGTCAATTATGGCAGGTTCCATTTTGTTTACGATACGTACTTACGTGCGGTTGTAATCTGTTTATTTTTGTGACCGATTGATGTGGCTTTAGGTTTGCTAGAATTGATTGGATTAGATTAAATGCTGTCATTGGTGATGATGGTAACTGAAATTTGTTTAAGGTGGTTAGGGGAGCCAAATCTATACTTCTATACTATATATACTATAGATTATATATATTATCTATACTAATATTATAAAGCTGAAGAGTTTGTTTGTTTGTTTGTTTGAACGCGCTAATCTCAGGGACTACTGGTTGGAATTGGAAAATTCTTTTAGTGTTGGATAGTTCATTTCTTGAGGAAGGCTATAGGCTATATAACATCACGCTACGACCAACAGGTGCTGAGCAGCGTGGGTGAAACCGCGTGGAACAGCTAGTAAGTAATACATTGTCAATCATTATTTCTATGAATATTGAACAATTTGTTTATACAGTGGGTTGTTAGTCCACAGGGTGTAACATAATGAACGCAAAATCACCCGTGTGGAGCCTTTTTGCGGATAGGAAATCATCAAATAATTTCCTCCACCCTGGGCGAAGCGGGGAGAACTGTCAGACTTTGACTGACTTAAACCAACCCATGTTCCTTCTGTTGCCCTATATGTTCCTGGACCGCGGTATCTCTTTCGAAAAGCAACCACAGCAACAACCCGCAACCCCGGCCCCGTGTTTGCCTCAGATCATGAAACTGGAAAACTCTTGTTTAATGACTTTTTGAAATTCATGATTTTGTTTTAGTGTTGCCACAACATGGCTCAGTATCATGGCCCCATAGATCACACGGGAAGTCTTGCGTTTATAATGGGACTCCTTGCTGATTGTTGGTAACTCATGAGGTAAACTCCCTTGTTTATGCAAATATTGGCTTCAAAATAAATTTAAATTTTCGCGAGAACTTAACAACTATCGAGTGAGTAAAGAACTTGTTCGACACGTTGCTATAATATAACTCCTCCGTCTAAAACCTCACACAAAGTTTATTATAATACCTACAAGACATATTTTCACGAAAACGAAGCCAGGATTTTCCGGAATCTCGGCTCAACTCAGGGGAACACAGAATTCGCCGGGAAAACTGAGCCGATTACGTCATATAGGAGCTTCGTGAAATACGATATTTTATTCAAACTATTTTGCATATACCTAGCTTGCAACTTCATTACGCCAAGTCTGCAATGCACATCAATAAAGGCCCCACACTAGCTTGTGACGTCACTAAATTACGCGAAGGTGTCTCACACGAGTGGGCCGCGCGGTTTACTTGACAGTTATACGTTTTCTCGTGCACTATATATGCGAGCCGCAAATACGTGAGGTACCTGTACCAGTTCAAAGTTTTAGGCAACAAATATTTTTCTACTGCATAGTTCGTTAAGATTTCAAATTCAGGTTATGTGGGTGGGTTCGACGTCGAGTCGAAGATAAAGTATGCACCTGGGTATCGTCTTCGACAGTTGGTGGTACTGGGTGGAGCACGGAGACGGTCCAGGCGTCGGGCGCCGTGAGACGTCTCCCGGCCACCGTAAATGTGGGTCTGTGGGGGGTGAGCAATAGGTAGCCCATACGTTTGCCTACTGACGACACGCCCTCGACAGCGCGTTCGCGTTTCACGCGCTTCTCAAAGAGATGTCGGCAAAGCAGAGAGGCCTGCCAAAGCCACTGCCTGCCGGGGTTTTGGGTTGTTCGAAAGAGATACCGTAGTCTCGGAACAAAGGCAAAAGGAAGAACATGGGTCGGTTTTATTCCGTAAAAGTCTGACACACCCCTCGTTCCCCAGAGCGGGGAAGTTATTTGATATTAAAAAAAATCTTTATCCTTAAAACATATTTGAAAATATTTACATTAAATTCAATTTTCTAACACCTTCTTGTGTTAACAGAAAATTTAATGTATGATAAATGAGGCTGCGTGAAATAAAATAGTTTCAACGAGTCTTTACAATTTATTAAAACATTTTTACATTTATTTGTAAAGACGGTGTTTCAAACAGACAACAGTTTCAGATAACACTCAATCCATCAAATATTTCGCTCATTAACGTCGTGATAGCTAAATAAAGTAAAAATAGCATTTTTCACAAAAAAACATGTTATGTATGCTGCCCAGATTGCCGATGTGAATTCTATTCTAAAAATCTTTGTTAAACTGACACCAAAATGTTCGTGAATCCTGTCGTGTCAAAAATGCCTGGAATATCAATGGCTGTAGAATCGCGCTGATTTTTAGCGACACGATGTTCTGTGTGAAGTCGACACATTGATCGTCACCCGGATTTATCTGATGACGTCCCGATTAGATTGTTCCTATGAATATGTTACATCGACGTTTTTTTATTGTAACTGTGTTTCTAAAAAATATTGTACTGTAACAGAATATTTATGAATTCACTCTGTGTGTTCAACTAAACAACGCCTGTCATAAAAAATAAAACAATTTACAATTCAACTTAAAATTCTGACAGGGACGACTTCATTCCTCAGCGTGATGTCATATTTTCTCATGATCGTGGCTCCCTTGAGGCAAGGCTTGTGCGAGAAAAATATTAAGTACATCTCGCGTGAGTGACGCGGCGATGTGCGACGCAACGTGACGTCACGTGACGCGACGCCCGGCGCGACGTCAGCTCATGTTAGCGCTGTTTCGCTTTCGGCGCAAATTAATTAATATCGTATATGTTTGATGACTGGCGTTAAACGTCTTATTAAATTATTTTGATACTCGTTTCATTTAGGCATTAAGGTTTCCTATGGACATCGATTTGTCTCCTGTCTATCATTTCAGAATTTAGCTCTCAGACGGGGCAATTATTTGAACACAGTGCGTTGAAGCACGTAATAATAAACGCTCTATCTTCATAATAATAACATTTGCTCTTCCATCGGGCCCCGAGAGATCGACTCTGCTCCTAACTCAGACATCATAAAAATGGATAGATCATAATATTTTTTTACGAAATGAATCTAGATATTTGCTCTGACACTCGGCTGAAAGGTCAAGTTTCAAGTACTTAAGTGTGCACACCTTTTTTGTCCGTCGTCAGTACCGTAAGAGGTTTTATACCTAAACCAATGCTGGCTGATTGGCCATGCAAATAAGGTACTAGAAAAACAGAGACTAGAAATGGAATAAGTAGTATGAGATGTATCTTTAAAATATAATTTTAAATGTATTATATGATCTTTTATTCTAGTAATCTAGCGTATTTCCTACAGCACACAGTTATAACATATTATATAATTTCCTTTACAACATCGCAGAGCCAAAGTTAACGCTGTAATATTAAAAGGCGGCTAACGAGTAGATGACAAAGCTGACGAACTCCTTATGTAAAGTTTTAGAGTCGACGACAACGAGACGAGTGCGATACTTGGTTAACGTTGTTATACTGACAGTGTCAGTAACGACCTGTCGCGTGTTACCGCGCTGGAATTAAAAAGCGATCTGCGATCTAATTTTCTTTTTGAGAACCTTTATCTTTAACTTTACTCTAGATTTTTGAAAGTTGCGATTTTAGTTTGTCTCTGACAATAATTTCTTTACGGCAGCTGCGATGGGTTATTCAAAATAATAAAACTAAACTAGATTGATAACGTTAATACCCAATGGCGTTTCAATAATGAAACGAATTCAAAACCTTTCCAAATAAAAGCTTAAACGAACTGAAAAAAGACGATGCTTTTATTGCTAACAATTTGGCATATTTCACTCGACAGATTTGATGTCCAGTTTGATAGTGAAAAAAAAAAAGTTTTGAAAACAGCGGCACACAGTGCAATCTACTTGATTACCTGTGTATCGTCCGTGCTTTTTGTGAAGCTTACGGATCAGATAATCCAACGAACATTTTGACAGGAAGCAAAAAAAGCGCTGTTTGTGCTGCACACACAATGTCCAAGTTTTGTTTATTTTCTCATAAATAATTGACTTTTATACGAAGAATTTTCGGTTGTTTTTATGTTTCATAACAATAACGCATAGTCATCGTGTTAGAACTTCACTTTATACTTGAACGTCAAAATGTTGACTATTTGGACAATAGGTTTTTGTTTAAGCATTCAGATTGGTGCCCGCTAGTCTCTTCTACTCTACCCACAACCTGGCTAAGTGAAAATAGCAATATCTTTTTACATTATAACGAGTTACATTGCATAAAATGTGAAGGTCAGAAGGGCAAGTCTTTACAAAATGTGAAATAAATCATGGCTAACATTTGGCCATTCACACAGGTTTCCGCGCGAGCCCCGTTTTGTGGATGATGGCTCTGAACCTTTCAGAGATGACTTTTGTATCTTAGAACCCCATTAAAAGCGACGAGGGCCCATTTCAAACCAAAGTAAAACACTTGTCCTTCTGTTGATAACCGTTCAGTGTCAGGTCCTCACATAATTAAGCCTCTTCCAGACTGTATGAGCGTATTCTTGATGTGTTCTCGCAGTTATCCATTAAACGGACAGTTAATGTAAATTAATGAGACGTGGAGGCTCTTACTGCTGTAATGTCGTAGAAGCACCGGCTTGGTGACGAGACAGAGGGAAGTTATGTTGAGGGGCTTTTATTTAGCTGCTCCAGTTTAATTAGGTTTTCAGGAAAGTCCATCTAACAAACGACAGAAATGACTGTTAAATATCAAATAATTTACCCCGCTCAGGACGGAGCGGAGGGGAGTGCACCGGCTAAAACCCACCCATGTTCCTTCAACGGCCGCGGTATCTCTTTCGGACAACCCGCAACCTAGGCAGGCGGTGGCACTGGCAGGCCCGTTAAAACCCCCTGTTAAATAAAATTGACTACATATTTTACCTTCTTACAATTTTTAGGATGGGCTGTTAGTATTTCGTGTTGCAGATGAATACTATTATTTTAGATGGCTCTGCTGCCTATCTGACCTCCGCGCTCCAAAACTCATTTACTGGGTTCCATGATACATCTTCACATGACTTCAAAATCTACTGATATTATAAATTCGAATGTTTTTGACGATGGATGAATGGTTGTATGAATGTTTGTTACTCTTTC
This sequence comes from Ochropleura leucogaster, assembly GCA_958449745.1. Taxonomy (NCBI): domain Eukaryota; kingdom Metazoa; phylum Arthropoda; class Insecta; order Lepidoptera; family Noctuidae; genus Ochropleura; species Ochropleura leucogaster. The sequence continues at coordinate 19,362,468 of OY288208.1, forward strand.
ACGTCAACACGGCTGAACGGATCTTTATAAAATTTGGAACAAAGTTAGATTATAGTCTGGAATAACACATAGGATACTTTATTCCGATAACACGTGGATGAAGCCGCGGGCGCGAGCTAGTAATAAATAAATGAATAAAATAGCTTATCAACTTAACTTGACAAGCTTTTTGTTTTTACGACAGGGGCTTCATTTGAAGTATTTTAAGATACCTATGCTAGGAGACCCTGCTCTTCTAAAACAAGAAACAATATTAATGCAGGAGTGTACACACGAGAAAATCAGAAAAGTTCCAACACATCACAAGTATTTATAAAATATGGGAAGTGACAGAACTAAAGCATCACGTAACACATTGTTCACTAAAATAGCGTCACACAAAAATCCCATATCTGTACCGGAGTGAACTGCATCCTAAGTATAGCATGACACGTCTGCGCCGGTCCCGCGCGGCTCGCGGCTCCGAACTCACTCTGTGCACTTTGTTCTGTCATCCATCCCAGAATATTGTAGTCGTGTTAGTGTCTTAGTATCTTCGGACCAAATATTTGCGATAGTTGAAGCTGTGAAATGTTCTATGTCATAAGATAATTTGGCAATTTATTTGTTTCTTCCAATTTATCAATTATCATCTTTTTTACTTTGGCTGTAACTGAAAAAAGTACTGATGTAATCCCAATAATACTCAGTACTGTATGTCCTCCTTTAAATCCATCCAAAGGTTGTCTTGAAAAGATCGCCTTTACCGATAAAACCGCCCATTGTGTCACCCTATTTATAAATTGTATACTGCTATTCTTGTAATTTGTATGGTGTACATAATAAAGAATATTCTATCTATCCATTCTTATACTCTTACCGACATAGGGATTGAAGAAAGGATCACTATCCTTTTTAGTAGAAGCGCTTAGAAGTGTTAGTCTTTACAATTATGAATATTTTTAGCATTTAGTAAAATTTATTATAATAATTTAATTAATAGTATTTTTGTCGGTAAAATAAACTCAATTATGTAAGTCAAGACCAAGATAAAGCCAATGTCATAAGTAGTAAAAGTAACATATTTTAATTCATTTGATTGTAAAATTTTCTTCGTAATCATTTGTGTACCATTATGAAATGATTTACTATTAAGCAGCACATCAGTAGGTTTATTAAGAGAGCAGTGCGTGCTAACTAACGAGTTTAGCTAATTAATTAAAAACCCTATTTTACAAAATACATAAACGTTTTGGATGCAAATGAAGATTTAATTTAACTTGATTTATTTAATCAACTTATTTTCATAAGCATTCCCTTAATTTATTAGTTCAACGGTAAGTAATGATAAATTATATCCTATCCTACTAATATTATACATGCGAATGTTTGTGAGGTTGAAACAAACATCCATACATCTATCCAGGATGTATGGATGTTTGTTACATGTCAAAACGGCTGAACAAATCTTGATGAAAGGCACAGCGGTGGATTATAGTTTTTTTTTCGTTATCTTATGGGCGAAGCCGCGGCCGGCAGCTAGTTTAATCTGCATATTGGCTTCACAACCACTAAAAATCTAACAAAATATGATTATTTACTTTAATGTTCAAGTCGTTACGAAAACACTTTAAGATCCATGATCTAGGTTGGTATGAATATGCTGTAAACCCTTTCAAATCCAAAATGAACGTTACTCCGTGACGCTAATTGGGAAGTCCAAACTAAAAAGCTTCAACTGGTTTTTAGTGAATGCGAAAGAAACTGCCAAAATATTATCACACAGTACTAATACTTGAACGAAAGTACCAGGCGTTCATAAATCCGCAGCAGGTTAACTAACACCCCGTGTTCCGAGTGGTCGCGATCCGTACAAAGCTCGCCAATTACCGCGCCCAGCAAATTGCGTCCTCAGACGTCCCGGGTTCGAATCCTGCGCGACGACGTGTGAATGACGACGCTTGCTATGTAATTATGCACTCCCCTCTAGTACATGATTGCGTTGGATTTAGTTACACGATTTAGTTTAAACTTTAGTAAAGAGGTTCAAAATGTTAGAGAACATATTTTGTTCTCTTGAGACATACTTCACGGTTTTGCTCTTTTTCAGTTTGAGGCTAAGAGAATATTTTACAGTGTAATAATATTTCATTTTCTATAGGGAGGTGAATTTATCTGCAAGACTTTTCATATAAGCTGTGCTTCAACTTTTATTTAAATAAATTAATTTTAATTTTGTTTTTTCTTATCGCTGATTAATTGGTGTAAAATCTACAATAATATTATTAAGAGGATTTTTTTTGTATGTAATGAATAAATTAAAAAACTACTGGACCGATTTCTCCCTGATTTCACCATGGCTATCAATAAACAACTGCGCAATTCCCTATAGCGATTCAGTTTCTTTTTTGTTTATGTAGAGCAAGAAGGCGCATGTTTCTAAGGATTTCAAATTTATTTTTAAAAAATGTTTTGATTGCGTATAAAATAATTTTAGACTCGGGAGTTAAATCCGTTTCGGCCGCAATGACAAAGTTTCCTCACTTAAATCAAACTGTACTATTAGTAGCCACAACAAAAACTAACCTACCGAACTACTCAACTTTAATACCCGTTAACGCCCAAACGACTAGAGTGCCACTAAAACGCACATTTAACTAGAAAAACAACACAAAACAAATTATAAATATTATCTCTAAGTACGCTCTTAGTGTTAACTACAATATGACACAGTTTTTAAGTCAGACAACATTCTACAAATGGTCCTAAATAAGGCCTAACTAATCTAGGCCCTTAGGTATCAGTTAGGGCAGTGATACCCAAGTTGCGGCCTGGAGGGCTCTCTGCGGCCCAATGGGCTTTTCTTAGGCCTGAAACAGGGTAATTAATACCAGAGTAGCTTAAAATTATTGTCGTTGTACGAGCGTCGTATTGTGTCGCAATTTACGAGTGGCCTATGTACTAATTGTTTACTGAGACCGAGTGTGGTCGGGGTAGCCAGAGGTACACGTATACTTATTAATTGTTTGCTTTGTGTTCTTTTTAGGGTTCCGTACCTAGAAATGAAAAACGGAACCCTGCCGCAACGGAACCGATGACCCAGCTTTTCGTCTGTCTGTCAAGATTCTTTAACTCGGGAACGCGTGGAGGTATCGAGTTGAATTTAAAACCATATACTCAAATCTGTAGTCTCTTAGAGCTGTGAAAGAATTAAACTTCAAAGTCTACGCAGTCAAAAGGTATGGCCGTTTATATTCCAAATTTGTACGGAACCGTCGGTGCGTAAGTCCGACTCGCACTTTACCGGTTTTTGACTTTACTCTACTGTCTTAGAGTAGTGTATTATGATAATACATTATATTTTTCTTGACACATTTGTATATCCTAACTACCGTTAACCGTTATCTTTTAACTACAAAATATGCATCACTTCCAACGTTGGTTTTTAGAGTAATGTTTTGGATAGGCAGGTCTGTCGGCATTTACCACTAAGAAATAATTTAAAAAAATGTAAAATGAGAGGTGTCGAACTACTTTTTTTTCGAATAAGGACACAGAGGACAAAAGAAAACGGAAAAGGAACGTGGATGCATGTTCTTTGTTTTGCCCTCTATGTTCCAAGTCTGCGGTATCTTTCGAACCAACCTGCAGCAAGTCTCAAACACTAAAAGTTGTACGGAACATACGTAATTTTTTTTTTAAATAGTCAGTATAATATTTTTTAATATTATTGTATTACTATACAATAATATTATTAAATATAATATTATTGTATAGTAATATAAGTCACTATAACTTTGTGTTGCTCCATACATAATGCTTTTCTTAACGTAAACAAGTTTATGCCCGTGACTGTACAGAATCAACCAGATGCAATCTCTTAGCCACCCTTTACGACAAAACACGTAAAACACGCGTGTGGCTGACTAAAAAAGGTTGAGTAACTCAGCTCAGCCATTTTAGACACAAAGTATCCCTTGTAGACACATTATGGTCGTTGTGCGTGTGTGTGTGCGTCTGTGTGTGTTCGTTGTGCTCATTACGTTACCACTAATGACACGGTGTAATGAGCGGCGCGAAAGTATCAAGTTTAGAGTGATGTGTTGTGGCCAGATCCCGGCTTTGTGCGAGTTCTCTGTTATGAATTAGTGTGGAGCGACTGATTTTTGGGTTACATAGAAAGTAAATTGTTCCATTATTTGTTTATTTTATAGGTATTACGTGAAGTCTATTGAAAACTGTATTAAGTCTACTTTAGCAATATAAATCTTGGTTTTAAATCATACATACATGAATTAACACTGTTCCTGGGTAAAGCATGCAAAAAAAACAAACGCTAACGTTCCGAGATTTTTATTTAGTATTTTCCTTAATTTCGATACAGTTACCCAAGCGTGGCTGATCAAAAAAACAAACACATACTCTTGCTGCAGAAGTGCAGAAGCAAATTGCATTAATAGCCTTTGTACGTTCATGCAGAACAAACACTGCACAGAACCTTTGAGTGCGCAAAATAAATACAAACTAATTTATACTTCTGCTCTGTATAAAATGACCGGAGAGAGTCAAATAATTGCTAAGCTCAATTTTAAAGGCTGCCGTGTCCATTGGCCCGTAGCGTTCACATTGCTGGTTAAAGCTGGACATTCATAGGACGACAGTGCAGCGTCGCTCGTGCGATTTTGTGCAAAATGTCGGAGAAATCCAGTGTAGTGAATGATCAAGGATTGCGCGGTAATGGATACGGCGCCATTGTAGTGCGGCGTATCGTATCGAGGTCAAACGCAATGTCATGTGAACAGAATGTCATGGGAGGAATTGGGTTCGTTTACTACGGCTGCGATCTTCGTAAATTCATTGAACCGGATACAAACTTAATGTGAACAGCGAGCGAGTTAAGTTTTCATACGCGATAAATCAAAACTAAAATAGTTTCGGATATTCATATCGGGTTCAACTTCACACTGTATTGGTTTTGTTGAGACATGGATTTCTATTTTTAACTACCACAAAGAGCATCTGATTCTTCGAAAATACATTAATGTCTGCAGTGTGGCTCACAGGTTCACAACGAGTCTCCACCTTCCCTGGAGAGCGCAAGATTTAAAGTGCACTACTTTTTCCATCGACTTTTTCTCCCAAACATTGCTTGCGACACTTTTGTGTTGTAACTAATGTTGTGCTTTACTTCGGTCGGTTTTTCTATGATGAACTGTAGCTTAACAAAGTAAAGTAAAGTAGTCTGTTAAAACAAAGATTACTAGTGTGTTAATAGACACGTGAACTATGCAGAGTTAGTTCGTTAATATTAGGGTAGTGTGGATAGTGGGTTCGAAGTTTGGAAGTGAATCAAATATTTAGGTGTCGTCAAAGTTCGCGGGGTTTTGAATCTTTGACTTCTTGGCACGTAGAAGTCACCTGTGTTCTATAATTCATTGAATAGTTGTTGTTTAGGTTATTTTTTTATTCATTCTATGATTAAATACCAGATAGATGGACCGATGATCTTTTTAAGGATGCTGGGCAAACTGGTAGAGGAAGGTGGAGGACAAGGTATTGTGTCGCAGCCAAGGAGAGGCCTAGGTTATAGTATGTTTAAACTAGAATAGGCTGTAATTTAGAAATATTTCATTTCTGTGAGTTGCAAACCAATTGTTAATTGTGACGGGACTATCTGTGATTTTGACAAATTGTCAGTAGCAACAATCCAACGAAAACCTTGACAAACAAAAAAATATATCTGTGAGTTTGACAAACAATGCGAGGACTGTGGGTAGTTTTCAGTAAATACGTTACTTCATGGCAATTTGTTCTTGCTTAAAAACCCCAACAAAAGTGTGATTGTGTCCACAATAACAACGTTGTTAACATCCCGACATCGCAACTCACGGGAACGACCCACTAAGTATAATGTTCTCCAGGAAATGGTAGAAAAACGTCTCCTTCCCTTGGGAACGTTCCGCCTGAACAAAGTGTATCGCAGCGTAGTGTCGGACACCCGAGTGTCGGCAATACAACGGACACTCGCTGTCGGAAGTGTCGGCTTTATTCTAAAATAATCAAACAATTTATGGCTCAATCGGTAAAGGTGTGAACGTAAATCTTTGAAGCGGTAGTATTTTCAAAGGTATAAGGTCGTTTGTAGTTTGTTATGGTGCATGTTTGCTCTGAAGGAAGATTAATTAACTATTAACAGTCCTTACTTACAATATTATAAAAGCAAAAGTGAGTTTGTTTATTTGTTTATTACGTCTTCACGACTAAATGGCTAAACCAATTTTGATGAATTTTGGTACAGAGATAGTTGAGACCCTGGAGACGGACATAGGCTTTTTTAAAAAAAAGATTGAGATGTGAGGGATAAAGAGGGAAGAAAAGGGATAACTTAGCATTGCTATAACAATAAATAAGGCAGAGGTTAAAAACTACAGGTAGCAGGTGCCTGTAAATCAGAAAAGCGGAACTGTGTTACCCCGAATTTATCGCGAGCAAAGTCGCGGGCAAAAGCTAGTCTCATATAAGCGACAGTCAATCTCAAAAAAAGTCGTTGTAAACTTGTACGTACATTGTTTAGTGCGTGCGCATGGATCGTGTGACGTGAACTTTATCAGTAAAGTGAAAAACATCTATATATTATACTAATGAGCAGAGATTTCTTTGTTGGTTTGTATCGAATAGGATCCAAAACTACTGTACCAGTTTTAACAACTTTTTCACTAATAGGCAGCTACATTATCGGGAAGTAACATAGCCTATACAACATCACGCTTCTACCCACGGGAGCGGAGTAGCAACTAAAGACGCGGGCGAAACCGCGTAACACAGCAAGTCTATCAATAATTATAAATCTCTAAAAATACCCACAAAAAATCCAATAGTTAAATTAGTATTCAAGTGAGTCTGTCTAACTAAAAAGAAAGATATTACGTAAGCTCTAATTTTTTTGAGCTCAGTCGTTTTGTAGATGTTGCTTTTGCCAGACTCTTTGTGGTCACCAAAAATGCACAGAATAACTTATATCCTAACTGTTAGTAGTTCCTAAAAGTATAGTGCTGTTCTGGGGAGTCACAGTTCAAGAGCACTCCTAATGTTTGATATCCAGTAGATAATTGGCAAGGCAATTTCATACAATCGATAGATAAAAAAGGTAATTCATATCTGTTTTTTCAAAAATCACGCAGTAATAGGTACTCGGTCCATAATTTTAAGTTACACAAACAGTTAATTTTAAGTCAGACAATTAAATGAATTGGAAATTTGAATTTACACTATTCTACAAATCATCATCATCATCTGCCTAGCCTTTTCCCAACTATGTTGGGGTCGGCTTCCAGTCTAACCGGATGCAGCTGAATATCAGTATTTTACATGAAGCGACTGCCTATCTGACCTCCACAACCCAGTTGGTACTGGGTAATGCGATACCCCTTGGTAAGACTGGTTGTCAGATTTTCGGAACACTGACTACCTGTAACGACTGTCAAAGATCTCCAAATGCCAGCCGGGACCAACGGCTTAACGTGCTTTCCGAGGCACGGAGGAAACTCGGTATGTAACGGGTGGTCACCCATCCACAGACCAACCTAGGCAAGCACGGCTTAACCTAAAGATCGACCCGAGCGGCTGCTATTATTTAGCCACGAGCTCCTCAAAAATCATGATAGTGAAATATTTGAGAACTGTCTTACCTATACAAAAAACCCGGCTGAGGAGGCTTGACTCGCGCACCAAGGGTTCAGTACAACAAAGGCCATATTATCTTTTAACTGAGTAGATTTAGAAGGTTGATTTTTCACCTCCAACTGCAGTTATGGGTACATGGTTTTAATTTCAACTTGTTACCTACGCGCTACCGAGATAAAGGGGCTTGACACAGACAGATGGACAACAAAGTGATTTAATAAGGGTTTTTTCGTTTTTTTCTTTAACCACATTACCTGGAAGTTATTTATCATAACTTTATGTTAACATATTTAATGACCAACAAATTAAAATATGCAAATGGACGAGTACCAATGTACAAACAACATTGAAAAGTGGCATCGACATAGCAAGTCTTCGTAGCGCACCGACGAATAGACTTTGATGTATACCCGGAGTGGCGGCGCGCGGTGGTGTGGCGCTGCGGTGCCGGCCCGGCTTGTGGTGCGGCTATCCGGGGCTCCGGCCGTGTGCCCGGATATTTAATATTATTACAGAGTTTCCGCCCCGGACGTCTCCAGACCTGGCTGTAGGACTTACTCGAATTTTCCAGCTTCAATTACTCTCAGACACAACTTTGAAGTGGAAATTATTTTCCAAATTGACTGTGGTATCTGAAGGTCTAATTTTAAAGGAGATATTCTAAGCTTAATTTGATTTACCAAAATGTCCTTTAAATAAGCAATTTTGGGTCGAGGTTCTAAGTGCCCTGGAGTACCTTATGTAATATTTCGTAATTATTTGATCTCAAACATTTATTATAGAAAATGACTTTGTGATCTTAGTTAAAGTTTGAAAATACTGACTACTTCACATTATGTGTGGCGAATATAATATCTGTCACAATTTTTTATCAAAGATTCATCACATGCCGTTCTGGCCAGTAATTCGAATAAAACTAGCAGTTCTATATAAATGGGAAATCATCAAAAACTTCCCCGCTCTGGGCGGAGTTGAGAGGAGTGTCAGGCGCGCCGTCGAGACAGCCTGTCGTCACTAGACGGACGGACGGTGAGCTACCCATTGCTCACCGTCCACAGACCCCCATCAAAGTCCAGTACCAACACAGTCACATTGGTCTATTTAGAACAATTAGCTAAATATATGGTTGAACCAGATCCTTTCTACTGTGCGTAACTAAAACCAAAATCACTTTTAACTTTAAATGTATGTTGATTTACAAAAAAACAATTCACTGCAAATAGAACAATTCGCCGCTAATCCATCAATTAGCTCGGTGGATTAGTTCGTTGTAGCAGTCTTTGCATAGAGACAATGCGCACTCGAACATCTCCGCTTGTACGTACTCCAACTACTTCACGACGGAACCCGGCTTCGGTACTGCAGATAGTGTAGCTTTGTGAAGTTTCTTTACCATAATGTAATAATGTATTTCATGGGTTTAATGTTGTTTAGCCGTTCAAGAGCATAAAAGGTTATAGTTCTCTGTGGTTTTATGAGATCACAAAATATAAGCATAAACGCATTTTTTTCCATTTCTAAATCAAAATAAAATAATCAGGTTCAATTCCATATCCACCCCCGTTTCATTATATTTCATCTGTCGGAAACAATACAGCTGATTGAAACATGTCCGACCAGGAAACCATGTTTACTGAGGCACGCTAAAAATGCCGGCTGGTTTGTGCGTGACAACCAATTGTGTTTATTACGCGAACTCATTCCATCGCCGACTCGATATCGCGGCTGAGCTTAACTGATTCAATTGTTCAAACAAACTGCACAATGTATGGGGCGTACATACAAACAATTTTGGTTCGAAATAGGGGTAAAACTTTTTTATCCGCACGAAAATTCGAAAAGTAATACGCGATCCTTCCAATGTTCTAATTAAGCAGACTTTGTTTTATTTGTTAAAAACAGCCATACAAAACTGTTTTGTAATTGTTTGAATCAAAACGTTGTTGTCGCAATTGTTCGAATCAAACTGGTCGTTGGGGAAAATAAATAATGACAATGCGATATTTGCTAAATGCAAAGCAGTATTGGGTCGCATCCGGTAGCGAATCACTCCGGCTATCAATCTTAATAAACGCTTCAAGCCATATTTTTCTTCGTTTTGTAGGCGCGGCCCGTGTCAATCAATCTGATAGACTGCTGATAATACCGTGAGCTCACTGATACTGCAAAGTCAAACCAGCTAAATTGAAAAGGGCTTTTGGGTAACCGCGAACTCTGGGTGGAAGACAACACATACAGTATTTATACAAAAAGGTTTGTGACAACTACTTACACCAAACTGCTTCAACCTCATTGGTCAAATGAAAGTTCAATTAAAACAGACATGCTCAAAACAATCTAGATTCGGAAAAATCTGTTTCTCAAACAGCTACATTAAATGGCAAAACCAGGAACATGGATAGGTTTAAGCCAGTAAAAGTCTGCCTCTCTTCCACTCCGCCCAGAGCGGGAGAAGTTATTTGGTAATTTCCCACTAGAAAAAAAAAGATAATTTGAGTACTCTTTCATACTAGAATGAGTTGTTTCATTTCAAATGAGATGGCAAGCACAGTTTAAAATGGGCGCTTGGAATAAAACTTTCTTTGACGGGCTTTCTTTAACACTACAAAAGGAGGCACTGGGCTGATAATTCTGCCCTAATTTTTTGAACACATCGGAAACAGCTACAATGAAAATCAACATTCAGACATTTTAAGGGTTTGATTTGTGCTGTACTGTAACCCTGCGTACTGGGAGGCGAGCGGAGCGCGCAAGGCGGCGCGGGCGGCCACGTCCGGCGACGCGGCGAACATAGAAACAATAGCATTGTTCGCTTTGTCTTCCAACTCCTTTGTGTTTATTTATTGAGACGAACCCACGGCAGCACAAAACGATAAATAATTGCGTCTGAATTTCGCGGCGAGTGATTATTCAGACATAATGCAGTCGTTGGCGTTTTGATTGGCCTGTCAACGTTAGTTAATTGGCTCGGAAAGGGTTAGTGAATTGATAAATTTATAATGAATGAGCCGTGCGGGGGTTGTAAATGGCGGCCGCGGTCGATACATCTGTGGGGGCTGGCAGACGTGGACGGCGCTTCACAATCTTTTTACTGAATGAAGATAATTAATACCCATGTTTGAAGATGTTGAAAAAATGGTCTTCTCACTTTTGGATGCTTAATTTCTAAGACTTTTTTGTCGAAAACTTTAAGTCACAAGGTCCTGCTGGCTAATTATTAACATCCGCTTGGGTCGATCTTCAAGATTCAGTAGCGATTGCCTGGATCGGTCCGTGGATGGGTGTCTCCATTACATACCGAGCTACCTCTGTGCAAATATAACAGATGTTCTAGGTAGTCAGTATCCCGAAAGTGACATCCAGTCACAATCAAATAGGTTATCAAATCAAATCAAATCAAATCAAAATCATTTATTTCAAGTAGGCCAGTTACAGGCACTTTTGAACTGTCGAAACATTGACAACAATAAAAATTAAGCTACAGACCCAGTCACAAGGCATAATAACTGTGAAAGTACTGTAGTTGCCCATTCCAAAGCGTAGATCTCTATGGAGAAGAATGGGCAAGAAACTCCATGGACACTCTTTTTAAATCAGAATATTGTTACAGAACCTTGGTTACATCATTCGTGTTATATGGTAAAACTATGTGAGAACGATGTAGCAAGACGTGCACATTAAAAGTGTCCATAAAAACAAAAAGAATTGCAAAAATACATAATTAATTCAAATAAGCCGTGGCAACTGAGAGATGACCAGCCACAACTGACAGCGCCCGTTCACGAACATGACGCATAGATCGGCACCATTCAACTCAACCATTTTGAAGGGAGCTAAATGATCCGACACACGCGCCACCATCAGCGTGACATTTAAGTGAGCATGACATGCACTCAACCGCCAGAGCAAATTAGTCAAGAAAATACGTAGGTTTCCATTGAATGTTAGCATTGTAGTACATAATACTCACACAATTTGGGCTATGCGATTATATAATGCAAATTAATTGAATCTATACAATTCAAAGATATTTGTACAATCTTCAGCAGCTCCAACAGTACTATTGCATGCTATTAATTTATTCGCCCGTTCTTGTGGAGCAGGACCGACATTGAGCCAAGCATTTTTGTCAGCAATATAATCGTCCAACTTATAGTATGCTTGTTTACATAGTGTGCGTTTAATGCATGTTTTAAATTTAGTCTCACTGAGTTCAAGGATACTTTGTGGAATTTTATTATAGCACCTTAAACAGTACCCCATGAAAGATTTGTCTACTTTAGCGAGTCTGAAGCCCGGCTGAACTAATTGGTTCCTATTTCTCGTATTGTAATTATGTCTGTCACCTCTTTTAACAAAAAGATGCAGATTTTTCCTTACGTACATTATGTTTTCATAAATGTATTGACAGTGTACTGTCATGATGTTAATGCTCTTAAACAGTTCCCTTAGAGAACTATCATGTTACTTAGTACTTAATGGATGTGAAGCGCATATTTTTTATTTTATTTTATTAAACTTTATGCACATGTATAAACACTGTACAAAGGCGGACTTAATGCCTTGGGCATATAGGAAGTCGCTCCTTGTTAAATACAAGCAACTGTTCAGCTACATCCGGTTACACCAGAAGCCAATCTCAACATAGTTGGGAAAAGGCTAGTCAGATGATGATCGCTTCTTCAAATGTTTTCGAACTTGTAACATTTCAGAGGTAGATTCCGTTTAAATGTTTAAAGTCAGGCCTAAAACTTAAAATATTAGTTTTTACGAAAACATTTAATTTTATGCAGTTACAATATTAAGCACTTAAACGTTACAGTAAACTCACATAACGATGGAATACCAAACTGCAGATTTTCACATTTCTAACCTATAATAATATTTCACCGTCTACAAAACGATCAAAAAAGAATGTAAGCAACCTATCTACCCGTATACCCGACGCTACAACATGTGCGCTATACAAAGCGGGTTTTGAGGGCAAGAGGCGTTACATCTCGAGTGTGCGCCATCGATGTTCCGCGGACAATGCGCTCCGCTCGCCACTTCACTTTTTCGATCACTCGTATTTGTAATGGGGGCCTTTGCTTAGCGTTTTATGTTACGATTTGGATATGGCAGTGCTTATGAGTATTTCTTTTGTCAGGAAAAGTGTTTAACGTGTTTCGGATGTGGATTCGTGTCGAAAGATTTTGTCGAAACGGAAAGATTGAAAGGTTTGGTGAAACCTGTACGGGTTGCGGGTTGTTTAAAAAGAGATGCCGCAGCCCCGGAACATAAGGGAAAAAGACAGAATATGGGTGGGTTTTAGTTAGTAAAAGCCTGACACGGGAGTTATTTGATAATTTCCCATCCGCAAAAAAAAACCTGGTCCTGGACTGGTTGGACCTGGCTTCGGACACCAGACTGTGACAGATTCCCAGTGTCAGTGTCCACAACCAGTAAGTAAATTGTCCGTACCCATTTGACAAAAGCTCTAGTCGCTAGAGCTTCTGTGCAATTTTATACACCAGAGTCTAGTGTATAAAATTGCTGATCATTGCTTTTTGATCAAGCAAAACAAAACTCTTTGAATATTTTTGATATCTAAAATAACTGGCCACCAATCAACTCTGATTACTTTTGTGAATGTTGAAAGTCACTTTCCCGCTATCTATTAAAATAATATATCTTTCGATGTTTAAAAACGAGCTATTTTTGAAAAAGAGATATATAGAGATATATTATATATCTAGTTACATAATCATACCATCCCATCACGCCGGTAATCTCGAAAGGTTAGGCAGAGGTCCCTATTATTGCACTCATTTTTGCCAAAAGGTACTGTAGATTACCATACTTACTTTTTTGAACTGTCACCATGCGGGTCTCCAAGGATTTTGTATGACAGCAGCAACCAGTTGTTGATTGATTTTAAAGCAAGTACAGAAGAAAAATTACCGGGTCATCAGGTCTATTTGTTTTTTTTATCATAAACGTTTGTGAAACCCTACATCCTAGCTTCCATCTTCCTACATCTCAGGCATGCGTGCGACCTAATTGCAGCGCACTAGGTCCTCTTATGCCGACGTCACCCGGCGCGTGCCGTATCACGCCGCGTGGTGCGTGCGGTGTGCCACTTGTCCCAAGTTGCCCACTCTCCCCTACCGCTAGGGCATCAATAAGTGCCATAAACTCAAATTTGGGGCAGGATAGAGATGCAAGGGGATAGATGGCGTTTACATTGGCAGTGCACATTTGTTGGTGAGGGTTTAATTATAATTTCTCTGGGAAAAGGTTGATTTTTAATAAAACAGCGGGTGTTTGTTACCAACTGGTTAATTATGAAGAGAATAATTTTGAACATTCTCATAGGGTAAAATTATACAAAACTCCATCACTATATTGTTGTTATTTTTATTTTTTTGGAATGAATAACATACATTCTCGATACCTTAAGAAAAAGCACGTTTTGATTGTTGTGATTTTTCCTACCAAAAAATCTGCTGAAACTATCAACCTATTTCCGACCACCTTTGTACCTTTTAATCAAACTTGTTAGTATGCGTCGTAATGAAGAAGTGCCTAATTACCGGTGCGAGTGAGAGTACCTTCCCTGTCCTCCCACTGCCTCCACCCCTCTCCCCCGGTTCAAACACTTCATTACCGGTATTACCGCCGCGATATGCTGATCATGTCATAAATTTGTATAGCTCGCTGATAAACGCTCACGCCTGACGTGCGTGTGTGTGTGTGTGTGTATGTGTGTGCAGGTATGTTCGCTTTTAAGAGGTTTTTGATATTAAGGTATCCGAGAGCAAATGTGATGTCATGTAGGCAAGCGTACATCCGATCTCCAGGCAGGTTTCTATTTTTCCATTGACCATCATATCTAAGATGCCCAACCATGCTTACTAGCCAAGACTCCTGAGAGTTTGTTCAAGTTTTATGTTTTGCTTTGACTTTTGTTTTGTCTTCGTTCGTTATAATAAGATTATTGTTGTAATTCAAGTGTTATTGTATTTTAACTCTAAACTTATTTCTATTGCAAAATAGGTTTAGAGTTAAAGGGTCCAAGATGAAATATGTTAATATTCCATTATAGACAAACATTCAGTTAAAACCTCAGTACTTGTACACTTAAATGTTAACAGTTTAATAGTTAACAGGTTATAATGAAAGCATCCTAAACTGAAACATTTTCCATAAGTCACTGAAACTATTTGGAACTTGTATTTTAACAACTTTAATATTATCGTGAGAAGTATGTTAAGGCTTTCCAAGTTTTAATATACCTCACCTGAACTTTGTCACATATAACTTATTTATTTTGATGGAACTTTGCTATTTAGCTATTTTGCCCCGCCATATTTCTGCCTTAACTTCTGATTTACTAGCAAAGTCTAACAAAAATATTGCATAATCGGTGTATAATATCGTTACTAGGTACTGGTACCATGGAGTCTAGACCATAGATAGTCTGTTAATAGTCTATGGTAAACTAGTTCATAATAATCCAGTGTGGGTTGTTAGATGTGACATGACTTTGATTATTTTCGGCTCAACAGGCATAGTGGTTTTCTAATAATCCTACAAATATTTTGGATGCGAATGTTTGTGAGGATGGATGTATGGAAGTTTGTTACTCTTTCACGTCAAAACGACTGAACGGATCTTGATGAAATTTGGCACAAAGGTAGATTATAGTCTGGAATAACACATAGGACTTTTTTTCGATATCTCGAGGGCTCTCGAAATAAAATTCCTATGGAGAATCGCTCTCAACTTGAACTTACTATCTACAGAATGTGAGTCGTTGTTTCATCTGGAATCTGCTCAAAATGAAGTTATGCATTTTACTCTTCTGCGTCAAACTATGCAATGGTCGTTGTAAACCTTAACCTTTATATACAGACAGTTTATCATTATCATAGGTTATACCTTCTTTGTCAGTTAGTATAATGGACACCTATGTCCATTAAAATTAGGCGTATACAAACAGTCTCTCTGTGGAACACAGAATGCGTGATGACGTCACTTAATGAGCGCCATGTTTTAAACAGCTCCATCAGAGTGCTCTTAATGCTCACATTGTAGTATGTGTTATGTACACATTTGATAATAGCATTAACTAGTCATTTATGGGAAATGATGAGAATCTCCATATTTCAATCTCAACGATTTTCTCTTTTGGTACTGAGCACAAGCGCTGTAGCGACCCAACCCAGCCGCCGCGAGACGAATCCCGGCCACCGTAGATGCGGGTCTGTGGGCGTTGAGCAATGTGTAGCTCACCGTCTGTCCGTCCAGTAACGACAGGTAGTGTCGACGACGGGTTTGTTTTTCACGCGCACCTCAAAGAGAGGTCAGCACAGCAGAGGGGCTTTGTTCGATAGAGATACCGCAGCCTCGGAATATAAAAGGCAAAATAAGGAACATGAGTGGGTCTTAGTAAGTACAAATCTGACACTCCCCCCTGCTCCGCCAAGAGCGGGGTACAGATTTCCCATACGCAAAAAAGGCACTGTAACGACATAGCTGAAACAACAACAATTTGTAGCAACATATAATGCAAGTTAAGTTCCAAAGCCTAGTATTGCGCAAGCAAGGCTCTACTCAAGATACCCATATACAGCGTATAGCAGAGTGGTCCTTATAACGGTGTGATTATATTTAATATTTAGGTTAAGTCGTTTTGAATGTTAAACTCTTCCTGTTCTCACACTCCTGTCTACGTTTCTTTTCTTCATAGTGCCTATCGCAGACCTGCTGAAAGAAATTTCTTTTGAAATAAGCTGTACATTTTAAGTTTTGTTTAATTTAACATAATTATTTAGAACAAAAAAAAATAATGGATGCGTCCATTCAATTTCTTTTTGTTCAACAATAATAACAACAATAGCAATAATTCATAACTATCTTCCACCCGAGACTTCGTCCGCGTGGCATAGTTACTTTGAGCTAACGCTAACTTTAACCTGCGTGATAGAAAAGTATTTTTTTTCTCTCTCCTTTTCTTCCCTCTTGCTCCCCTTTTCTCAATTGCCTTTGTCCGTCTCCCGGGTCCTAACTATCTCTGTACCAAAAGTCATCAAAAACGGTTTAGCTGTGAAGACGTTACAAACAAACACACTCTCTTTCGCTTTTATAACAGTAGTAAGGATGTTACAATAAACTACAATTCCATGCTTAGCGGCGCAACAACACCGTAACTACGCACCACGTGACGAGACGCGCTGATCTGCACAAGGCTTTACTTGAAACCTTGTTAGTAACTAAATTCGATACATCATCATTTTCTAGGAACCTCCCCTGACCACCTTTTCTGCCAGCCTACTTATTTTATTCCGCTATTTATGTTTGCCATCCAATTCTCAGGATAATATTTTAATAATCCGAGAGTACAGTGTACGAAACAAGGTATTACGGAGAGCTTCACTACAGCCTCCAGTCCTCCAGAGTATCGTAAAAGGCAATAGCCTGTACACCTCGACATTACTGCTTTAATAACATCTGGAAACAGTCTGGTCCCTGAAGAATTTAGACTTTTCACGGTAGTTTAGCCTTTTATGTGGAAATAAACAGGATTACCTATAACCTGTGTAGATGATAAACAGGGTTTCAGTCAATGTCCATAGATTAACAAAGGCGCTGATTATGTTTGAGTACCCAGCACACGTTTTCAACTGTTTCCAAATTAATTTTCAATAAATCAAGATAATAATTTATGGTCTGGGTTTGATTTCCAGGCCAGGTACAGTATTAAAGGGTTGTTAACAGGTAACAGTTGATGGTCATAAGCAAGTGGGACTTACTAAATGGGACGATTCAACTTTAACTTGGTGAGAGTACTGGCACACCTCTGTTCAACCATTTGGGAAATGCCACCGTGATGTGTTATTTTTATGTGAGACGTCAGCTAGTCTAAGTTAAGCTTTGCTTGATATTAAGTAAACTTTTAGCGCAAAAATTCAAGAGTACGAAAAATACAAGTAACATGATGCTCAAAGCCGTATAATCCCTTAAGACGTCAGCACATGGCACGTGTTAGCTTAACAGCTTGCCCAGCTTGTGTGTCTAACAGTTTTGTTGGAACAGCTCGTTCTTTGAAATAATTACATTAGAACCGTATGTTCCAGTGAGTACGACACAGATGCCAGCATGTGGTACCGAGTTTAATGACTTTTTTTTACTAAATTGTGAATTGTTTTATAAAATTAGTTTTAGGTAATTAAATTCTTACTAAAATAATTGATCGTAATTGGGTTTTCCAACAGCAATATCTCAGTAGAAGGCTGGAATTGGACCCAGTTGATGGTTATAGGTTTACCTAGAGGGTAAACCTATAACCATCAACTGGGTTCAATCACGTGGAGCTTAAAAACAAAATATACATATATATCGAATTGAGAACCTTCTTCTTTTTTCGTCGGTTAACAACTGACTATGACGACATGATTGGCGCAGAGGCTGAGCGATCGACTGCTGAGCTGCTTGTCGCGGGTTCGATCCCCGCACGGTACAAATATTTGTATGACCTACAGGTAGTTGTTTCGGGTCTGGTTGTTTAAGTATGTGAGTTTAAATGTTTGTAAACGCACCCACGATACAGGAGAAATTTCTAGTGTGGGGCTACGTAAAAAAAAACTGGCAAAATGTGGGTGTACTATTAAGTCACCTCTACCTAACCATGTGAAGATTACAGTCGCGGCGTTTTGTTAGCTTATTATTGAAACTAACATAATAGTAAATTCGTTCGACAAAGAGCGTTGTTGATATTTTACCGTCCTTCTTAGAATTCTGTTGCTTAACGTGTTTACGTAATCCTTGAATTACATTCAACTACCAGTTGGAACTTTTTACCGGGAATAGCGGAGTATTGTATTTGTAAGTCAGTCGTTACAGTGAAAAATGCTTGTACGTTACTGTGTCTGTAACAGCCTGCCGCAAAAACCCATCATTCTTAATAAAAAAAAAACAATTCCATCCTATACCTAAATAAATAGATTATCTGAATAATTAAAATGGGCGTTTTAACTCAAAGGGAAGGCGTCAAACAGTAAACAACAATGATAAACGATGCCTAAGTGGATGTTGGCTCAGTGAGGCAAAAACAGGCGCTCCGCCATTCAAACGATAGCGCTCACAAATAAATATAAAAGGCAACTTCACTTTGAAGATAAGTACTGCTTCACTCGTATAGAAATTATTGCATGAGAACCAAAGGAAACGGACTTTGGTGAGGAAGTCCTTTACGTAAAAGTCGTCTAATAGCTACCAAGATTAGCCGGAATGTACGACTTCATGGTAGCCTGACTTCGATTTCTAATAATATTGGAGAAATAACACAAAGAGAAGCTACTTGCCCTGCAACGTTTTGTTACAAAGTTTATTTACACAGCCATCATGATTCTTTCATATTTACGATGCGCCAGTAAAAACATTATTAATAACGAAATTACAGAACTTAATCAATTAGGTGCCGAACAAAGCGGCGGTCGTTCATTACTCGAGCACAAAATTACGATATAAAACGGTAAAGATGGATAAACTGTGGTTTCTTTAACGCGATTATGAATATTAATTAGGTAAGACGCGGCTGCCACGCTGCCGCCCGCAGTCGTCCCGCAGCCGTCCCGCAGCCGCCCCGCCGGTAAACAAAAGCAGATGCCCCAATTCTCTAAGTGCTAAAGAATTGTCTGGTTCCACCAGTTCGCCGGATGCGTCGTCGGTTGATAAGCTCTTTTGTTGGCCGCACAATGGCGACTGTATCTCGAGTTATTTAAATTAAGGATAGTAGCGGCCACCGCGTGATTCAGTTGTTGCTTGCATTTTGTTTGATAACTTGGCAACGTGCGGGGAACTGGAAGTAAAAAGAAACTTTAGATAAGAGATGAAACGTTTACATAATTATTAAGAACTCAGCTAAATATAACATAACGATACCCACGGCTACCTGTTGACAGATTTATATAAGGATTTACCAAATTGAACCTATTCTTGTGACCGAGACAATGGATTGTCAATACCGTTCGACTCTTAAGCCTAAACAGAGCTCCATTTCAGTTTTATTGAAATGTCAAAATAAACGACACTTATCTTCAAAATAAACAAAATTATTTTTAGATTCGAACAACAATAAAAACCCTTAGTAATAGTCCAAATAATGATCGGACAACGTTCCCCTTAATTGCTTTAATAACACTACAATTACATGGCTTGTTCGACAAACGAGCGAGATATTTTTGTTCCAAGTTTGTTGTAAAACATTAATGAAGATGAATGTGGGTGGATGATCGGAGCACAATTACTGCCTCGTCTGGTCCATGGGGGAGGAAGCCATTCCCTTAATATCACCATATTTCACTCTTAAACAATCGCGGTATTTTGTGATTGATTGCCGGTACCGCTGCCACAGAGTACGAGGAAACAGAAAGCCCGCTGTTGGTTCATATTTACAGCTTGAACATAAGCATATGCTTATAAGATAGAATTAATATTTTGCAAAGAAAGTAGGTGAAACGAAAATAAGCACGCTTTTTTCCTTAGGATCCGATTCATTTGAAGAGTTCCGCAATGACACCTGAACAGATTTAGAAAATTCTGAAAGAGCATACTTTCCAAATGATCTTATGTTTAAAAGGTCAGGTTAATAGAAAGAACTCATTAAATTTTCGTGACTCATTTGTTTCTGTTTGTGTGCCATCGAAACTAAGCTTTTCTAAAAAAAAGTTTTTTTTTTTAGGTTTTTATGAATTGGTTTTCAGTCGTACCCTATGTAATTTTACAAGTATAAACGTTTTTCACGTTTTTTTCAAAATTTACCTTCTGAAACAACTTTCTTCCTTCCACTGTGCTCCTAATTAATTACTCGGTATGACATTACTTTTCGTAATGCCGCAGTTTGTAACACTCGAGTATTTTTAGCGTGAGTAATGTGCGAAGCAAAGACAAATCTTACTCATAAGCCTCCGTGACGAGCTCTGTTCGGTGAGCTAAGTACCTGAGCTACTTGTAAGCGGTATCAATACGGGTATTGGTTTATTTTACAAGTAAATCTGATAAAACCAGAGGTACCAAGCACGTAATGTAAATGTAACGAAAATATGACGATTTTAACATTGAAATTACTCGTTACAAATACATTTTCTTTTTTTTGCCCATGGCCATATTTCCATAATAAAAAAAAAACTTGGATGATAACAGTTGTATTTTTTGCAAAAAAAATTACCAAAATGCTGTTAAGCCTTTGGAATCGGCGCATCTGATTTTTTTAAACTTTAGTTGATATCTGTAATATAATCGCATCACTCTAAGTTTAATTGATTAATTTGATTTGATCCACTACACAATCACGGTAATACCGCTAGATATTTAGGCCTATTATATTATCGGTTTCAAGGTACTAATAAACCTTCAGGGTAAAACAAGTTTAGTTGAGAGTCTGGACTTTGAACAAGAAAGGCTCTATTATAAGTTATCTAGAACATTTTCAGCTATTAGTGAACAATCCGGTTCGTTACGAACAATTTTTTAATTTTTGTGGATGTAAGATTTTTTGTCCGCTTTTTGTTTCATTTACATAGTTAGTTTACTTACCCTAATATTGAATTCACTGAAACGTTTGAAACCAATGTGAGGTTTTTAAATATCTCATGGAATGCTGATTATGAACGTGTTTTCAATGATTGATTTCAAATTTAGCGTATCAATCTATTTATAATGAAAAGTTATAGTAGATTGAAGTTAAATGTATTATTTAACCAAATATTATTTAACAATCGAAAATCAATTTTAAAACCAATCAAACAGCAATCACATCAAAAGACATTCTCATCAAAGTACTGAGTAAAATAATTACTATCATCTTGATTCCATATTGCAAACGACCTTCACCACATCTTTACAGCAAGGTCCATCGCAGTAAACGTAGTACAAAGTCATCGCTGCTCGCTGGAATTGTGACGTAGAGCATGGCTAGCCAGAGATGTATGCTGCCTACGTGATTTAAATCGCAATCGAGCGTGACCGAGGTGTCAGCCCAACAAAGCGTCACTCGCCAGTAATTAAAAGCACGGAGGCCGCACGTCACCATATACACACTCCATTTGTTAATTGGAATCCGCAAAGATACGCGACTCGTTTGTGTCCCATAGGCGATGTGCTCATGTTAGCCGGCTGGCGACCCGTCGCTTGCCTTCTATGTTTCTCTTTGTTAGTGGTTTGCTTTACTTTGCTTGTGTGTACGTAAAAATTAAGTTGTATTAGAAAAAAGAAACATAAAAATATCATTAGTTAAAATAAAAGTTGTTTCCCTGTTATAATTTTGCCCAAAATTACTTGGGCTAATGTAAAGAATGTGTAGTAAACACCTATACTATGTGGAGTATGTTAGGATCGACTAGTAGGCACAAAATCTTTTTAACAAGAATCTAAAAATATTGTGACATTATAATTGGCCAAGAAATATTAAATCGAAATCACATTCAGAGCAAGCCCGTATAAAACTCCAAATACAATCGGAATTCACGAAATAAGCGCATGACGAGCACAAGTGGTCAGTAATCGTGCTCACTGCTCGTGCTCGCATTCGTGCATGCTGAGCACACTCGGCACAACGGACGCTCAATTATAGAGCATTCATCTCGGAGACCTAAACTAAACGCGATGCGGAAAACATTTATTTATATGTTAGACAGGTTATAGCTGCAAAATGTGAAGCTTGAATGTGAGTGCGAGCTGAGCTTTATCGATTTGTATTTTACAGTCAAAAACAGCGACTTAAGCTGAACTCGAATAAAAGAACTTGGCGACATTTTAATCGGGACCGATTAAACGGTTAAACTTGTGCGGACAAATTGCAGACTAGCTACACACGTTCAAATACTTCAAAAGTATCTGTCAGTGTCCGGCATCCTCAGCCATGTCCGCAAGTCGTCTGTACCGGTTTGACCGCACCTTTAGCCAGTCACATAATACCTATTTGCAAAAAAAATAGATGATAAAAGACTTTTGAAATATCATTACTATTATATTATCATGAAAAACTTTCTTTCTCACTCACTTCAGCCAAAAAGACAGTTTCTAGTGGACTAGCGGAGCCATTTTCCGTGCAGGTAGTTTGGTCCGCAATCACATCGCCTTCTCAAACGTGGTCACGTCTCATACAACGGTAGTGCATGTTTATTCTCAAATACCTCGTGCATTTTAAGAAATGAGGGATGTCTACATTTTTAAAGAAACGAATTTGGAAAATGTATCCCGTTTTATCTGCAGATTTAAAAAAAACCTTTGCAGTGTTAAAGACATTGCGTAACAGTAGATTTGTGGTGCTGAGATCTTTGTTATCGTTGTTGCCTTGTTACTGATGGAAACTCTCAAAGAGTAAAATATATGAGACATGATACAACATATTCGTAGTTTTGCTACGACGTAGCATATGTATGGTGTAGCACAGCTACGCCGTAGCCAATACTGTACTACGGGCTGAGGTTGATGGCCTGCGTTTGGGTTCGTGGTTTTATATTTCAGGTATATTAAACCGCGAGACCAAACAAACAACTACATTTTTAGTCTTCCAGTTTCACAACTACGTTCTCGTAGTTGTAAAACTATGAAAATAAACACAGGCGGAAAGCGGCGCTACGGCCGTCTAGGTCACAAACAAGCTCGTTTTATAATTCAACAGTGAGTATTTACGGCCTACAATCCGCGTTACGTGAGCAATTATCGAGGCGTAATTAAAAGCTGTACCCTTGCTAATTGGCACTGTGTAAGTGGACAGCTCACGGCAATCCGGTTGCTCTCCGGCAGCATACCGGCACACCAGCTCTGCCGACCGTTTAATTAACAATATTTCTTAAACGATCGCTTTTAACGGTAATCCATTAATGAGTTTCATGTCGCACTAATTTATTTTAGTTCGTATTTTAATTGGAATGATAGTGAAATATAATATCTACATTTACTTCTCGATTTTCCGACAAATGTCGATTTACAATTATTTCGCTCCAAAATCGGAATTCACTTCATTTAAAACACTTCATCAGTACACGATCACGCTGTTTATAGAACTCGGTGGCCGTAAAAGTACAAATGAGTTTATAAATAATTCTGCGATTGTGATAATATAGTATTTTCTTTTGTAGTCAATTATTGACATACGCAGCAATTAACTACCAAGAAAATTTTTATTATTAACAGTTTTTTATTTATGCATATTGACATAAAAACACGGAATTTCATACAGTACGGACAAGTGGCGGACGCAGTTCTAGATACTGACAGATACTAACATAAGTATGTATAAGTATGCAGCAGTGCGGTGTCCACAGCTAGTCCGTAATTGTTCCCTGACAATTTGAATCTTAACTACACAAGCCACTTCCGAATCAATGACACTCTATTAAGAGCCATTTGGGCGTGACGTGACATTGGCGTGTAATACAAATAGACGCGGCGCTGTTCCGATGGCGGTGATTAAAAAAGCATTCATCACGAGGAACGGCTGAGGCGCGGGAGGAGAGTGGTGATGTGCCGTGGGTCACAACCCTGGAGGCTCCTCATAAGAGTTATTAATTCTGCGATCACTCACTACCGATAGGGTTGACGGAAAAAAGTCATTTTTCTTTAATTACATACACACGTTACGTTGGTACTTCCTGTTATGCGACAAGAAACTTCAATTACTTACACAGACACTTATCTTTAATATAAGTTTCTAAACTGAGATGCTTACTAGCATTATTTATAACATTTAAAACCATGCTTAGTATTTATTATGAGATTTCGATTTTAATGAATATGTTAACATGGTAAATGTCTCGTTTCAAATGTTATAAATTGTCATCGAGTCAGTTGTTGTGGTGACTTAACGTGATTAGGCAGAGGTATAGGAATATATTGTGTACAGGCTATCAGAAGAATATCTTAGAAAACATTTGATTTCATAACTCAAACATAATTTAAGCATAATTATCAAGCTTAACACATTAAACTTGTGTCAACACCAACTAGTAAGTTCTTGCAAGTAGATTATAATTTTGTTTGCGTCGTCTCGCCTATTCTTAACTTATCTATATGTCATTGTAACAAGCCAACTGAAAATTACAATTCCTATATGAACTTACACACAAAACTGCAAAATCACAGTTATCTTCCTTGAACTCACGTACGCGTAGCAGTAATCTCAAGAAATACCACATTCATTGAATAACATTACAATACAAGTACGCAAACACTTCAAGTAATGCCATGTATCTTCCGAATTATCGACGCTACAGTGGAGCCCTATTAACCCGGAGATAAGGACGTGACTGACATCAACATGACAGATACATACATAATATTACTTGATATTACTATATTCATGATATTCGTATCGTGAGTGTCGGCCCTGTGAGCTGCAGTGACATACTGACGCGGCGGGTCATCTTACAAATAACCTGTGGAGTGGAGGGTTTTTATTGTTAGGGTATTGAAAATTTTATAAATCCTTATTAATATTATAAAAGTGAGTTAGTTTGTTTATTTGTTACGTCTTCACGCCTAAATGTCAAAACCGATCTTGTTGAATTTTGGTACAGAGATAGTCGAGACCCTGGAGACGGATATAGACAATTTTTTAAAGTGAGTATTGAGGGAGAAATAGGGAAGAAAAAGGAAAACTTAGCTTTGCTATTACAATAAATAAGGCGCAAGTGCAAAAACTACAGGTACTAGGTACCTGCAAATCAGGAAATTGGAAATGCGGTACCCAGAATTTGACGCGAATGAAGCCGCGGGCAAAAACTAGTACTATTATAAAGGTAACTTATTTCGTAATACTTAGTTATTTCATTTTTTGATTTAGGGGTTTGTTAACAAAGCAATGATATTCTACTTATTAAAGTTCGGTTGTGATTTGGATTAAAAACGCACTATTCTTGGTACCGCAGTTCAACTGTTTTAAATAAAATAATCAATGACAAAGTTAACACTAAACATGTCGTACAAATGCTATCTGCATATTTTCATAATTAATATACGAGTAGTTCCGACAACGAGTCAACAGCCCCGCTGGCGTGCTCAGCTCTAATGCAAAACTTATCAAAGCCATTATTTAAACGATTACTTTCCGCAAAAACGTGCTTCAACAAATCTCTCACAAACACTTTCATAAAACGCAAATAAAACGAACAAACTGGCACGTGCAGCACTCTTTGTAAAACAATACCGAACCGTTTGCAACTGAATAACGGAGACAAAAGATTTGAACAATCCCCCGTAAGTTTGTCTGAATAGATCGGCTAGACAGACAGGCTAAACAGATGCTGGGGACATAATTAATAACCTAGGTGTACAAAGCGTCTAGTGTCTGCGGAGTTCTGGCACAATGGGTTACGTAGGATTACCCTGAATGGATTTAACACACCGCCGGATAACACCGGCGCAGATGTACCGGTGAACGAAAGGACTGCGACCCAGCGAGTTTAAATTATAACGTCTGGCGAAAGGACCAGTGATTTATTTGGCAGGTGCCACAGGGGCCTCGGGGCCTTCAGTACCTGTAGTGCGTCCTTTGGAAGGCGTTGAAGCAATTTGGGATCCTTCCTGTTCTAATTAAGGGACTTTGAAAATATTTTCTCGGAATAGAGAATTTTAGTTGACTAAAATTAATTACTTTCATGTTTTTCTTTTTTGTTAATTTACATCAACTTTTTGAGGTCATGTCAATCCGAACGTTGATATTCTGGCAAATTAAGAGACTTGTCGTCAACAGTGGATGCCAAGACTTGGCTTTGTCTCCAAATCTCATACACATACTCGTCACAGTTATAATACATCATATACATACAAGGTTGTATAATTGTGCGAATGTTGAGCCAAGTTCTCCGAATCCCAGGGCTCCGAACTTGGATCTCCGTCGACTTCCGTATCTCGTTATCATACTAATGGACTCTCGGGGAGTGTACATTATTGTACTGTTGCCGCTCGCTCTCGGGACCCGTTGGAGCTGCTATAACTATAGCCAGATGATATGCTCGCCGAACTCATATGTGCTTTGATTAGATCTTGGGCCGAGAAGATTTTGGAGTTTTTATCAAACTTTTTACCCTCTGGCTACGACCTCAATGTAGCGAGCGTCTCGTGCGGCCGTAAGGTTAAACAACATAATTCTACGTACCACAATGAGGAAGTGTTCAATTAGATTTACTTTTACATAGCCTCTTTAGTTCAACATTGCCTTCTTGTAAAAATCGTGCAAGCTATAAGCGGAGACTCATGTACTTCCTCACAGCTGTACGTTTCACATTGAATGCAGGCATTCCATTAGACTCGCCGCTCAAGGAATGCATGGGGATTTAGATACAACGGACATTTACTTTTTCGGGACAGTTAATTTTTCTGGACGTATTAATCCTTTCGCTTCCCAGTCTAAGTTAGACCATACATTTTGGACTCATACGCTAAGTTTTGGGCAGCGAAAGTGTTAAATGAACAGCGTATTTATAAGATAATTATAGGACTCTTTACTTTAACTGGGACATTTTCCTGTACTTGGGCTAAGTAATACATGTTTTTTTTCTGTAATTCGGTTGAAAAAGCACTTTTACACGTTAACAATAATTATAAAAGACTAAATAACAAATCTTATACCAACTTTTCAGGCAATGATAAAAGCATTTTTTCAAGGACTTATCACGATCAGTTTTTAGATTGCATTGTTCAACAGTTGTAATACTATCAACAAAGCTGTAACTGTTGTTGTCCTTGTCCGCAGCGGGTGTCAGGACAGTGGACGTGCAGGCGGTGGAGGGTATGGTGGCGCAGTTCCCCTGCGACCTCGGAACTGCCGCCAACGACAAGGTCTACATGGTGTTCTGGTTCAGGGATGACGCCGGGATACCATTGTACAGGTACGTGCCGTAGATATAGAATTAAATGTTTTAGAAGATATTGGTTTCAAGACATTTGTGTTCACAGCGTATTTTCAGGTTCATCTGTGGATTTGGATTTATAAAATAGTAAAAAACATAATTAAATATAGTGCATAGTATAATGTGCTCTCTGTGTTGTACCGATTTTGATTACAAATAATTTACATTATGGAAAATCATCAAATGGCTCCTCTCGCTATATTGAGAGCGAAAGGGAATTTCAGATTTTTACTGACTAAAACCCGTTTATCTATGTACTAGCTTTCGCCCGCGGCTTCGCCCGCGTTAAATTTGGGGTAATACAGTTCCCCTTGCGCCTTATTGATTTGTAATAGCAACGCTAAGTTTTCCCTTTTCTTTCCTTTTTAGCCCTTCGTTTTACGAAAACTAATTTGATAATCATTTAGCATTTTATTTTGTTTATTTTAAAATATTGTCTAGACAATAAAGAAACAAAGCATTCCAGTTATTTAAAAAGTACAACATCATTAAAAGAAAACTACCTTGACTTTTCTCATAAACCAGTCTGCTCAAAATTCCAGACACAACCTTTCCTTCAAAGAAACTATTTTCAAAAGAAAGTGTTCTTATCAGCTGTAGGACGTAAAAGTTGGCGTAAAACTTAAAAGTAGCCTAGTTAGGACTTGTTATGTCTATGGAAGGTGGGAATAAACGCGATCGGTCTCGACAGCGAACATGTTTTAGGAGTGGAATACTGAAAACAATGACATCTAATAAAATAAATTGATTGGACGGCACGGTTGGTGCACTGGCTGAGCTATTGACTGCTGCGCTGCGTGTTGGGTTAGTTCCCCGCACTGAATATCGAAAAAAAAAAAATTGAATTTAAGCATTATTACATTAAAATCGAAGATGAACGCTCGGTCTCACTGTTATGATCTAATTTTGGTGAAGTTCACATTACCGGACTCTACCAGAAAACAGTGTACTGCACTATCTTTCTGTCCATCGGAATCCATAACTCCTCGGACAATAGTTTGATGGTTCCTAGATGTAGTGCAAAAGACAACATCATCATCTGCCTAGCCTTTTCCCAACTATGTTGGGGTTGGTTTACAGTCTAACCGGATGCAGCTGAATATCAGTACTTTACATGGAGCGACTTCCTATCTGTCCTCCACAACCCAGTTAGTAACAACCAGCAACCCAGGTAGTAAAACTGGTTGTCAGACTTTCGGAACACTGACTACCTGTAACGAGTGTCAAAGATCTACAAATGACAGCCGGGACCAACGGCAAAATTTGCTTTCCAAGGCACGGAGGACACTCTGTATGTAACGTGAATAAGACACTAATGAAATTAATTAATGATTTAATATCCCAGAAAAAACGAATGCTTCCAAAAGTCTTACATTAGCAATACAAAACCTAAAGTAACATTTGAGCAGCCATGTTAATACAGTGAATAACTACACTCTACACGGCTGTATATAAATGACTTACTTGCGTGCTAATTAGCGCTCGTACGACTGTTTTTTCATTAGTAACACGACCCTTATTTGTTCACCTACATTCCTACGTATAAATTTAGTTACCTGTTAAACTACGCTTCGCTTCTTCGTTTCTTATTATTAGTAAGGTTCTTCAAAAAGCTTACATCCGGCGTGTGTGTGACCAGATTTATGAAACGGACCAAGCAAAAAGAAGTGTGCAAGGATCGTAGCAAGTGGAATCCTGTGGTTTCTGTCTACCCCCTTGGGAAAAAGGCGTAAGTTTATGTTTGTAAGTTGGTTGTTAAACTTCTTCTTAGTATTTGTTGTCATTATGCTATATAATTTCCTGTTAATGGTCCTCGCAGCGTGTTTTGGGTGTGCCAATATGTCAGCTGATTAATTTGCTCAGACGAGACGCTCGATATTGTGGTGTATCTATACAAAGAGACCTACTTAAGTTACTGTAAATCAGCTGTCAAATAAAAGTTACAACGAAAAACTCATGTCTCAGTGACGTTTTGCAAAATGTATTTAATGACACATGTAGACGAAAAAAAATATAAACGATATTTCGAAACTACTCAAGAACTTGTAGTCTACGTTAAAAAGTGTCTAAGTTTAATTTAGCAGTTAGTCATGGCGGGTAACAAGTTACTCGCGACAGACATGCGATTAGCGACACAGTACGGGCTTAGCTATTTGTAAGAGCGACACCGCCTTAGTGTTGTATGCAAGTTTTACCATACACCAGGGAGACGCGTGGACGATGCGCGGCGGTCGCGGGGCCGGAAGCGGAAGCGAGTTGAGTGAATGAAATATTTTTTTTGAAAGTTTACCTATTTCTTTATTAATCTGAGACATTTCCGTTGGTTGGTAAAAGTACATAAGTCAAATGTTGAATTCAAATTATTATTTGTTCACAAAATAAGGTAGTCGTTTTCCATCCAAACTTTTACTGAATTATAAATGAAGTAGGCACGAGCACCAGCAGCCCTTACATTTATTGTAAACACAAAAATAGCTGTTATTATTTAACTCCAACAAAGTCTTGTTTATCCGCGAAATTCGGGTGGCCATAAATACTAAAAGTTTCGGCGCATGTTTTATTTACATCGCCGAATCTGTGC
Source organism: Ochropleura leucogaster (assembly GCA_958449745.1). NCBI lineage: Eukaryota > Metazoa > Arthropoda > Insecta > Lepidoptera > Noctuidae > Ochropleura > Ochropleura leucogaster. Next base: position 19,392,612 of record OY288208.1, read on the forward strand.
CACTAAGTGCACAAGTTTATCTCGTGCGACAAAACTCCATGTCGGAAGAAACAAGAACTGCGCGACATAATTAATTCATGGCGTGTCTTGGCGCGACACGCGACTGCGACTTGATACGCGTATGCGACAAATCGCTACCTTCACAAATAACCTCCGTAATGGAATGCCGTCAAGTTTTGTCTACTTAGTTAAAACTATTATACCAACTTAGCATTCTATCCGCTAACGTCACAAGATATATTTTTGCGCGTGGCGTGTACATTTATATTTTAAATAGTTGTAGTGCGCACATCTGCGCACACTGATAAACGGCTCCGGAACGTAATAAGTGTACATTATGATGTCGACGAGCGCGGTGACGAATGGAGGAACTCGACACTAATTTATGCCGTGAAATGAATACGCAATAAAACAATTTAGTAAAAAACACTCTGTAACACGAGCGCTGCTATCTCGGTAAACACACTTCTAAGCCGCTTTCCATGGTCCCTTTTAATTTATTCAAGTCAGAAATATTTCATTCGCATAACGAGCTCATTGTCTAACTTTATGATTCCATATTTCCCGTATTTATAAAAGTTACCCTCGGCGGAATTAAGAGACGCGGCGCGCTGAGGTGTCGCCTCCTGTTCATTAGGAGCCGTGTATTTATATAATTAAAGCGCACAATAAGGCGGGCCCCGGGCCCCGGGCCCCGCCGCCGGACGACTAACTTTTCGTATTAATTAAAAACGAGGCGTAGAAACGCGTCATCACCTCTGGAAAATCGCGGCTAACCGTCCCGTCCCTATCGCTCCTCACATCTACAAAAGGTCCGGCTAAACTTTAATACGCTTTAAAAGTTCCCGAATATTTCACTGTTTTAGCCACTTAAGACAAATTGCTTCGCCCGTTTTGGGGGTTATTTTTTCTCGCGAGCAAACTCGTCCGCGTCCGTAATTTCACCGTTCGTTGGTTCATTTCTGGCGAATTTTGGCGTTTTTCAACGGTTCAGCGCGCGGCGGGTTGCGAAGGGTTAGGAGCGGCGCGCACCCACCGACACGATTATGCTTTAAAAAGTTAGTGTTTCTGTTTCTCAGTCGCACGTACTGCGCGCACGTGCGATTAATCTTGCGAATGCTATCCGTACAACGAATGCGTTCTCTTGTAGATTAGTTTTCTCTTAAATTTATGAGAAGAAGTTTCGCCTACCGAATAACTATCTTAACGTAATGCACTTATTCTTCACGATTAATACAAGTTTTAGTATTTAGATATCGAGTGTTCATGTTGCGAATGCAAAATAGTGGTATTCCATTAGAGTTAGTGTCGAGTTACGGTGCATTAGTCGATAAAGCATGGTTTGTGTTGCGTAAGCCGTGAGCTGGCTAATGAAGGCAGGTAGCGATACAGTACCGTGACGTACGACGCACATGAATCACGAATTGGGCGCACGTGCGATTAAATCGTGCCCTATAACTGAACATTTGTATGTGTTAGATTTTAAAAAAAAACTAAATCGACGTATACACATACGTACAATTAAAACTGTCACTTTTGGTTGTAAGGAATAATGAACATATCTTTGAAAAACTGTTAAATAAATATATTTAAAAATGCAAAAAATAACCGTCTTACAGAAAATACTAATAGATAAATGGAAAATAACTTTCCTTCCAGAAGTTGGTGACTTTTGTTTTCAAAAAATGATTTTTATTTCAGCATTTCTAGATATATGACTGAAAGAACTGAAAAATATGTATTACCGACGATAGCTCCATAACAACCCCAGCAATATAAATATAATATAATGGGAACACTCAAAAGTATAAAGGTATACTTTAAAAAAAGAATTAAGAAAACCATTTTAAGTATAAAATATCGGACATTAAAACCTCCTCCTTTTTTGAAGTCGGTTACAACACCAGCGCTTCATTATTGAAAACGTCAGAACTGATTCCACTACCAACATAGTCTGGAACGGAATATAAAAAAAGTAAGTTCGATATCGCACAAAAAGTCTTCTTCACCTTCAGAGTACATGATATGACAAAGGCCTTCGGCTCCCAATTAGTCAATAAAGTAGCGAAACAGTTTGAATTCCATCTGAAATTTGACCAAATTTGTACAATTGTACATCACTATTCTTCAAAATGGGGCGTCTCTTAAGCTAAAAAGCTTTCAATATTTATAAAATTGTTAACAGTGTATAATTTCACTTACTTGTATAATGTCAATCAGTCTTACGAGACAGGCTTAAGGGATATCGTATTAACCAGTACTAACTGGGTTGTGGAGGTCAGACAGACAGGCAGTCGCACAAAAATGCGAAACTTTTTATTTTCTTCGTGAACCGACCTGTCACAAACTTCCTAAACACAACTATAAGAGTAAGTTTATACGGCAGGAACAGAAGCACATTGTTCACTACGTGTGGTGCTATCAGCGGATATCCCGAATTATTATAAGCTATGGTCACCGATACACGGCGCACGTGACTTCTGCCACACACGTTAACAAGCGGATGTCAACTTTATACCCCTGTAATAAGAGCTCATAACGAGTAAACAAGCGGTTCGAGTGTGACACGACTTATTTACAAAGCGGATAAAGTGAACAAGGGTTTTGCTGGCGATGTTTTTATCGCAGTAAGTTGGTTTTAGATGGTTTGTTTAATTTGATGTTAGATGCTTTTGGTGATAAACTCGTTTTAAATTTTATGGTACGATTGACGCAGTAGCTCACCGATTGTCTGTTGCGTTGACTGTCGCGGGTTCGATCCTCGCACGAAACAAGTATTTGTATGGCCTAAAAGTAGATATTTCGGGTTTTGCTCTTTATGTTTGTAAGTTTTAATGTCAAGGCAACTATTACCAGAGTGGCTTGCCAGAGCCTCCGCCTGCCGGGGTTGCGGGTTGTTCGAAAGAGATACCGCGGCCCCGGAACGTAAAGGGCAATAGAAGGAACATGGGTAGGTTTTAGTCAGTACGAGTCTGACATGCCCCCCCCCCCCCGCTCCAACCAGAGCGGGGGAAGTCATTTGATGATTTCCCACCCGAAAAACAAGGCAACTATTACTAAGTTGACAGGCCTGTTGGTCTAGTGGTTAGTGGCCCTGACTGCTGAGCCGGAGGTCGTGGGTTCGATTCCCACCCAGGACAAACTTTGTGTGATGAGCATGATTGTTTGTTGGTATAATTTTATCTATAATATGTATGTATTTATAAATTATATAAGTATGTATATCAGTTGTCTGGTTACCATAACACAAGCTCTGCTTAGCTTGGGATCAGATAGCCGTGTGTGAGTTGTCCCAAGATATTTAAGTCAAGATTAGGCATGGATGGCAATTTAAATGCAACTCCTAAAAGTTACCGGCCGTTTCTCGTCATACTGTATTCTTCTGTGAATAGTTGCTCAGATGTAGGAAAAACTGCAACGATTTGATATTGCACATAGTATACATATAACTAGTTGTCATATATTAAATGCGCTTATTTCAGCGTGACATCGATCGCTGTTCCATAAAAACTGATCGGCTTTTGTTTTGAATGCTACATTACGTACGACCCGCATCGCTAGCTCGTGCTGTTTTGTTACAGTTTGACTGACGCTGCGAAATAAAAAAAAAGAATTAGGAAATAAATTAAAATAAAAACTGGTTGATAATATAGTTAAACTTTTAGAAAAGTCAAGCGTTCAAATGATAAGACAGTAGTCAACGGTGAATACATTAATATTTAGAACTCATTATGAGCAACCCATTCTAATTATAGATATAATAAAGATGAAAGTTCCAATGTAACAATAATCTATTGTCAGTATGTGAATGAGAAAAAACTTGAATGCGGAAACCCAACCGCAAATTTGGATGAAGAGAAAACACAACACAGTCGAGAAAAGGCAGCCATGATACCGTGAGAGTCAATCCCCAAGCAAACACTTTACGAGGTAATTATGACGTCACACATACTCGGCTTATACACAGTTATTATTTCTCCCCACAGGAAGGCACATTAATCTTATTTATTCAGGATATCGTATTAAGCGGCCCTTGTATCGAGTGACGGTGGGGCGGAAGTGCGGGTAAGCGCAGCTCTTCCGGTGGAAGGCTGAGGGCTCTGGTGGTGGACTGGAAGGGCTGGGATATAGGGATGGCACTCATGGAAGAGACATGGATACATTGACTATGTAGTTCTTTTTCTACAATAACAACTCCTTTGTTTGTCAAAGGAGTTGAAAGAAGTTGTAGGCCCAAAGAAAAAGATTAACTACGAGTACTACGACGTAAAATTGACTTTTATTGGCCTTGTGCAAAACTTAACCACCGCTGTGACACACGGTTTTAATTTATTTAAGTATTTCAAGAAAATTCTTATTCATCTTATTTATTGAAATTTTTGGCCCATTTTGGGAGACATTTAATCTTGTTTTGGTTTACATACAAGAAAAAACATTGATTCATATTTTGCCACTTTTCTCCAATCCTTTCCCATCGTTGCAATAAGGATCATCATAAAAACTATTTATTTTCGTACATTCGGATCTCTACTGAACGAACGATGGTTTGTTCGCGGATGGCCGGGCAAATTGGCTTCGGTGAGGCGCCGCGTTGCCATGGCGACCGTGACGTCACTAATCCCAGAATCACACGCCGCCGCACCAAACGCTCTTGTCAATCGTTAAAACTTTAAAAGCTTATGAAATAGTTTCCATTTATTTTGGGACAAACTAAAATAATGTTAAAATAGTTTTATTTTATATGAATCTGCCTAAAAATTAATTAATGAAGGGCTGGGGGAAGAAGAACTTTATCGTCAGAAAAAAAAAACATTTTTGAAAAATGTTTCGTATCGTTGAGGTCACATGGTTCTTTGGCACATGCCACAAGTCCACGCAACTTTAAACAAAGAAAGGAAACAAAAAAAAACATGTTTCTTTTTTTCCAAAACCAACTTTGAAAAAATGTCGGTAACTTTATTTTAGTTGTTGTTTATCTGCTCATATCAACAATCCACTCCACATAATTGTTGAGGTACCTAACAACAACCGTTGTTATTTCGGCAGGCAATTAAATCAAATCAAAACATAACTTATTCAAACTACAAGAAAACCAATTAACAGTCTCAACAATCAATAAAATATAGCCTTTAAGTTTGTCTTCTCAAAATTCATTTTGTTTTGATTGATTACTTGTAACTAACTAAGAAAAATATTGAATTTCTTTAGACTATAATGACAACATTAAAGAATCGTTAATGCAAAAGCTAACACTCTAGACCTAGTCACAAGTTTCAATTTCCTAAGACTACATAACTGTCACAATGAAATAAATTGTCACTTTGTCGTTGGCCGCTTCAGGTACTTGGATTGGCAACTTCGTTAGTTCCGCGCCTGAGACTCGAACGTCTCTCATAACAGTATTATCGGCTTTAAATTAAACAGTTCCCCAAGTAGATAATTGTGAACCTCCTGCCAATAGAACTGCTCCTAACGTTATTAGCTATCGAGCGCCACTTGTAACGGGAACACAGCCTTACGTACCTAGATATAAAGTATTTAATATCTTACCGCCCTGTGTGTTTCCAACACTTCGAACTAGAATTTTTCTTTGAACAGAACATTTTCAGTCGCTTTAGTGTAAGACTTAATTAATTCAGCGACCACTACATAGTCTAACATTATACCCTCATTAATATTAGCCTCTTCATCAACGACGTGACGATCAATATTCCTCCTTGTTTTAATGACTTAATTACTAGCCATGACTCATTTATAATACAAATCTTCAGCATTTCCTCATTAAGAAGCAGTTACTCGTTCTTGAGCTATTTTCTGTGTCACAGAGGCAGGTTTAATCTCTATTTTTCACTCAAATGCCGGTCCCAGCCAGGCGGTAGGCTAGCTAATTTAAAATATTCGCGTTCAGTACAAAGTTTAATTGGAAAACGCGAGACTTAGTGGAATTAACGCAGAACGAGAAACTCTAAGGTGTGGTTCGTGGTGTTGGTGAGGCGGCGCCACCACCACGCTCGGTGGTGGGGATTCATTACACAAGTACACATTCACGTATATTATTTGAGCTTCTACTATTCATGTAATTGGAACTTATTTGACTACTAATAATTTGGATGTGGGTATACCAAATGAAAATCACTGTTTAATATTCCCAAAAATGATTAATAACAGGAATTATTCAGTGTTACAATAGCTTTATCCTGTAATATGTTAAGCTTATTTAAATCGTAATTTACGTTTGCCATTATATTCGGATCGCAATCTACTGTTCGCATTACTGTGATAAATCACACTTTCCAAACAGAATTCAATCCGGACATCAATGGGACGAAGACATTGTTCATTGCGTCAAAAACTAGTTTAGATTTAACAATGTATTTGCGCGGTAATATTTCAATACGCGCGTTCTGTATTGAATTAGGTTTGCGTGAGTTATGTTGTGTTGTTTGGCCGGTATCGCATTGTTCATTATTCAGTGTTCATTACTCATGGACACGCATTCATTGCGGGCTCGAGTGGCTGGGCGGATCACCCACTCTAATATAATCAGGAATGTAACTCCTCCCAGCCATTCAGTCGAGATTGTTGTTTAGAATTTATTAGTGTTACGGTCACAATTTATTTGTAGCTATAACAGTTTATATTTTTGTCACATTTGGTAACTACCAATTTACTTATTGTTAAGGAAAACCTTTGAACTATTAAGAAGAAAATAAGGTAAAATCTCGTGGCATATTATACTAAGTGTGAGTAAATTGTGGAATTTAAGTATTCTTGTTGAATTTACGTTTCTCGGAAACCCCCTTTTTGCGGATTGGAAATCATCAAATAACTTCCCCTTCTCTGGGAGTGGAGGTGCGTATCAGTCTTGTACTGACTAAAACCCACCCAAGTTCCTTCTATTGCTCTATATGTTCCGGGACCGCGGTATCTCTTTGTAACGACCTACTGACATCTCTTTGAGGCGCGCGTGGAACACTAACGCGCCGTCGCCCACACGACCAACAGTCGGAGCGCAGTCGAGGCGCGGGCGCATTAGGCGCGTCGCTCACAAGATCAACAGTCGAGGTGCAGTTGAGGCGCAGGCACGCCGCAACGAGATTTTCTTTACAAATATCGACACGGCCTATCGTTACTGGACTCGGAAACCCCTTGATACACTAATCATCAACGTTGCAAAGAGGCATGAGGGTCCAGTTGAAAGTAAACCAAACATAACTCTCGGCTAAAGTTACGCATTTGTGTGTTCGTGGTAGTTCACCTATCTTGGAATTACAAGGCAATTCAATGAATGACATTTATTTAATTGTATGTAGGTAAGTTCGAACATGTGCTCTGACTCTTATCTTCAACCAGCGTTTATACATAATACTATTCAGCTGTTACCTAAAAATAATGAGATTCGTTGATTGCTAGTGATGCGCGATTTGATACCTGCCGACCGTGAACCGAATCAGGGCTCACTGAAATAACTGTCCGTCCTAATTTGCTTTTTAATTTGGCGCTTTAATTGTTAGGTTTAACATTATTTTGAAGTTACAGAATGGTGATTTAATTCTTCTCTTATTGCTTCATCTCCGCGTTATTGGATCACAATGTGACAATGTTTCGTTCTTATTGGTGTTCCCTACTACATCGCCAACATTACATTCAAAACGAATGGGCACACATCAGGTATCAGAATCTCACTATTCGCAAAATTTCAAAACTTACACAACAGTTCTCATACTATTATTACAATAGCTTCGAGAACTTTCGACACCGTTCTACTTAAGTAGGTCCTTCCCTAACGTATTATCTAACCCCAACTAGTAGAACTTACGCAATAACTATTGATTTAATTGGTTTCATACAAGGCGGCATGTATGGCTCGGCGCGACTCAGCCACGCTACAATAATCCACGCCATTGTTCCCAACACAAAGCTTCCCTTCTCAGGTATTAAACTGTTCGGACTTAAATTGAAAATTTTCGTCGTATCGGGAAATAATGGCTGCCGTAGAACAGTGGGACCTGGGACACATTGTTGAGTTTTGCGCGTTTGTGAACCAAGATTGTGAGCGAGCTCGTTAACGGGTTTAGCACTTAATCTAGCTCGTGTGTAGTGTTTGTCTTGTGGACCAAAGAGACGCTACAAAAGATGATGTTATATTAAGTGCCCTTTTTCTATTGCATGGGTTTGTATGAACTTTACTAGGTTTATTAGGTACGGGTACTCGCGAATCTTATTTCACGTTAGAAGTTGAGTGAAATATATTTTATATATAGATAGGTACTTACACTGTGAATTGCAAGCCATATCGGAAAACCCAGGTGATTAAGATGAAATCATCTAAAATCTTTTAAAAATAACCGATTTTTAGAAGCTTGATAGATAGAAAATTCCTAGGGACGTAGGTTTACTCTACAGTGGGACATCACAAACTTCCACCAGTAATTATAATCCTTACTAATATTATAAAAGCAAAAGTGACTCCGTCTGTTTGTTTGTTACGTCTTCACGCCTAAATGGTCGAACTGATTTTGATGAATTTTAGTACAGATATAGTTGGGACCCTGGAGGAAATATGCCAATTCGCTTTTTTTAAATGAGTTAAGGGGGAGAAAGAGGGAAGAAAAGGGGAGAGAAAGATATTTTTTTACAAACATGACGCTTGTTAAAGTTAGCGTTAGTCCAAAGTAACTATGGCACGCGGACGAAGTCGCGTGCGGAAGCTAGTAATTGCATTGCAAAACTGTAATCAAACTAATTACTAAAAAGTAAATCAACAACGTAATATCAACCGAAGACATAATAACACCTCTCTACAATTACTCTCAACAATACAAAAGTTGGTGTTAAACTAATCCGCATAGGATTACCGCTATTGTGAGCTGTCTAACTGTCTAACCGGAAGTGACGGAAACGAGTGGCGAGGGCTGATAATGGCGGCGCGTCCGCGGCGGAAGCGCGTCACACATCTCACCGGCTGGTTGAGAGGAATTGACGACTTTGTCCAGTTAATCAAGGAGATATGGACAGATCTTTTGTAAATTTGTTTTTTTAAAATGACAAATATTCGTCGCAACTACCACTCTGGATGTGTTCAATTTTCAATTACGCTAAAGTTCAATTGGGTAATGTTTCATCAGAAATGTCTGCAGAGCTCAAAGTACAAAATTATGCTACAATTTCTCAGTATTATGGTAGTTGATTTTCTGTTAAATACTTAACATTTTAGGGATAACAGGTGCTATGTATAAGCGAATATATAATAATGTTTTAATAGTATTCTATATTATTATCTGATTGACCACGTGATTTTTAATTTAATCACGATGGGATCGATTCAAAAAATGTCTTCAAAGTACAATTTAAAAAGCCTCTAATAAATACTCCAGATTAATATATAATTATGTATATTAAATAAAACTTGATTAAACGATAAACTCTGTTAATATACTATAATACTAAGGACCTAGCGAAAGAGATTACGTTATGAACTTATGACCCAACTTTTAATTTTAACGAGGCACTTAGTAATTAAATAAGGTGATTAATTATTTAATTCAAAAGAAAATTATTGCTAACAATCTACAATTTAATTGGAGACCGCCTGTGTGGAATATATTCATGAATTACTTTAGAACAAAGAATCCCAAATACATAACGATGTACTTGTATTGTAACATTAATTAATCCGAGCCTATTTTAATCTTAATTAGTTTTTAAACATAACGTCACGTTTGTAATCTCCGCAGGGTTTGTCAAAATTGTACTGGATACTAAGAATTCTTGTTGGAAAAATGCCTAACCAGGGAATCGTAGTCAAGACCAGACCAACGACACTGTTAGTATCTCATTGGTGAACAAATGACACCGACCTTAAAATATACTGAAGTTTACAAATTATTTTATAAAATACTTAAATAACTTAAGAATCTTGTTCAGCAACTTTACTTAGGAATTCAATTCCATAACGCTTTATAGATGTGTGTTACACGACAGCAGGTCAACCTATTATAACTATTATAATCCGATCTCTCTATTACGGATCGCACACCGTAGTAGACAGATCAGGTTAAAATGGTTTTATTTAGGTTGATGTGCCGTCGTGTGTACATAGATAGAATTAATTTGCTTTCTCGTGCACTTTAGATATTTGTCAAGAGCTTCTTAGCCCGTAGCAAATTGCGCTACTCTTACAATTACCATAATATTGTTCACGATGGATTGTGTGCCTCTGAGCGTGAGGATCTGAGTTCGATTTCAAAGCCGGGCCGCCATTTTTCAGTAGTTTGCCCGGAGTTTGGTCATTTGACTGGTTGGCCGTAATACATCTCGGTCCCTATTACATATAACTTAAAGATAACTAGCGAAGGGGGAATAAATATGGGTGGACTATTGTACCTCTACTGCTGTTGCCCTTCGGGTCTACATAGGCGTGGTGTTATGTTAACGACGGGTGAGCACTCCAACGGCGGAGATAACCTACTTAGCCGACAGGATTCCTAATGCCGTGTCCACTACGCAAGGGTTAAGGATTCCACCGTAATGTCGTGTCCTCTATAAGGTTTAACCTCACCGATGAAATATCGCGCACAATCTCGCCTGAATCCCTGAAACCGGAGTAATTTAAACAAGAATGATTTATGTAAGTAGGCGGCCATGATAACGTGTTTCACTACACTATGTTTATATTTTAGGTTGCGTTCGGAGCTTCCATGAATGTAGATTTTGTAGTGATAGTACTAAAGTTACTGCTCTATATCTTAGTCAATTTTGGTTGATAACGTATAACTATACAAATTCATTATTTATGAACTTTACAGACTTTCAAAGCATTTTTTCTATGAATAATTTGTTTGTATTTTTGTTTACGTTTAATCTTTTACAAGGCTTTAATCATAACATTATCCCAATTTAAATGAACAAAACAGTTTTCCAAAGGAACTGTTTAGTTCAAGTATCACCAGTTCTCAGAATCTGAGTAATATTAAAGCGTCCCAAACGTATTGATTAAACTTTAAGAGCTTTAGTCTTAAGCCTACTGCTCATTTTGTTGCTAAAATTTCATTAGTAGTTCAATAGAAACATGGAATTTTAATAAATTACCTTAATGTTCCAGTGGAAATTCTTATTATGTCATATTTCTTGTTGGCAAGATATAATAATTGTAAAAGCAAACGAAGCTCAATCAAGTCAAACGTCGAAAATCAAGAAATTAGAGTGTCAAAGGTCATCAAAGGGAAGTAAGCCCACACAAATCTGAGTGGCGGTAGTAATTCGTAATGAACATTCCAGACGCGTGCCTCGGAATATGAACAAAGAATTACTAGCGGAACTCGGCGCGCTCAACGTGCCCGTGCCATCCGCCATCGCCGAACTTCCACTTTATTAGCGACTAATAAAACTTTACGACTGCCTCATTTTCACTAGAGCTCCCATCTTGATTCCAATTTATACAAAATCAATTCTTTAATACCTGGAATTTGTGATAACGTTTGTACGCATCGTCAACATGAATGTTTAACATGTCAATATTTGCGCGGAGCATCCATGGCGTCGATCTTTAGTGTATTTATACAAGTAAATAATAAATACATTGTCAATAAACGCCATGACATTTTTACATAGTCATGTATAATATAAGTTAATCAAATAAATAATAGCAGTCGTTCGGGTCGATCTCAGGGTTAAGCCGCACTTGCCTAGGTTGGTCTGTGGATGGGTGATCACTCGCTACATACCGAGTTTCCTCCGTGCCTTAAAAAGCACGTTAAGCTGATGGTCTCGGCTGTCACTAATATTATTCAATGTGTCCTTATTATTAGTCTCTTTGACAGTCGTTACATATAGTCAGTGTCCCAAAAAACAACCAGGCTGACAACCAGTCTTACCTAGAGGTATCGTTTTGCCCAATTTTAACTGGGTTGTGGAGGTCAGATAAGCAGTCGCTCCATTTCAAATACTGGTATTCAGCTGCGTCTAGTAAGACTGGAAGCCGACGCCAACACAGTTAAGAAAGGGCTAGGCAGATGATGAAATAATAATAAACATTATACTTCGCTTTCATTTAGACAAGCACTTCTCTCTTAGTTTTTTTAATTGTATTTGGCTTTAAATTCGTCTAACAAACTAGATGACTTTCCAAAGTTTACCGTCTGAAGAGTACTTCCATGATGGGCTGCTCGTGAAGGGAGCACAACTTACAAGTGGACCCTGGATCGCTCGAGACTCTTCACAAAGCTTGGAAATTACTGAATTTGATCCTGTTTGAACTAGTTACTCACTGTTTCTTAGATTTCAAGTGCTTTCAGTCAGTAACTTGCAAATGAAACGAACTTCATCAAATCAAGCTTGAAGCATTTTGACTAACGTAGTTGTGCCTATTTTTAAAAGATTTCTTCTTTTATTATCTGTCTACACTTTGGAAAACATTTTGGCATTACTTTATTAAGAGACTTAAAGGCAGGTTAGACTCAAACCTAGCGTTGTTTGTATTACCGTAAGATTCCTACCACAAGTTATCAGGTATCATTAAAGTGTAATCGTTTCTTTCTATTTACTGCCTCACATTTACCATTATCATTAGAGTTGAATATAAATCTCTGTTGTAATTCAGCCCCATAAGAAACGGCGTTAACGATCCGCCTCCCGCGATCCTACAGATGGCCTGCGATAACATGAGCCCCATTGTACACCGCGTTATTTTACTAAGAGGTCACACGGAAATGGGGCACTCCATAAATTAGTTCCGATCTCGGATTATGAAGCTCAAAATTTATCCGAAAAGTTATAGCTGCAAGATCGGTTAGTCCAAATTTCAGCCGATGGAGAAGACACTTTTGTGGATTAATCTGATCATTAATTTGGAGTACTAAGCTCCCTCAGATATTCGATTATATGTCACTCGGATTACCGGATCATTTCGGTGGATTTCGTTCTTTGTGTTGCGATGGCTATCGTGTTATTGAGTTGGCTCGTGTTCAACTTAACTGCAATATCTAGTGGATCATATTTATTAAATTTATAAAATATATCTATACAGTATTTATTTTGGGGATTGAGTTCAAACAGCCAAAATACGTCCTTTCAAATCGTTACTGTTTATTTTGAAATTATTTTCCTCATCGCTGTATTTTTATTCAGTTGTTATTGTTTATGTACGTTACCTTGCTCGTTTTAGTAAGTTTCAATGAAAACATAATTCGAATACTTTTAATTTGCCTAATTAATTGAAATCGCTTGTGAATAGAAACCTTAAAATACTTCACCTAATTCGCACACATTTGATCCAAAGTTGTGCAAAATTTTACAGATGTCTCTCCGGTATGCAAATATGAAATAAACTTTAAAACTTGAAGCAAAGTGATACATTTTACAGCAAACCCGAACATTGCACATAAAACTATAAAAACTACCGTCTCTGGCACCCAAGCGGCTAGTTTGATAAAACGGGCTACAAAAGCCAGACAAAGTAGGAGACAAGTGTGTAATATATATTTTTATACCCGGTGGGCACTGTGGCCACTGTGGGCACTGTGGGCATTGTGGGCATTGTGCGCCCCTGCCGCGGCCGGCTTTGTCTCGGTTTAGCGACTCGTTAATCATCGTGACGCGCAGTGGACGCGCTGCCGATAAGGCCACACACTGATGTCGAATGTTCCACACAGTCAGCCTAGTCACCTAAGAATTATGGAGGAAAAATATTTTTATAGGCGCAAGAGATTTGATAAGAAATGATATAGAGCAAATCCGCTTTTCCCTTATCAACTTCCAAATCGATTTAGTGAATGGAGTCTGCGAGCGATAGAAGCCGTTTTCTTAAGCTTTGAAACTCCATAACGGATATTATTGAAGACGTGTGAGCGGACTGAGTTTGTAGAGCATGTATAGACTTCTTCATAAGTATTGTAAAATATCACACGAAAATATCCAATCTGTTTGTGATAAGCACAAAGTAAAACATATAATGTAGTTAAGAAATTGCAAACAACCTTTAATAAAATTAATGAAAAAACGTCGCAACAATCGCAAACTTTCAAAATATTTGACTGCAAACCAATATTAATGATATAAAACTAGCAGCGTCATCTGGTGGATTACTTTGTAACAAGTCCCAAGCGGATCCTTCAAAGTCCTAATATTGTCTTTTGATAAATAAACTAAGGCGTGCTCGCAGCTGAGACTCAATTATTATTTCATTACAAACTGCCGTTATTACGTTGTACAGCGCCTCGAGATATCGCGAGGAAATGAATTGTATCGTCTTACTGGCGCGCCGGTGCTCTGCCTCGCAGCCAGGCCGCCATGCGCCAGAAGTATCACACTTACTCTTATTTGCGTCTATTTCGTTTGTTTCAAGAGCGATCCAACAAGTAGGTATTGTGAAAGACGGAATAGAGAGGCGAGTAATTTAAATGTGTGTGCTTTGGGATTTACTACACTATTAATGAGGAAGTACCTACTTGAGACTGAAATAGACTTCCGTAAAACAAATATAATATTCATTAGCGTGTAATAATGGCATGGAAATTCTTTGCGAAAGCAACATAATCTATGCTGTTTGTTCTTCATGGTTAACTAAATTTAAGGTAAAGGCGTAGTCCTTGTCTCTATTTCAAATTTCAATATCAAGTTATTTTACCCAGTTTTAAAATAAAACATTTACGTAGAATAACAATAAAGATTAGGTAAGGTCCTAAGGTTGGCCCTTGCAGCACACTATTTCCTGCCTCCCATATTTATGGAAAATAACTGGATTTTTTTCTGTTGTCATGTCGTATATGTCATGTTGACATATACGCAGTTTTTAGTGAAACTGCGTTTATGACAACAAACATTTAGTATGCAAACCTACAAATGAATACATATTTTAAAGATAACAACTTTAATACACTTGCATAAAGCTCTCTCTGCACTACAACTACAAACGTTAGTGTAGTTTTTTCCTAAGTACTACTGATTCTGAACTCAACTTTATCTGCACAAACATAAAGATGATATTAAAATTCTCAAAATTGACAATAACATCAATATGAAACTAGGATCTGAAAAAATATGATAGAGGAATTGAAACATGGTCAAGCGTTCATCGTGTCACACCTCGTCGTCCAGACTGTACGCAAGGAGTTTCAAGAAGGTTCGAAACTAAATTCAATTTCAAAACATGTTCATGACAGATGAAAGAACATTTTGTTTGTATTGCACGGCTATAAAATAGACATATGTTTTAGTTTATTGCGAATATGCTATGTTTCACTACATAGTATAAAACAAAGTCGGTGCGGTTGCTAGTTAACAATATAGGTACATATAATAGGATTACGTTGACAATAAAATAATTTTGCATGTTATTATTCAATATAAATTCGAGTGCAGCTATTGATTAATATAATATTTATTAATAAATACCCGAATATAATATATTATAATATAAAATTCAGTCAATAGTTTGCTTTGATATTTTGAAACAGAGTAGGTACTAGGTAAAGGTGAACCGAATAGTACACCCACATTTCGCTAGTTATGTCTTAAGTTATAATATGCGCACTATGGCTTTAGATCAATTTTTTTTTAAAAAGGTTAGAATGAATTCAAATCAAGTATTTTGACTTCTTTAGCTTTAGATCACTGACTTTTACCTATGTCATTTAAACATGCTTCGTAACGCTTTTTCGAGAAAAATAATATTATTTACATAACACATTTGAAGTACACGGGGACCGGGTTACTTGTACTTCTCTTTCCGTCCACGTCGAAACGAACACGGAGTCCAAACATTTGAACGAAATGGAAATGTTATTGTTTTAAGCGATTGTTGGATGCAGCCCGCCCGGGCCCCCGGGCCCCCGGGCCCCCGAGCCCTCGGGACCTGGTAATTCAATGAGTCCACCTCGGCCCGTGATCCCAACACGACTTGGATTTTAGATAGGAACTACGTTTAAGACTTTCTGTTTACTCTAAAAGCTTGCCGTTGTCTTACTTGAAGCTTTATGTTTGAAGGTGACAATGTAGACATTATTACACCGTCCTGCACTTTTATGTATTATATAAACTAGATACAGGCCGACATGAGTGACACAACCTGTTCATTCCTCCATCTGTCATGTCCATACACATTTGCCTACTTTTGTAAGTGATTTAGTGACTGTGGTGAATGTGGTGTTCACTAAAGCACTTGTGAGACCTAGGTGGTTCAGATGAATAAACCACTAAATGAACAGTAAGTAGTGAGCAACTCGAAGGGACCGTCCACTCTCCAAGAAGGTCAGTTTAGGACTGATGCGGACGTAGCCGTCTAGTTGTTTGCTACATTTATCTGTACACATCACAGTAATAATTCTGCGTTTTGCTTTGCACAATAATTTATATTAATTTGAATTGTTTTTAAAAGGGTTTCATGAATAGTTTACGATTCTAATCTGGCAATAAATTATATTTAGCCACGACACTGTAACTTGTCTCCTTCGATGTCAACATGCCGCTTGTCACGTTTTGCCCTCGAACCTCAGACAACACAAAGCAAATAATCCGAAGCATCAGTGATTAGTGTGCGGGCAACACTAACGTGTAATTACGATAATTACGTTACCGACTGATTAATAAACCAATGATTGTGTGCGCACACTGTTTGTTGTTTTTCGAGCTCGAGCCGACACAAACAATCCGCGTTAATCAAAGCCCCACGTTGAAATGCGATGTTTTGATATCAAAACCAATAGCAGTTCGTAATTGAAATGAATATTGATAGACTAAATTAGAAATTAGTCAATCATGTACTGACTGAAACAGTATTGTGACAAGTCACAAGATTATCATCAAAATCTAAGTTAAGCCATGGACTTTGCCTGCCGGGGTTGCGGGTTGTTCGAAAGAGATACCGCGGCCTCGAAACGTAAAGGGCAATTGAAGAAACATGGGTGGGTTTTAGTCAGTACAAGTCTGACATGCCCCCCAGCTCCGCCCAGAGCGGGGGAAGTTATTGGATGATTTCCCACCCGAAAAAAAAAAAGCCATGGACTTTGTGACAACAGACCGAGTTTATGTCACCTTGAAAAATAATCAGGGCACAAACCAACTCCATCAATTGCGAGACCCAAATCAGTTGTGACGACATTCACCATAAAAACAAACGCGCTTTGAGTCGGTGACGGTACACTCACCCTGTTGCTATCACTGACGTTTGTTACATCAAAGGAGAAAAGAAAAAAGTTTAAACGATAACGTGTATGTAACACAAATAACATGGTGGGCTGGGCTGTCACCCCTTCCGCCTGCGGTCGCACTCGGGCGCACCATAACTCATATTTCCAAGCGACGGGAGCTATTGTGGCGCATGTACTTTTTTCGGCATTCGGCTTCGCAACATGATTGTTTAAAATCACAGAGCGTGTGCTCCCTGATAAGATTTATGTACTGCTTCTGACACTTAATTTTGTTCCCGTTCGCCACTTGACGTCGCGACGAGGATTATGTTTTTTTTTCGCTTTTCTATTTTCATGTTCAATGTTTAGTGGCTCGAGCTTTATTTTGAGAATGTAATTTTTTTTCTGCTTCTTTGATGTTTAGACAGGTGGATTTTGGGACCGAAGCGGCTTACATGAGGTTACCAGTTATGTGTTTGTAAGAAACTTTGCTACAGATATTCGATGAAGTAGATTTGTTACAGATTTCGTGAACACAGAAAATAATATTGGCTTCGCATAATTCGCGTAATACATATTTGTCTCAAAGATGAAAAATACAATTATTTTCGTTAGGAATACATTTTTCATCAAAGGTATCATCCTCATATTAAATTCACCGTTCTTTGCATAATTAAGCATTGCCGGCAATTATTTTTCCAAGAAAAATAATATTAAAATGTTATAAAAGCGTTTGATTCAAAGACAGTATTAACATTGAATCTAAAGCAAAGATACTTCCTGGACAATGGGCGTGATGAAACGACCATCTAAGATTTGCCTTTTGCTAATTAATACATCTAATTAAAGAGGGGTTCCTCAAAGAGAGCGGCGTCGAGTACCTCCTCCGATAGAAGTTATACCTGTGGCTCGCCTCTTATCTATACTTATAAAGGTAACATCTTCAAAACCGCTGATTCAATTTTGTTGAAAATTTTCCCTGAGTTTGGGCAAAATGTTATACTAAGGATTGATGAGTTTTGATGATAGTACCTACCTTGTAGAAATGAGAGATGAGATTATGCAAGCATCAGCGAGCGGGCTTGATGGAATATTTGTTCAAGGCGTGGCCGTGGGTGAAGTACGTTATTTAGCTGATAACGTTAGTACGATATCGTTAGACGAAAAATAAACTTAAATTTATTAATGTAACGTAATATTTTCCAAGTCTCAACTCATCCTTCAAGATAAAATCTAAACTATGAGCAGATAAAAATAGAAACTTATCAAGTGCTCAAAGAGTGGTTAAATATTAAAAATACAAGTGATGGAATTGAATTTCAATGTTATTATTAGATTGTGATTCAAACCAATACGTTTTTAATTTCAGATCTTAGATCTGAAAATGCTTTAAAGCTAAATTATTTAATTCACGAGGCACACTCCCACTTCTGACTATAACATTTGAATTGGACCAATTATTATTTTGTAATATAATTTTGAGCTAAAGGCAGGTAGATTCAGCTCTTTTATATATAAAACACAAGGAACAGGAGAAATGAATAATAATATACACCACATACCATATAACACCACAATACTAAGGAATGTTCAGACGAGGATCTTTTGTAGCGACTTCTATTTCGTGGAAGAATTCTGGATTAGCATCTCACATGTCAGCACGGATTACTCGTAGCTTCGGCTCCAACACGACATGTTCCTTCACGGCTCCTAATTAAATTAATTAGCTACCCTATTGTATGTATTTAATCTGCCTTCTCGAGACGAGAGATTTGTTGATTATATAATAGGAAGCACTTCCCTGTTTCAGTATCAATTTCAATTGAACATATCGTTCGGATTTAATTACGAGTTACCGCGCGTCTTTTGTTGCCAGGTCTGAAGTGACATTATCGTAAGTAGGCATTTGTTAATCATAGATGTAGACATAAATAAAATGGCTTTCAAAGGTTAACATTAAATCAGCTGGAGTTTCACACTGAAATTGTACTCGCTATACATTAGGACAGAGTTGCTTTTAAATTCAAAGCGGACGAAACGGCCGCCATATTTTTTGGCAACGTATCATTTGTTATTTAGACTACACTGTAATACGAAAACGCTACGAATGCTTTACGACGTGAAATTACGATGCGGAGGGGAAAAAATTAACATTCTAGCTTCATACATTTTGTCCAGTTATTCGACGAATGCGGGTTTCAGCGAGGCTCTGAAAGGTCTACAATTTGGGTGAATTGGTGTTATGAGCCGGTTCGCATGTCCGCGCCGAGTTACAAACTTCCCCTTCGCCCCGCGTTGTTAACTGGTAACTGTTTAAAATGGGCTCGTGCAATATTCGCAAGCTGCCATTGCCAACAAGTGCTATTAGACGCAATCTATTACTTCCTGGAAGAAAAAATAATGCAGTCGCGTTTTGTCATGTCCTGTTGCAGCATAATAAAACGGAATGTGTTCCGGAATAGGGGAAATAACTTTCAACTTTGTAATTATGGCCGCGCCACTGAGACCGAACACAAAGTTGTATATTAACATACGTGACAATGCATGCGATACGTGCAAACTGCTAAGTACAAAAAACTACTGCTAACGTAGAAATGAACAAAACTAAAATGCAAATAATTAAATTTAAAGTTTGAGATGAAGATTTGTGAGAAAATAGTTTCGTGCACAAACTAAGTAAAGATCGCAAGGAATCATATTTCATAGCCTTAACAGTTCCTAATAATACAGTTTCTGTCAGCAACGTTACATTTTAAAACAATTACGGGCGTCCAACGGTGAATTTTAATAAATCTGGCGCAGCGTTCGTTTCTTTCGCCGGCACCTAATAGGTGTGTAATTTAGCAGTAATTCAGCAGTGCGTTGTGCAGGCCGAGGCGGCAGTTATTACGGTGCACAGTTTCAATTACGCTGCGTCACTCGCCGCTCGTCTGGCGACCACTTTACATACATTTGAGCTGCACACCGCTGATGTGGTAGGTACCTACTGCAGCGGAAAAATTATGTCGTCGAAATGCTTAACACTTGCAAGATTTACCGTGCGTTTTTTTTTTCTGCACGAAGAATATACTAAACAATCTTCATTAATTTATTTTAATTTTTTTTTAGTAGCGTCATTTGTTTCTCATAAATGGCAGTTGACTATACATGGAACTAAAACTGTATTTATTAAAAACAACTTTACTTCTTATGGGAATACAATTTTATATTATGTTAGGTTAGCAACAAATATCCCAGCAAATTGAACAATAGTATATCCACGTTTAGGACAACCTTGCACCGGAAGGCAATGTGATCGTCTCCCCGTTGACCTAGTTGGCTGGTGGGCCGGTGGGCCGTGTGCCGTGTGCCGTGTGCCGTGGTGGGCCACTGTGCGGTTTCACCCTTCTGCGCCGCTCACCGCAATAGTTCAATGTGCTTGTGGTACCGTTGGAGCTGCGTTTAAATTGATTTTAGTAAGTAACGAACGTCGCTCGGTTTCAGTGCACTTAGTTCATTTTGTTAACAATTATTTAATGAGTCATTTTGGCATGCGCTATTTAAGTTATCAAAGTATCATTTAAATCTCATAATCGCTTACATTATTCTGTTGCAAACTTATCATAAATTAATTAAATGTGTATTAAATAATCAATTCATGTACTTAATTTTTACAGAGTTCGTCAGTTTCAATTTTCAAAGTATTAGTAACAACATGCTGTAAGTTAGAATTAAAATGTTACAGAAACTAAAACCGAAAATAAAACGAAAAGTAAGAGCAACGCAAGCAACTTGTTAGTACCACGCTTGTTACCGCCTGGAGCGTACCTTGCTCCAACCGTAACCTGCGACCGCGACCGCGACCAGGTCGCGAGGTCGCGAGGTCGCGCGGTCTCAAGTCCGGTCGCAAGGTGCTCGCTAAGCGGATCCGCTGCGGACTACAGCGGGTTTAATGGTCGTCTGTAAGAGCCGATCAAAATGCGCAAATCAAAATCCACATTATTTTGTATATTTACAAAGTTGATTTTTGTTGTGTTTTTGAACACTTATGGTGGTTTGCTCAGTACTATTAACTGCAAAAATTGTAATTTAAAGCATTTCTGGCTTTCAAACTGAAAAAAAAACGAATATAGAATATAGTTTTTCTGAATACGTATATTACCTAAATGCATAGCAATCTGTTCCGCAGGTACACCGGAGTCTTACAAATGAGATTGAGAACTATCCGATGTTCGCAGCCAGTCTTCAATCTGTCAGAGCCAGTTTGACTATATCTTTGTGTGTAGTGAAAGCGATTATATGGTTTCTTAGTAACATATCTTATTGGTATTATAAGATTAGATTAGAGGATCGTGCACATTTGCCGGATCTGGTTTAATAATATCTTACGTAGCCCGAAATCCAGCCGAGTATAAGCCCGGATAATGTGAACACTCTGTTATTTATGAATAGTGACTATTCGGTTAGTTATAGCGCGTCAGCATAGAAACAGTCAGACAATGGAAAACAGGTACTTATCACCTAAACACTGCACTAGGGGAAATCATGGCTATTGATTGTTGTTTGAAATACATTATAATTACGAAAAGATCAATCATTATACTGTATACATTTAAAACATTATTGATACTAGCTAAGACATTGTTATCAATAAAATAATGGGTTCGATCCCCGAACGGAAAAAATATTTGTATGACCAATAGGTGTCAGTATGTCTAATGAGGCGGATTTAACGTGTGTCGAGCTTGATTTGAGCTGAGTCAGCGATTACGAATAGCACCATAGGTAGACAGTTGAATACAAATTAGAGTTCAAAATCGGTGTGGTGCTAAAGACCATTTCATAGCCCTCATATAAGTTGACCAAGATTTTTGCCTGAACCTTAAGAGAAACTATGACCTGAGTGAGTTTGTTTCCGCTATTTCTTCTCAGAGTAGTCGGGTACGAAACACCGGCCTTATCAAGTTTTAAAAAAGCAGTGTAAAAGTGTTTGTAAAAACTTACTTTCTTACATCATTATCCCTCAGTATTTCAAATGATTACTAAAATGATATAAACATCAATGATAACTGTGGCGCTTGGTGTTTTCGTAGCGAGTTGGCCGGCAGTACCGCTGTATTATGTCGCGACGTTCAATTACCGCCGCACCTACCGTGCATACAGGATGTGGCTGCCAGCATATACTTAAATATAAGGTGGTCGCTGCTGCCTGCAAATTAGTCTTTGTTAAAGCAATATACAGTAGTATAAAACTGTGACAAAGTTTTGAGGATCATATCATAGGAATATTTATAGGAAGCTAAGTTTCATGTTACCTCTTTATAATCCCGTGAATGTGTGAATATTTATTTTGCGGCTTGCTTTAAAATATTCGGCGCGAGACAAAATTTACACACATTTTAAGGTGTGTGCATATCTTGTGTGTCTTGTTGGAGGAGGGTGGGTTTTAGTCAGTACAAGTCTGACACTCCCCCCGTTCCGCCCAGAGCGGGGGAAGTTATTTGATGATTTTCCATCCACACAATACTGGCTTTTAAATATACAAACATTTTGTAATAACACTATAATATATTTTGAAAAAACATGTTACATTCGTGTAGTATTTTTATCAAATACTGAGTTAAAACTTTGATTTTCAATCTGCGGTCGCTAAATGAAATCCAAAAATATGTTATTTTTCTCAGCATGAAATTACATGTCAAAATATGTTGAGTACATTCGACTTTATATTATAAATTGTATTTTTATAAATAACTAGCTTTTGCCCGTAGCTTCGCTCGAGATAAATTCGGGGTAACATTGTTCGCCTTTCCTGATTTGCAGGTACCTACCTGCTACCTGTAGTTTTTGCCTTTGCGCCCTATTTATTGTAATAACAAAGCTAAGTTTTCCCTTTTTCTACCTCATTTCTCACTTTTTTAAAAAAAAGCTTATGTCCGTGTCCAGGTTCCCAAATATTTCTGTACTATCTATCAAAATCGGTTAATCCATTTAGGCGTGAAGACGTAACAAACAAACAAACTTGCTTTCGCTTTTATAATATTAGTAAGGAGGTGTACGAGGCTAACATTTTACTGGCCGGGTAACTTTTTTAAGATGGCTCAAGATAGATGGGCAAAATTCGTTACACAATGTACGCGTACGTCTTTCGGCACACCTGAAGACGGTCGTCGTTATCGTCGCCCAGAAAACGATGGCGGGACGATTTCAACTCGGTCCTGACGGATTGGCCAGAGAAAGCAAAACATGGAGAGAGTTGGAAACGATAAACTGTTATATAAAATACGAAAGAACGAAATTGTATTATGTTAAGTTATTCTTATAAATCAGTATATAGTAATAAGTACCTATATAATATAATCGTTTTCACTACATAAAATGTCTGATGACCGATATTCTTAACACCAAATTATCTAACTCACCAACATATTCAGAATATCCATAAGCCATATTATAATTACTCCTCTGCCAAATAATTTTGCTAATAAACCAGCTATCCATTATCATAGGGGTACAAAACCGCGTCTGCTTAGCACATCCATTAGAAATAATTGCGCCCGCCGTCCCGTGACATGGGACACTGCACGTACCGCGTCTGGGACGCACGCGGGCCGCTCGCGAGCCGCACGCGAGTCGCACGCGGGCGGTAGCGGGCCGGGAGCGGGCCGCGCGGGACAAGCGATTAATGAAATTTGGAAACGTGGGACACTGTTGACATTAGTAGGTTGTCGTGCAAGCCACTTGATTGATATAATTTTCGAAGTCGCTTACGTTGGTGTGAGCGATAGAGGTGATTTGTCAGCCATGGTGGATGTGTTTAGTTTGCCTGTTGTTATTGCGCCTGATTCTGTTACCACGTCCGTTGGACAAGAAATTGATAGAGTGTGTCATATCTGTTCTGTTTTAGTTGCAGTTTTGGGATATAATGTACACATTATGTTCTGAATTACTTTTTAAATCACAAACCTTCAACCAAACCAAATCATTTTTCTCTATAATGAAGTTTTATTTCGACAGTTTGTTAAAAAGGGATCTTATTCATATTATTTTTATTTGTATCCCATAATGTGTGATGATCTTACAATGCTATATATTGTATATACCATGCAATGCTAAGGTACAAGTACGGACACTGTAGTGCATAAAAAAAATATAAAGGAATTGTGAAATTAAATCAATACTAATTCTATTAAAATGTCAAAAAATCCTTAATATTAATAGGTCTACATACAAAAAGTTGAGTCTACTTCACTTCTAGCACGGTTAATATCATTTTATTCAGAGACGTGACCTACTACGAGGGTACGCAAAACATTATAGGAATTTCAGATATCCATTAAAATCTATTCGAATCTAACTTTAAGGCAATAAGGATTGCGCTAACACCGTATATTTCTTCATTCAATCATATAATACTAGGTCTATATTTGTACGTATTTGATGCTTGTGTTCCATTTGACCTCCAAGTGGAACGATTGATACTGAACATTAATCATAGCGCCCGACTTACTGGGTCACTTCGTTCAGCCAATATTGAAATAGCGAACATTAAGATTTATGACTAAATACCATAATTTCATACTTTAATGGAAAAATATGACAAACCTAACAAAGTTCATGACAAATTATGACATGCTGACAATACGAATGGATTGAATAATGTAGTCTTGTTAATGGCACATACCATGTTTTCAAATTTAAGTTTTTGTAAATTGGTTTGAATAACAATACTAGGATCTGTTACAACTTATAATTCTTTCTGTGGGAAAATTTTAACATTAAACATATTTAATATCGATAACTATAACAAGTTTGTAATAAAATTCCGAATCGAATCGTTCATAAAAAATACATTTAAATTAGTATAACATTTTTGCAATAATAACATCATCGAGATAAACAATTCATCATTTATTTAAGCGATTACATACCTACTCAAAAATGATGACTATACATAATGTGACTTTTTAGCTAGGTATACATATATGAACACAACACTGAGTATCATCATCAAAGGTATTTGATGATTTGGTCCAGCATTTGGATGCACAACCCCTTTGTTGATACTGCTCTTTGAAAAATCGTTTAATTTTTTTAATTAACTTGTTACGAAAGTAAATTTTATTGTGAATTCCCGCTCTGTCATTATTTTCGTAAATTAGACACGAATATGGTTAATGCTCCATTATTTATTGTTAGGTATTACTGTAATCGATGCTCGTTATTGCTTTGATAACATTAGCTAGTTAGAGGTTCCAATATAAAACCTAATTATTTTGCTGTCGACTATGTGTACGCTACACAACCAGAACATAATAAAAACAAATAATAACATGTGTCAGTGCTAACGCCTACTTTTCAAATTCAGCTTTATCAAAAACGTGATTTTCATTTCTTTGAGCAGCCTAAATAGATCATCCGGCCTTTTATGCGAGCTTTATCCGACCATTAGGTGACCGGGTTTTCAGTCAAGGAAAGCCCTTTGAAAATATTATAACTCACGCGGGGAAACATGTGATATAGCTGGATATTCATACAGGCGGAGTATAGCAGGCGGTACGCAATCAGCGTGCGAAGTGGTAAACCTTTTTTTATATTTGGCGAGCGTACGTGCCGGACGGGCGAGAACGTTGGGACGCGTGCTGCGCGCGTCCCCTGCCCAATCTGCCGCCCGCGCCGCCCGCGCCGCCGTACTGACACTTTGTTTTGACGTATAATACATGTATTTATTGCATGCGGTAGATATAACGCCAATCGAGATCCTCATACCGATTGTGATGGTTTTATTTGGGCGGTATCGGGGAAAAACATTGTTTATTTACTTTACTGTTTCATATTCTCAGCAACGTTACCGTATAAAAGTTATTGATTAGTATATAGCGGTAAAACTTTTCAGCAACCCTGACAAAAATCAATCAAGCAAGTCTATAATAAGAATGTAACTTATTAATAACTACTTATATTACATTCTTGTTAGGATTTGTTTGTCGCATCCGACCCTTACCACTCGTTACAAAAGTTGTTATCGCTAACATAGTTACATCTGATTCAATATTCATACTGCGACGTTCCGAAACCAGTTGGACAATCTCAGCGCACACAAAAACTTCAATGTATGTTGTCAAACAATAATTATTGTTTAAAACTTTGTGTTTGTTGTTCAATGCTAAGTAGTTAAAAATTATACTTTGTTCACGACAGTTGTAAAATCTATGTAAAACTTGACAAAAGGTTATTAAATAATTTCCCGACCACTTCAGACGTGTTCCTTTCTAATAATTATGGAGGGTCAAGTCGCTGGGAAAAGTAAATTAATATTTACATTTGTCGTACTCTTAGAATTAATTCCTTTACTGATACAGAAGTTTTGATACAGAGTTAGCAAATAATAGTCAGAAAATATTACCAACGTCAACCTTTAACTTGAGGGCTTCGTGCCAGAGCAAGGCTTTGACTTTTGTGTGGTTATTAAATTGTTTTACCACAACTGCAAAAAGAATGAATAGTATTAAACAAAGCTTTGATTAAAGAAGTGAATGTGTTTAAATTTATAAGATTGATAGGTAACCCAGAGGTTGAGAGCCTCACCTCACGTGCATGAGGTTGTGGGATCAAATCCGGGCAAGTACCAGGGCGATTTTTTGTATTCATTTGTAATGTACTAATGAATACAAAAAGTGTATTAAAGTTTATCTAAGACGTCGCAGACATCGGCAAATAAAACATTGTGAAGATTCCTTAATATACTATAAATGGTGATTAAGTTTCGTGCCTATGAGACCTTTGCCAGCCGTGGGATATTATTATATAGCTGATATTATTTATTTATAGGTAAGAAGAAAGCTTAAACTTACATTTACGTAGAATTCAACTAAGAACTAATGCTCGTTAAACTCGTTCAGTGATGAAAGCTCATTAGCTCGGAAGCTGCTTAGAGTTCAATTCAAAGAATCTCATAGGAAAAAGCTTTTATCAGAAACAAGGATAATTTAATTGGGTACTTGATCAATAATTTCGTTTTTTATGTTTCGTATTGACGTCGAGTTCGACAAGCACCTACATTATTTACCCCCGAACATTGATTAAAAACAATACCAATCTATTGTAATCATTTCAGTAAAAACCAACTGTATTGTGTTACAATTCATTTCCAATATCATGCGATCGTTTTAATCTGATACGATTAATAGATAAAGAAATATCGGCAAATATTGCCGCCAGTCGCCCGACATTTGGACACAATCGAGCCTCGACTCGCAAAAATTGTGTAGTTGAAATAAATTGGACATTTTATTTTTACTGCTACATCGAATATGACAAATAATGTATTAATTTCTCATTGCGGTCATTGTAATGCGATGCTGAACACTCTGAGCGATGGAATGAGTTGCGTGACTCGGTAATTACTGAATATTTATTATCAGTTTTGATTTCGATTTCGACTTGTTAATAAGATTTTAAATCAGTTTTGTTGTTGATGAAAAACAACTTATTTGTTTTAATTAAATGTTGTGTTCATTAAATGTTGTGTAAAACAAAGCTTACAATTCCAATTAGGGCAAAGTATTTGGCGCTGGTTTTCTTTTCGATAGCCTCCTCATATAGTCTTTGTGATCCCCTTATTTTTCAACATGGAAACTATAAAACTTAGGTAGTCCAAACTAGGCACATCTATCATTCCTGATTGAAGACGAACGTTAAACGTTGAAATCCATAATGTTGGCAACAAACCGTCGTGGGCTCATAGATCATTACAATGGCGGCGGCGGTGCGGGCGGCGGCGGCCGGTAAAACTGTTAATTTATGTATTCCGTGCGGATGATCGGCGACTACTGCTAATTGACTCGGATGTCGGCGACTAATACCCGCTCTACGTAATAATCACCTTATAATTGTACGCTGACGGTAAATACCCTTTTGTGACTATTTATTGATTTGTGCTGTTGGCTAGAAATCGCGAAGTCTTGTTAAGAATAAAGTCGCACACCGAGAAATTTGCGACATACAAAGCTATATATTTTGACTGCCTAGACTTGAAAGGTTAAGATGTTTTTCATGCCACGAAGGAACCACCGAGTTAAGTATATGGTTTTAAAATCAACTCGATACCTCCACGCGTTTCAGAGATAAAGGGTCTGGATGTCTGTCTTTGTCCGTCTAGACAGACAGACAGACAGACAGACAAAAAAGTCATTCAACAAAAGTTCCGTTTTTTCGTTTTCAGGTACGGAACCCTAAAAACCGGCCAAGTGCGAGTCGAACTCTCGCATCGAGGGTTCCGTGTAAACGTATATACATTTTGTGCTAGTCAATAAATGTGCGACATAAAAGGCCATATCTTTTGACTGCGTAGATTTAGAGGCTTTGTTTTTTTTACAGCTCCTAAGGACCATTAGACTTGAATAATATGGTTTTATAATAATAATTTCAACTCGATACCTCTACAAGTTCCTGAGATAAAGGGTCTTAACAGACAGACAGACGGAAAATAAAGTGGTATGGTATAAGGGTTCCGTTTTTTCTTTATGAGATACGGAACCCTAAAAAGGGACAGGCATTCACGTAGACTTTATTAAATAAATCGTTGTCACCACTACACTACCATACATTGGCATCTAAGCCAAGTGTTTAGAGCCATAAAAGGGCGATAAAGTCGGCTCTTGTCCAGTAAATTCTTTCTGAAGAGACCGGAACGATATAAAAGTGCGTTTAATTACACCCCACTGACACGTAACCACCATTATTAACACTAAGGAGCTCATACAGATAAACGGGACATTCATCCGCGCATCGCACGCCGCACTCGGACGTCATACCGCGCGCGTCGTACATTGTTCCTCCTCCAATTGTAACAAGCACAGGGATGCTCACAAAACGAGCAATGTGGTTTGTTTAAAACAATAGAGTAGAATGTCGAGCGTCGTGTAAGTAGCTGGTGTCTTCATGAGACTCCAGCCGGGATTCTAACAATATATTATCGTCCGTGCTTGAGCGTGTGGGTCTCCATTTCTGGCCGCGTCCCGGCGTTTGTGACGGGCGTCAGATACGGTGGCGCAATGTATGACTTGCTAGGCGTACAGTTGGGCGCAGTTGGAAGTTTTAGTGCGGGACCCGGAAACGGGCATGTCTCCCGGTTGTGGTAAATGGTTTCGTGGAGGACGCTCGTACAGTGAAGTTCTCTAGCTTTTATGTGCGCCTTTGGATCCCGAAACCAAAGAGCAGCGTTATAACACTGTTAAATACGCTGGACTTGAAATAAATTCAAAACACACTGCCGAGTGCGGCAAGCTTGGTAGTTTTACTATTTGTTCACTGTATATACAGTGAATATTCACTGTTTAATACCTTATTATTAAACAGTGGTTTAGGTTTTAATAACTTTTAGGTTGCCATACCTCAAAAAGAAAAAAACGGATCTCTTGTAGGGTCACTTTGCTGTTCGTCTGTCTATCTGTCTGTCATTTTGGGAACACGTGAAGGTATTGAGTTGAAATTTAAACCATATCAACCCTCTAAGTTTACGTTGACTCAATAAAAGGTACCTGTTTTTATTGGTGGTATCATCTTTATAATTTACAATTTATTAAAGACTAAGGATCCAGAAATAGACAATTTATTTACCAAAATATCCATTCCACGTTCAGACTACACCGAACTCACAAAACTATAACACGATGATAATCAACTTCTATTCCGATTACAGTAATCGATTTCCGTTCTTCGCTAAACTGAAATACAATCGCAATAGCTGCACAAACACAGTGTGCACGCGACTGATATCATAATCGAGAAGCGAGCGAGTTCAACGAAACGATTTCCGAATGAACTTCTCTTATCGGGTGCATCTTCATTTCCGTGTAACCTGTTCCCAACTGGAACTCAGTATGTAAGAAGTTGCGGTTCTGTACGTGGAATCTATTGGGTATTAAATGGTAACATTATAAAGAGAACATCTTTTTGCACTCTGACACGCCGAAAGTCATTTTATACATAATGCGTACCTTATGTATACATTGTTATTCCTTAGTATTATTTCACTTTCTATCAATGCAAAGTAATTTGTTAATGTAGTACCCATTGCCATTGAGCTAGACTTAAAAATCTCAAGACTAATTTTCATTTTGAAAGATGCTTAATTCCACCATAATCTACGAAGAAGTTTTATGAAATCAACCATATAATTCCCTATACGAATCAACAAATTCACACTCGTGTAACCGCCCTAATCTCCAGCAAAATTCTAAGACGTTTAGGGTTGCCACCGAAACTAAAGTCTTAAGTCGTGTGGGGGACGTAGCGAGCGAGGTTTGACAAATGGTCGCCTTGTCCACAGCAGAACGTACCATTGTCTCGGGGTATGACGGAGCTTTGTGCCGCCTTCACCCCATTACGGGCACCGATCCGCGATACACTGCCAGACATACCGGGGAACCAAATGTGACGTCATTTGCGTACCGTTTTGTTTGCATTTGTCAAGTTAATATTGTTTTGTTTTATAGAGGTGTTGCGTACATTGTAGGTAGTTTAAAGCAGATAACAGGTAATCGTATCTGGTCTCTCGGTCAACTACACTGCCTCGTTGGTATAGTATTCGGAAGCGCTACTACTGAGTTTGAGTTCGATGCCAGGCAAAGTCTTTGATTCCCGGTATAACCTTACTGGGTAGTAAGGTTATACCGGGAATCAAAGATCACTGGCGAAAATACTCTGAGTATACAACTGACTAACCCTTTAAGAAAAAAGGCTTTATGTTGTAAATATTTTGTTACAAACTATCTATACCATTCGTGTAACGTAACGCAACTTAATCATAAATGAAAAAACTAATTAACACAAACAAATCGTAAACAGATTCGATGCCACCAAACCGACAGCTCTTACAAACCATAATACATCAACGTGTCGAAATGAGTGTATATTTAATTGAACAAACAACGAGCAGCTCATGCGGTAATTAATAGCGAAATATCATAATACAGACGGACAGACGGACGCATAACTAACGGGACGCGTGGATGCCTGATTAGGACCGGCATTTGTATTGCACAGATATTTGATGTGAATTTCACTGGTTTAATGAAATGGGAAGTGATTGGACACTAAACAGGCTGATTAAGGCTAGATATAAATTAGAGAGAGCTCGCGGGTGTACGTATCTTTCAATTGACATATATTATTATGTTACTAAGTTATTCAATTTGATGGTATATACCACATGCTTAAACTTGACATCATGATGGATCTATGCACGACGAAAAATTACAATGTACTTTCGGTATCTCGTTTATTTGGTAAGTAAGTAAAGTATCTCTCTAGTTAGTTCTATACATGCGACTTATTTAGGTTTCATCTGCTATCTTAAACTATTTCCAAACAGCTCCACATGTGACTGTTACCGCACAACCACAAAGTTATATTTAGCGGTGTGTGCTCGAATCATATGCGGTATATTGAAGCAGGCCATTGCGTAGGCGGTGGGCACACGAGCGGCGGCACACGCGGCCTCCACAACCGCCAGCAACAGATTGTTGCACAACAATGTTTAGACGAATTTTAGCCTCGAGCCACGAGCCACGAGCCACTGCGCCATGCTCCACTAATGAAATACAGCCGCGTTTTCACTGTGGCGGCGCATACGATCGAGTATGAAACAAATGTTTTATTTGTGTCAGACTTAATTTCTGAACACGGCTGGTTTAATTAAGAGTTTCACAGAGGGTTAAGATTAATGAAAAAGTATACAGAAAACTTCTACTTCTGTAGATATTAATTCGGCAATCGTGTCTGTCAGGGTTTATGTAAGGTTACCTCACCTGAGGTAAAAACTTAGCGAGATTGATAACAAGATTTATTGTCGGTTTCAGAATTGAGTATTCGAAGTTGAGAACCTTTTTAACTTGTACTGCTAAAGTATATCAATAAAGTTACTTACATAAGGAGATTACTTCGAATGTAGATTATCAACGTGTCCGAAATGATGCAAATACGATGACTTTAAATGTCATTTTTCACCGAGGCTTTTGAAAGAGCCCAACAACAAAATATATTCATCGTTAGGCACTACAAGGCATCGCCTCCACGGCGAGGCGTTACAATAAACACGAACGAAGCATTCACTCACGAAGCCATCCGAAAATCTGTAGTTTATGCGGCCGTATACAGGGTGTTCAATGTTGGGGCTCGCCGACCGGGCGTATATCGTGACCGTCATAAACAGGGGTGTCGCGAACCTTGGAAGTTAGGATAAAGGTGGGTGCTATATACCTGCTCGCTGGGTGAAACTAACATGGGCACATAATAGTGGGATGGGATAGTGTTTTGAAATCTTTATTGAGCCTGGCTCACAACTAAGTTGTTTTGTGTCTTCCTACAATGACATATTGAGACGGAATACTACCCACATGTTATCTGACTATCCAACAACATTTGTATATAAATGATATCCGCTGTAGTACTGATTTTAGAAATATTTGGAGTTAGCTATTGACGATGAAAAACATCCAACTAGATTAAAGGTAATATTGCCTACTATATTTATTATCGGAGAGTAGACTTTCTTAGTCTATGCCAAATATGTAAAGTAAAGCCAATGTGTAAGTCTAAATTGATAATCAAGAGAAATCTTCATAAATATTTCATAACAACGATAGCAGTTGAATACTGTTCAGATATACAGATCAATTCAATGTCAATCCTTTCCAAGAAGAAGCATCTACAAGCAAAACAACGCTCAAAAGCACTTGGTTAGATGACATAGCACGGCTATTCGCTTGAACACCGACAAACACAGGAGACGCCAAGTGATTACGTGCAGTTATTTACCTGCGTGCGTTACGCTAACTAAGAAACATCTATTACTCCTACTTTTAGATTTAAATTATAAACGAATACCTCTAATTTATAGAACAAAAGAATCCAAAGCATTTTCATCATAACGGCGTCCCTTTTGAGACATTTCCTCGTTTATACCCGGATTGTTCTCAGAATTTCAATTCGCGTAACATCGAGAACGATTGCTTTTATGACGGTAACAACAGAAACCGAATGATCGCTCCGACTCATAGATCCCGCGAAACGCACACACGGAAAAATATACATCGCCGCCGCTCCGTAAAAAAAGAGGGAAAAACTCCGTAGCTTTAGCAATAAAAACCCCGCTAATACCAAAACTGGCACAATAATAATAATTTGCATGTGAAGAAAACGCCCTGCCTAAGCGAATTTATTCTCTTTTTCAGCGCGAAAGTGGGAAATTCACACGCCTCCAACGACGGCCCGACTCCAACGAGTCGTCTTTTATTACGGACGCCAACGAACTAGTAAAACTGGGCTCGCTTTTATTTCTGGACAATAATGTCGCAGAATACAGATGTCAGTTTTGACGCCACGGTTCAGAGTTTGTAGCGCGAAACGCTGCTTTGAAAACATGAGGAATTTCGTACTTCTCATCCGTAGAACCCATTCTAATTTGTAACATTTGATATTTACAATTAAATACAATTTGCACGCGAAGGTAATGGATTTCAGCCAAGTAAAGGGGTTCATCAATCACAAAAGCCCGAATTAGCACAAATAAAGTTCACCAAAAGCTGCAAATTTCATTTCTACGACTTAACGGTGAAATTAGACTTAATAGCCGTACGCTAAACGATTCCACGAACATTCTAGCTAACTTATAGCCACTTCCTTTCTTTCGATTACATTTCGATCAGACTTCAGCCTTTTCTTACCAGGAACTTTGTCTTCCTTCGTCCTTCCTGGGTCCTCATTTTCTTTAATTGCCTCAAATCGCTTGGTATTTTGAGCTCTATTTTCTGTGCTACAAAGTTCTAGTAGATTTTCTTTTATAGTGTTATCGTTGTCGGTTCCATATCCTTGCTCTTTTCTTCACACATCTTGGTTCGCGTTTTACTTTCAATTTTCGCAATGATTCAGCTCCCGCGTTTATTTCCTCGCTGGTATTGGAACTATTTTTTGTCTGGTTTCGTCAGAATGTGCTGTGTGTTGTGTGACGAGTCGCTCACTCGCGACACTCGCCACTACGGGAGTGCGGATGTATGGCTGTTTGTACACGTCGCGTCACGTCGCGTCGCGTCGCGCGAGACGATGACAAAGTGAGCTCAACGCAACGTTGTTATTATAAATGTTTGGCACAGAACAGGTTTCGGTATTTGCAGTTTGACTCCGGTTTGTTTTTAAAGTTGTTTATTCAAATGAGTATGCTAGGAAATATGGTTTCATGAAAACTGTAATTTGAATGCTTTTAAAAGCCTCTAAAGAGTATTTATTTTCGTTTCAGTTGGCTGTGCCGTCGTAATGAAGTTAATAACTAAGAAATTAAATTAGGCTTTGGTGTAATTTATACGTATACGAGTTATACTATTTCATAATAACTCGTAAATACTCCAATGAATGTGTTCGGGTAAATATTATAGAATTGTTTTATTTCTCATGTTGCATTTACTTTCTGATTTTAATCAAATTCCAAACAAGCACGACATGCACTGAGTTAATTTCTTAAATCCTTTCAAGCACTTTTTTAGGGTTCCGTAGTCAACTAGGAACCCTTATAGTTTCGCCATGTCTGTCTGTCCGTCCGTCCGTCCGTCCTCGCTTAATCTCTGTGACCGTAAGCGCTAGAAAGCTGAAATTTGGTACCAATATGTATATCAATCACGCCGACAAAGTGGTAAAATAAAAATTTGAAAAAATGTTTTATTAGGGTAGCCACCCTATATGTAAAGTGGGAAGTGATTTTTTTTTTAATTTTAACCCTAACGTGTGATATATTGTTGGAAAGGTATTTAAAAATGAATAGGGGTTTACTAAAATCATTTTTTGATAATGTCAATAATTTCGGAAATAATCGCTCCAAAAGTAAAAAACAATGTGTCCCCCCCCCCCTCTAACTTTTGAACCATAAGTCTAAAAAATATGAAAAAAATCTGAAAAGTAGAACTTTATAAGGACTTTCTATGAAAATTATTTTGAACTTGATTGACACTACAGTTTTTGTACAAAAAAGACAAAAAGTTGTACAAAATAATTTCTGGACTAAGTTTGTAGTATAATCGTATATGCAAGCTTTTTTTTGTAACTTTGTTTACATATTTTATTATCCTAAACGTATCTTTTTTCAAACAAAAAAAGAATTATTGAAATCGGTTCTCGCAATCCAAAATTACCACCAAAATTGCACGTCTTTGTATTAATTAGTAACCCAATTCCTCGAGAGATGGCGCTGTAGGTACTTATTACATTGGATCGGGTATTACCGAATTGTTCGGTTGGCCTCATAACTGGGAACACTTATTGTGACGGACGGGAAACTACGGAACCCTACACTGAGCGTGTCCCGACACGCTCTTGGCCGGTTTTATATTTTATTCATATGAGTACAAAGGCTATAACATTTACGACTCTTTTATACTTATTATGACAAAGGCAAAATAAATAGAGATTATAGTGTGGTAACATAAAATAAACCTCAAGACAAAAAACAGTCACGTTATACCGACATGAGTTATGTCGTGTTAGTAATACAATAAAACTCGAAACTATCGCGGAGCTGTCAAGCGATCCGTCACCACATAGGGAGGAGCTGACGACTGACGGCACACCTGATGCTTCAGTATTATTCTAATACGCATTACATGAACGTTAGCGACACAACTTTATATTATCGTATAGATTAACAAGTGCGTTGCGACCACTACGTCGCAATTACTATTACTGAGAGTAAGAACCCTGGTTCATTTCTCAGGTTGGGCAGTGTTATTGGTGTTTCAGAAACAGAGTGTGGACGTGTGCCGTGGTACTCGCCTCCATGACACGAGTACCTGACGGTCCGACAGTTACATAATGTATGTTCATACATACAAAAGCTGAGAACTCTATTACTTTCGTCGTTGTCAAATGTAATAGGTATGAACTGAGTGTGTCGTGAGTTCGTGTACTTGTTACAAGTATTATTTAAAAAAATCTACTTCCGCTAGTTTGGTAGCAGTAGTGGAACAAAAATACGGTAGCAGCTAAAATAATTAATCGATACAGTATAATCATTTTCAATTCAATCTAATCTAGCCCAAAAATGTGTGTAAGGGCTAGATTAAATCAAGAAGTATTCATGATAATTTATGTTTATATATTACAACGTCACCACAAAGAACAGTAAACTTTACTCTAGTAAATGACTAGAACTACAAAAATAAACCCTGTCCAAATAAAGCTGAACAAACGTTCACCTATTCATTAACAACGACTAAGTTCTACAACAGACTGACAACTACTCGACGTATCCACGAGCTCACATTCAATCTCACAGTATTATTATAATTCACCGACAATTTGCTACAGCCATCCAAAATGAATTTGTCTTTCTGCACACGCTATTCAAAACGGCACTCAAGTAAATGAAAACGTAATGATCCCGACAAACGAGAGACGTTTCGTAACTTGTTGAACAATAAGTTGCCAACCCACTGTGGCGACTGTCGCGCAGACAGATAAACAGCGGTGACATATTATACCATATTAAACACGTCAATGATACATCGTTATGAGTTCTTGCTATTTTTATGTCTTTATACATGGGTTGGATCCACACGCGATGTGAGCCCACACATTTTCGTTGATAACTTAAGACATCTTCAATATATTATTCAAGATTTATTTGTTTCTAAACTTATGTTTTCCTTAATTGAATTTCGTGAATGGATGGATAAAGCCATTAGAACATATTATGTTTAAAAATAGCAAAATGTAGGTTTCGTACATAATTATTATTGATAAAGAAGTTACGATTATTATAAAATCCCAAGTATAACACAACACAAATTAACTGTCGCAACCCATTTCTGGCTCAAGAACTCGTTGCAGTCCCTCTCATGAGCGTATACTTGACAACCGCACCTTAACCATTTGAATGTAGCGTCATAACACCTGAGCTCGCGATTTTGTGTCATTTTTCAACGTGTGACATTTGTCCGCGCTGTTGAAGAATGTGCCAAAGAAAATAAAGCTGAAAGTTAATTCTCCCACGCCGGAGTTGTGTAAGAATTCATGAAAGATAGTCGAAACACTAAAACGGAATAGGCAAACCGTAACAATAAAGGTTCAGTCGTTAATAAAGCTTCCTGATATTACGAATGTATAATTGGACCCGCAGTTACAACATCTAAAATTTGGACAAAAGATATAAAATGTCTCCCTTCAGGGGTCCAAGGACACGATGGCACTAAAATCTACGGCGAAGGGGTGCGGCGGGGGGCGGGGGGTCTATTCAAAAACTTTCGCTCAATTACTCGCGCGAGACTCTAGTTTAATTCTGAGGCCGTGTAATAAGATTACGTGTAATGCGATTAGGTTTATTACGCGGCGTTTCGTTTAGCGCCCTCTATTGTGAGTGTGGCGAGATAATCATCTGTGTGACGGTCATCATTCCGTGAGTGCGACACTTTGCAGGTAATGTGTGAGTGCGGAGCAACACGCGCTCGCAGGTAATTTGCTTGTAAATAATCACGCCATTTCACTTTTATGGTTCCCGTTTGTTGTGAACGTAGATAAAAGTTGAGTTGTCCAGATTTCTTCGGCTCCATAAAAGAAATATACTATGTAGTTTATCTGGAATGGAAGGAATCATTACGCGTCAGCTGGTTGTTCCCACGCACTTGTTAGCGCCGTTGTAGATGAACACGGATATTTTATCGGAAATGGTGAACGACGTGTTACTGTTGCTATTTTTATAATCAATACAATACCCGTTTAACGGCACTGCACCACTCACCCGGTTCAAAGTGGAGCAAACCGTAATGGTCTAATAATATACTGTAACTTGTGAACGATGACAAGTGGGTAACACACCACCTGTAAAACAACATTTGGCTATAATTGAAGCCTAACTCAGGGTTTGGGCACCTAACGTATAAAACGCTAATTACAGCACCCTGGAGATAATTCCGCCACATTTATAGGCGTTTGCCAAACGAGTACAGTTTGGCATCAAGCAACCAAAGTTTCATTTAAACTTTTAAGTGACCATTCAAACAAGCCAAAATCGTGCCACAGGCGCGTTCAAAATATCCTTCGTAAAGATAAAACTAGTAACAGTTGCAATAGCGTGATGCATAACATAACCATAAAGTATTGAAGCCGTCTCGTGTACTCATGGAATAACTGCCTGCTATTATTGATGAATGTATAGTTTCGAATTAGACTTTGTATAATACGCTTCTATAACTCTTTCATTTTTCGCTGGTATGACAGGGGTTTATATCCCGTATATTTAATGCTCTTTGGTGTCCACGACGGGTGTGTGGCACCGACACGTCTAGGTGCGGCTGTGCAAGAGTCTGTTAATTACAGTAAAAGCTTGCTGGCACAATGCGAAGTGAACTTTACCGGTTTTAGATCAGAGTGGGAGTTTCTAGGAACATGACCATTCAACCACTGCTGAAACATACGTTTTAATACGAGACAACGTACAGGCGACCGACACAGTCCTACGTAGGATGTGCACGGAAAGCTTTGTTTCGTTTGTTGCAGGGTTCATTTTCGTCTGGCTAATCATATATGTGTTCATGGAAAACGCCTCGATTCTTGACAGTCTCGAGATGTGATGAATACAGTATAATTCTGTTTTAATATAATGGTTCCAGAAATATATCAGGTCTGAGACGAGGCTTTCTACGAAAGGCAGAGAGCCAACAATCTCAAGTGAAGTACTCGCTTTATATCAATTGTCAGAATACTCCATTTAAAGAAACATTTTAGCGATTTATCTCGAATTCATGTTAAAACGTTTAGTGAGCGAAGTAAGCTGCGAGAAATTAATTGACAATGGTATACATCTTTGGCCAAAATGATAACTTTTTAGAAACCGGTTGGCGAAATCGAGCCACAAATTATATAGGTATAATAAATTTTAAATCTGCAAATCATTACGGGGAACATCATTGACATCTATGATTGGTTTCAACACGTTGTTGGTAGCCTTCGTCAGTTTGAGTGGTATTTCCACGAATAACCTTTCTACGACCAGATTACCCTAATAGCTGATGACGACAACCTTAATAGCAGCATGTGCGTCACCAACCCTGTATTAACCCTTGCATGCGATCTGTTATCAGTCGCGTCGTTCCAGTATCTTTGACTTTTACGACTCAATCCCATTAGACCCCGCCTGAAACGAAACAAACAAAAATTACAACTTAATTATTGTTTCGTTGGAAAGTTGTTATCTTTTTAATTGTTTTAATTGTGATTTAGGGTTGTTTTCACTTTCGCAATCTCTTTGTTTGGACACGCGGCGTCGGCGTCGGCGTCGGTTCTTTCTTGGGCGCTGAGTTGTGACGGGTTAAATGTTTGTCACCTCAAGTATGTTTAGGATTGTTTGTTGTTTATGCTTGCGTTCATACTAAAATGCTTTATTTATAAATTACCTATTTACCTGCTTGTTAAAAGTGGATACTTTCTACGCTAATATTTTCTCACTTGGGTATTATGGTACGTTCTACAAAGTCGGTAACTTGTTATCTAAAACTGGAATAGATAAATTCAGTTAGTACTAGTTTCTCATTTAAGAACTAAATTACAGTTTACAAATATTCAATCTTTTGTGAACTTTTATAAAAGTTTGAAAACTTGAACCTTCCACCGTTCTCTGTTGCGAGTAATACCAGCCCCATATAATGCGAAGCATAACAACACTGAGCATCGCTAAGAAACCCAAGAGCAGCACAACTGTAAGATACGCTCGCGAGTCGTTGAAGCAAAGTAGTACAATTAATTTGCAGCATTATCTTTTCAATACGGAGCTTCAGTTAAAAGTTGGTCGGTAGTTACTTGGAGCTAACTGCTTCACAGTAACTAGTTGTGCTGCAAAACAGCGCAGTTAATTTTCACTAAAATAACATTCAGGCTGAAAGTACTTATTTGGAATGGAATCCAACTGCAAGGTAATAGCTAGGGTTGGAAAATACAAGGTAAATGGTGAACCTTAGATCTGAGAATGAGCTTGCAGTTAATCCAGATTCAGCTGAATACTAGTAATGTACACGGGACTGTCTATGTGACCTCCACAAGCCAGTTAGTACTGGGTAATACGAAACCCTTTGATAGGATTGCTTGGCAGACTTTCGGAAGACTTCGCTCTACAAATGACATCCACTAACGGCCCAACGTGATTTTTGAGGCCCTGAAGGAAACGCGGAATGGTCACCCATCCACGTACCAACCTAGGCAAGCGTAGCTTAACCTAAAGATCGACCCGAGCAACTGTTATTTAACCACAAACATTGATAACATTTCAAATGAAGTTCCAAAACGTTCAGCGACAAACATTATTCAAACAACAAATCCGTTGTCAGATTGGAATCAAAACATAAAAGTGCGGCGCGGCGTACCTCTCACAATATTTCGTGTCGGCTGTCAGCGCAAACTTGCCACTATTTATCGCTTGGCAAGTTTCCTTGTCTCCTCACCCTTCAGCCCCTTCCTCTCCCCTCTCCTCCTCTATGTAGTGCCCCCTCGCCCCCCCCTCCGACCAACCGGAAAACTATAGCGAGTTCCAAACTGATGTCTCACTTGATAGGCGACGTCAACAAGTTCGCTGAACGCGCTGCATAGCGCTGCAAGCCGCTGAAAGTTGCTGCACTTAGTGTGAATGTTTAATTGGACGCTTTATGAGTGGCGTGCACCTCATGGTAATGAGGGCCGCCGGCTAATATGAGCATTCAGTCGGAGCACTGATTACACCGAAATGGAAAAGTCTTGTCCAATTTAAGGTTTGTTAAGAGCACGCAAAGCAGATAAAATAATAGCGGAATATAAACATATAGAACAAGGTTTTGTCCGCGGCTTCGCTCGCGTTAAATTCAGGGTATCACAGTTCCCCTTTCTTGATTAACAGGTACAACCTGCTACCTGTAGTTTTTGCCATTGCGCCTTATTTATTGTAATAGCAATGCTAAAGTTTTCCCTTTTCTTCCTTCTTTATCCCTCATATCTCAATCTATCCTAAATCCGTTTCCAGGGTCCCAACTATCTCTGTACCAAAATTCATCAAAATCGGTTTAGCCATTTAGGCGTGAAGACGTAACAAACAAACTCACTTTCGCTTTTATAATATTGGTATAGTAAGAATTTCGCGTTATTTTTGAGTAATTTAAAATGGAAATACAAAATAGTACAGTAATTATACAATTCTAAAGCGAGATTACGGCCCTTCAGTGGTTAAAATGTTTCTTTGACGGCGCTCCAAAGTTTTCAATATAAATTCCTATAAAGCTTATCTTGGGCCTCAATGTAGGCCTAATCTCACTTATATATGTATGTATATGTAAGGAGAGATTACAATAATGTAGTGAGCCATAAATCGTAAGATCCCGATATGGCTATAAAGTCGGTTTACGAGCGTACCAAGCAGTCGGCGGCGGCGGGCGGCGCAGTACCAAACATTTTACATTTTATTGTTTTCTAATATCTGATTTATTCCGTTATACAGCTATTTTAACACTTCCCGGATTCAGAGTCCAGTTGTTGTACTACGAGTGGGATTGTTGTATTGTTTGATCGTTCTGCTCCAATTTGGGATTTAGAACTTGAACCAAAATTGAGAGAATTACTTAATTTCGATCCTCTTAGGTGCTTAATTGATCGTAATCATTTTGTGGGATCGCTCGTTTATGTATTGTCACTAGTTAGTGATTCATTCACATTACATTTACAGTATAATATTAAAATACATTACACCTGCCTGCAAAATGTACAGGAAAAAAAAACTTATTAAAAGTTCTAGCCAGTCCCCTTTCTTCTCAAGCAATTTAAACGTAATAAAGTTCGCATGCATGTTCTAGTCGAACATAAATTTAAATAGAAAAAGGTGTTCAACCAAATTAATATCCGGGCCTGCCCGCCAAGTATTTTCATAGAAATAACCGTCGACGTGTGGTTTTTCAGTGTTGTTCTCAGAAAAGTAACTGGAAAAACTGAATTAAGGGTTAGTCTGTTTTAGTCTAGCCTTTTAGGTATTATTTAATATTGGTAGTAACTATGCGGAGTCTTTAAATGACTTGTCTCATAATAACGTCATCAGTAAGTCCTTATTTAGAAGTCCAATACTATTAGCATCGACTTACGAGCGGTTGGTTGCACTGCACCAAACCAGTGAAGGAAAACTCCATGAGGAAACTAACTAACTAATCTTGGCACCAACATTTGCCATAATTATGCAATGGTTTGTGGAGGTTTGCTACTGGTAATACTGGTATTTAGCTGCATCCAGTTAGACTGAAGCCAACCACATAGTTGGGAAAGGCTAGGCAGATGATGGTGATAACTAAGTCGTGGTGTACAATAGCTCAACCCATGTCATACAAAGTAGGCGGCTGTGTGACCTGTGTCCCAGCTGTGGGAACATTACACTTTGGTTATGGTTATGGGAAGTCCTTACATTGTAAGTATCTATTTTCGCAAGTTATTCAAAACACGTTTCGAAGCAGTGCTAAAACTGTACAGTAAAACCTCTTACAAGATACCCGCAGTATGCTGACGAGAAAAAACAACAAACTGCAGATCCAATTAAAATGCAAGTTGTTTTAATGAGACCCTAAAGTTAATGCCGACGTTAAGATGAGTGCCAGATACAGTCCTTACAGACAATGAAACTGTTTGACTGTTGGAATTAAGATTATCTCGATGGCCGGGTTTAGGCGCGCTGTTATTTCGTCGATTTTGCGCCGTTTTCCTTATTTGTCTAGTTTTCCCATTGTTGGTTTAAATACGTGTGGCGTTTCGTGGTTCGGAATGGAGTTTAATTTTGGGGAAAGGAAAGTAACGCGTTTCTGTCAGCTTGATTGATTTTGGAGAATTAGTCGTTGATTTAGTACCTTTTTTTGTTCTAAAAGAATTTTGTTGTTTTCTTGTCTTCGATTAAAAGTTCGCAAAGTTGTTGTCCTCAACAAGCAATTTATGTGAATTGCTTTGGACATAACATAAAATCTAACCTTCTCATTAAAATCAAACAAATTAAAAATCCACTAAAACTTCACTCGTTCCAGCTACAACGGGGGCAAATTTAATTGAACATAAATCAAGCACCGGGCGTCGATACGGCAAACCAACTGATATTACCGGAGGAGTTCCTCTCAAATCTGCCTTCGTCTAATTACTATAATTTCTAGTTGAACTCACATTCGCATCCCGTTTGATTTCGAACGGATTTGCTCAACTGACGACGAATCTGCGCAACTATCGAACGAATCTGCTCAACTATGGGCGAATCGGGAACTTTGGCGTGAAGTTGGGGACGTGTGATATGGTAATGAGAAACGTGAACGTACTGCTTTCAGTTTTTTAATAGTTGATGACACGTCATTACATCCTTTTATAATGTCGTGACGTTTTGTAGACTGTGTATGTTGGCTTACCTACTTCTACGTTTTAGTCTTAACTTGATATGTGCGGTAAAATGAACACTAAATACATTAAGCGCTTTCTGCTATCAATTTTTTTTTAGTGATAGTCTTTTGATTTTAAAAAAATATGTTGAATGTCGCACCATCATTATCTGCCGCACAGGACCAATTTATTTTGATGTTATTTCTATTTAAGTTTTATTGTGTAGGTATGTCCAATGTGAGGCCAAACATTTTTTTTACTTTCTTTCCTTATTCACTGAACTCTATTAACAGTTCGAAACTTCAAATTAGAATCTTGTTAAAATCAAATCTGTGCATATTTATTCATATTTACTACAGATTTTTCCGGATAGATCCAATCACCGTAAACGCCAGCAATGGCCAAAATGACTATAACTATTTACTTATCAGATAACATTCGCGTCCCTCTCAGCGTTCACGTGTAGTGTTCCCGGTATCCAGTGGCCGCCATCACACTAACTATCAACTTTTAGCTGTTTCATAACTGCCGACCTTCTATTATACAGCTTTATCACAT
The DNA here is from genome assembly GCA_958449745.1 of Ochropleura leucogaster. NCBI lineage: Eukaryota > Metazoa > Arthropoda > Insecta > Lepidoptera > Noctuidae > Ochropleura > Ochropleura leucogaster. The sequence goes on from OY288208.1 coordinate 19,436,672, forward strand.
TTTAGCGTAAAAAACGTAACACGTTGTCATTTCGCGAAGTGGCCGTTTAAGATGTTTTTACGACAGGCCGGTGATCTCGGCTAATGTCTTCAAATCTCTGGCCTATCCCGGCCTTGCTGGCTTACGTTGATTCGAGTTATATTTCGGAAGACTAGTTTTACGACATGTGCTAGTTTTAAGATTTCTCTGCTTTATCGAGCTTACATATTTTTGTTATAAAACTTCATGCACATAAAAAAAAAACCATTGTAAAAACACACAGACTTAATACCCTGGGCTTTGGTAACGCAGATACAAAAACATTGTAGGTGCATTGTGAAATATTATTAGTAAATACATAGGTAATATACAATACATAAAAACAAAATATAAAATTAAAGACATGACACGATTGGCGCAGTGGCTAAGAGTTCAAATGTTTGTAAACGCACCCACGATACATGAGTAATTTCAAGAGCGGGAAGGTTTTTTTTAAAAAAAATAAACAAAAGAGAGGTAAAGCTACATAATATGAAAAAAAACTGACATCAAATTTATTTCGAGACAAGTCTGTCAACAAAACATTTTTTATTTTTATTTTTTTATAAAATAAATTATAGTTAGACGGGACTTGTAAAGCTTTGAAGAAAATCTCGATTTCACGGGCAAACAATTATTTAATTGATTTATTGTATGCATAATTTACAGATATTTAGTTAACGTTTGTTTCAGGTGCTAGCTACTTTCTTGAACTTTGATTTTAATAAAAAGTAACTGTATGAAATTAGTATGCGGGTCCTATGTCTTCAATCCAACAGCTTAAATGCGGCGTAGCAGCACATGCCTTAAAGGTCTCTGCACACAGCCGGCGTGGCGTGACGGGGCGCGGCGTGGCGGGGCGGCGGGGCGACGCTGGCGCGGCGGCATCGGTCACACTGCGGGCGCGATAACGTCCCGTCCCGTCGCGCCCGTTCACGCCGACCGTATACTGTTTTTATAACTGCCTATGCCGCTCGCGTCCCGCCGCGCCCGTCCCCGCCGCTTCTGACTTGTATTCCCGCTCGGCGCGGCGGCGGCGTGGCGCGACGGTTACCGTCGCGTCGAGCGGGACGGCTCTGTGTGGCGTCGTCCGTAATATCTAGTACATTACAACTGCTCAGTGTCGCGTCGCCGTCCCGTCCCGCCGCGCCCCGTCACGCCACGCCGGCTGTGTGCAGAGACCTTTATTGCATAATATGTACGTATGCTTAGGTTCAAGGACCTGTCTTACCTCTAAGACTCACTTTGGTTCAAGATTCATCAACAGAAGATAGGGCACGTAATTAATTAGAGGTATTTATAATTAACATGAACGATGTCAAACAATGTCACAGACTTGTAGAACTTCAACTTCACACACACCTCAACGAATGAAAGTTTATATTGCCAGTTATGATAGATATGGATTTATCTGTGTTATCAATTTCTTTGATATATAGGTTGAATTTCACACAACCAGATTATTGGTGGTATAAGCTTGTAAGTTTGGATGTAGGAGACAATCTTCGGAACATATTATGATCCAATTTTGACGACATGGTTGTCGCAGTGGCTGAGCGATCGACTGCTGCGTTGCGTGTCGCGGGCTCTATCCCCGCACGGAACAAATATTTGTATAACCTGTGGGTAGTTGTTTTGGTTCTGGCTGTTTGTGTATGTGAGTTTAGATGTTTGTAAACGCACCCACGATACACGAGGAATTTCTAGTGTGGGGCAAGGTTTTATAAAAAAATCCCGTAAAATTATTTTACTAATGGAAAGCTCCATTATCACCGAGTATTATAACGTGCTATATTACGTGAGAGAAGCCACGAGCAAGAGTAGTCAATTGTAAACTGAAATTATCGTCGTATCAGTTACAATAATTGGTCACGTGTCAGTCTATTAGAACGCTCGTAAACACAAGTTATTGCGATGGAACAACTTTCTGATTTATATCGCGCACCGCATGCCAACGTGCCGCGTGGGGGATAGTGGTGGTAGTTAGTTATTTAGCTAATAGAGAAGCATTTCATAAGAAGAAAGAAAATCTATTTACTTGTGGCAGGGACGTGGAAAAAAAATACGAAATCTACTAAAGTTTTTTACACCTACTTTTGTAAGGCTTTAAGGTTTAATTTAGGTTGTTGTGTAGGTTAAAGAACGAATCAAACGTGTGTCTTATTTCAAGTTTTAATTTTCAACTCCTACATAAAATAAAGACATCATATTAAATTGGAAGGCGGCCATTGTGTGAATGAACTGTAAAAAAGTGGAGTATATAATCCAAACCCTACCAATATTGTAATAACAACGGTAATGGTTTATTTGTAAGGTTAAGTAGATTAGCGGTAGGTCCGTTATCTGTTTGGCATTAGTATGTGATAGTCATACGCCTGAATGTCGAAGTCTGCTGCGGAAGTATCTCGTTACCCAGCACGTCAATGCTGGAGGTCAGATGGGCAATCGGCAGACGCCCCTTGCAAAATATTGGTATTCATCTACATCCAAAGAATGGTAGCCGACCGCAACATAATATTTGGGAAAATATTAGACAAATGATGATGATCTTAACCTAGAAAATACATATAATTTCATCACTTTCCATTAATTACCCGAAAGATCATGCCTTACAAACTAAAATCCCTTCCTACGTGTAACACGTGCACCTACTGACCTTAAAGTTCTTCGAAGCACCTCCCCCTCTCCATGCTGCAGTACCTCCGATACATTCACTCCCTCCCACCCTCTTCCTACCACAGGATCCTCTCAGAGACGATACAAAGGAAATTAATCTTCCGCCTTGTTACCTCGCGTTATGATAAGCGTATGCATAGGTTCCACTAATGTCTTGAAATTGTTTTGAGAAGATATAGCTGCTTTTGGAGAGGGAAATTAATACATAAAGGTTGTAGTTCAATAATAAAGCAGTTTTCTAATATAAGCGAACGTGATCGGTGCGTTAATTTTTTAAGAGATTGTCTGATATATTATGTATGAGTGAGCTATCGCTTTGGTTAGCACCCGAGTTAAGATAGTCTGGCTAGCTAACTCAAAAGTCAAGTTTTAGTTTTTAGTTGAGACTTGTGGCGCTAAACTTAAACTTAACATTTACATATTATAAGGAACAATTATTGCCACATGCAATCTGCGGTTGGTTCATGTTCATTTGTTGTTTTGTTTTGCTCTCTATATCAACAGATTAGGTACTGAGAAAGACTTTCCAAACTTAATGCTTATTTTGCTCCTTGAACTATTACAGGGTTTCAAATTATTATTGGACACAGTTTTGTACCTGATTTACTTTTACAGTTGTCTTCAGGGACTCCGAGTCAGCCTGATTTGGGCTAACGTCCTACCAACTCTGATTTAAGTTTAATCTTTAATATACATGCAAATCTAGGCGTGAGCGTGTACTTTAGGGTTCGGACAAATACCTGATACCAAGTGCTTACTCACTATTATTTTGTAATGAGGACAGTGGTCTTGTAGCAGCTTTACAACAAGCATCACGTACAGCGCGACGATTTACACTCGTTGAATTACTGTCAAGGGGGTGATTCTACTTCTTTTTTTAAGGGAAATCATCAAATAACTTCAAATAACTCCTCCCAGAGCGGGGCAACTCTCAGACTTGTACTGACTAAAACCCACCCATATTCCTTCTTTTGCCCTTTATTTTAAGGGGCCGCGGTATCTCTTTCGTACAACCCGCAACCCCGGGGGTGATTCTACTTGCCATATTGTACCACTTTTATATTATATGATAACAACCAAGGATTTATACTGTCAATGTAGTTACTTTGTCAATGCGACATTACCTACATCTACTCGTATTACGATTTGCATGACGAAGCATTGTGAATTCTCATCAGCTTCTTGCCCTTGTCTCATTGACAGTGAGGTGGATTACATACATTTCAAAAAAAATCCAGAATGCGTACACGTAAAGTTCATAACTTTTACACAATGAGATATTTATCAAAGAATTTCTAAGTTTTCATAAGTCTTAAATAAGAATATGTGACTTTGAAAATATTTTTGGGCTAATGTAACAAGTTCTCCAACAAGAAATAAGTAGCGCAGAACTACGTAAACTAGCACAAGATTAGCTTAAAACTAAACACAATTCACGACAGTCCAAAGTAGGTAGGCAGGCAGAAACTCTCCAACACACCCTTAAATATTCTAATTGTTCATACGATTCCTAATTTTGGCGGCCATGACACTTTGAAACTTCCACCAATTTCAATTCTCGTGGCACAGTATAAGATGCCATACTCCTCCGAAATGGCTAGATGTTATAAAATGTTATGTGTAAATGTTACATGTGAATCGGTCGTTATCAATTTTTTATTTGTCTAAATTTAGTTTCATAATGTTTTTTTTAGATAAAATATTTTTACCCTATCACAATGATCTTAATTTTAAAATTACACATCTATTGGTAAAACATTGTTTTTTTTTTCTAAATGTAGGTACTACCTAAACCTACTTAAGTTTTACAAAATTAAATTATTGATTGTTTAATAAACCTAAAGGTTGACTGGTAGACACTGCGTCATGGCATTGAGTCTGCCCATGTACCATTATTGTACATGCAGTTTTAATAAATATATCCAAACAAACAGAACAGAATAATCAGTACTGATTGATGCTAGGTTACGATTGTTACACACACAATTTCCGTGCGTCTACGTAAAGTATGTTTATATTGGTATATTTAGGTAATTTATGTTCTAGACTTTGTAGACATGGCTGAATAAGGTAACCTACTTCGTCCCTATAGAATATTTTGTTGGAATTACGTAGTTTGGGACGAAGTCTATTTATATTACATAAACACTGGTCACTGTGTCTCTGGTGTTGAAGAGTTTAAGGAAGAACTTTTATTAATTTAATTTCCTTATAAAGTTTTATCTCAGTTTTCTAAACTAAGCGAGTCTGCTGTTGACATGTTAGAATTGGTGCGGGAACTACGCGACGAACTACCGGTCTCTTTTATGTTAAAGCCATTTTTATTCCATGGGTAAAATAACCATGTTAATTTATATTTATAAGACAACTTGAATTTGAAATTATTGTTCAGGCATTAGGTTTATCCGGGGTTGCGGGTTTTTTGAAAGAGGTACTATGGCCCCGGAACATAAAGGGCAAAAGAAAGAACATGGGTGAATTTTAGTCAGTAGAAGTCGGACAAAAAGGTATATGCTTATAGGGGTTTATCAGGACACCGGACTTCAACATTATCAGATAGAGTCCAGAGTTGAACCTGCAAGTTTGAACAAACCGTTCCCAGATATTGGGTAAATTGTACCATGTTTTTATTCAGTCAACTTAATTTAAACTCCTGAAGTATGTTTTAATAATGTGTTATTGTATTTTCTCCACAAATCGGGCACGTGTCCACGTCTGACCTTTCCAAACATCACGGAAACACAAATAGCCGCTAAACATGTTGTCTTTAAAAGATAAGGGTAGAGCAAACAATGGAGTTAATTACCTTAGCTCTGCCTCGGAACACGGCCTAGCGTGACTTTATTAAATTGTTCTAGCAATTAGGCGCTGATTTAGACAGTTTCATGTCTACGCAAATAATGCTCGCAGCTAATTCCACTAGCTGTTCTTTTTGAGTAACTAGAACAAGATAAGGTTGAATTAATAATTAATACGGAATTTCAGTTTCTGTGTTTTCGTAAACGCAACTAAATACAAAGGTTAGAAAATAAATAGGTAGGTGGGAATACCTACTATAGGTAACTCTACCTACCTATTTATTTTAAACGAACTGCAATTCATGTTTATATATAAAAAGAGAAGTTACAAGCCGAATTTCGGTATTCTTAGTCGATATTTGACAGGTTGAATTAATGTAAAGATAGCTTTGACTGCCTTAATAAAAATGTAAGCATGCATAAATTGTATCTGAACGAGAATGTATCGGTATCAGCTGTACACTTTACACTGCCGCTCATCCACACAGTGGCTCCAGATCGCTCGGGTACGTAACAGAGGTGTCACTCGCTCTTACTGCTAATCCCGCTTTACCGCCACTAAGAAATATGGCCACTAAAGTTGCCAATACACGTGCGTGCACGCGATGAGACTATTTACGACCGAGCACATGTAAAAATGTAGTACACTACAAACTGAACGAGTTAGGAGCAATGTAGCTGATGCTGATCAGTTCGATGTCGAGTGCGATAAAATTGCGCATAAAAAGACGGTAAAAGGAGATATACACTTACATACTTGTTTTATTTACTTACTTGCTTGAGGTTGATGTTCTAAATGATATTACTTGTTATTTATCATTTGTTTTACTTTTAGTCACTAAAACCTTAAAAAGCAACAATTTCATGACCTAAACATATCCTGAACACACATTGTTAACAAAACACAAACGCTCGGCTGAACTAACTCTATACAGCGGAATAAGAAAAAGCAAAAAAAGAATATCGTAGCTCGTAATACGAGGCGGAAAAAACGGTTCAACAAGCCGAAAGTGATTTTTCATCCGAGTTAAGGCGGGAGTCATCAAAACATTGCGATAAAGAACAAAACACCGCTGCTGACTGACTGCAACGAGCGGCGATAAGAGCTACCAGGCGCGCAGCCGGGGGGAGGAGGTGTCTTAAAGCGGTAGTTATAACGTAAGGGCGCAGACGGATCAGCGGATGGTAAGGATCTGTATAACGGTGTGATTTGGAAAGTAACTGCTATTGTGCATTAATGCAATGAAGCTGCCTTGTTTTACCAGAGCTTTTAATTTTTTTCTTTCCTATGAAAAGTTTCATGATATTTTTCCTTAAGCTCATATTTTTTTAAGCAAAAATGCTTTAATAACTTAATCCGGCAAAAGAGAGCCTACTAAGTCGTCCTCTACAAATTTTATCATACCCTGCTTCACCCGAAAAGATGTCGGCATTTACAGTTATAAACCGTTTCTCGTTTCGTGTACCGGATTTTCTCAACAAGAAAACTAGATCTTTCTTTTTGCGTATAAATCGTAGCGACTCATAGGTTGAGTCGACAGTTCCACTAACAACCCGCCAAGTATTCGCATACGAGCAAATTGCTATACACCCAGACGGTAACGGGAAAGTTCATTATAAGAAACTTGGAGTTAAAGAAAAATATATAGTGGAAACACTTCAATTGCACTGAGAACTGCCATACATAGAGTAGTTTGAGCCCAGAGCCGCGCAACTTTTTGGTGTAAATCTCTCGAGTAAGGATCGCTGCACACCTCCTCCTATATCTAACGATGAGTCGCAGATCCAAGCAGGCGACAGACGTGACCAGCCTTCCTTTCCTTTATTTCCGTTACGTTCCCGGAATACGGAAGCAAAACGTTTACGTTAGCCCGCTACCTAGTTAATAAAATGCATTTTTACAAAATCACAAGATTGTTATCGCACAAAATAAAGTTGGTAAATTTTTGTTTGGTGCGATGAATCACGCGATGAATATAGTGCAGGTTAAGTTTATAATTGCTTGGCAAAACACTTTTTTAATATCTTAATTAAAATGTGTGGTAATAAAAATATAAACAAATTGGCGGGGGCGGTCGTGATTGCGAGCAGTACGTGTATATCACGCGAGCGAGCGCGGACGCATCGCACGCTCGCACGCGCGCACGCTCGCGTGCCCGCGCGGCCGCTCGCGCACATTCATAACTCTGTGATTATGTGAATGCTCGTAAAGGAAAATAATTACCCCTCACGTGTACATAATATATTCGTACATTAAAAGGAAATGTTCACTTTATTAAGGCAAACTTTTAAATACACATAAAATGTATTAAGTCGCTGCGTTTCGTGAAATTTGCACGAACGAGCTTTAAAATCTACATCATTAGGACTGCAATAATAAACAGTTTGTAACGTCAACACGCTGCTATAGTTAAATATTAACGCGATACGAATAAATGAATGAATCACTAATTGAATATTAAACTGATGAGTTTTATTAAATTATTTATACAACTAACTAACGGCAGATATCAGAAACGGATCTTCTTTTAACATACTTAAAGTTAAACCCAAACAACACGTCACTTTTAGTTAACGACATAAGCTAGTCATATATAATATTCAAAATGTAAACTAACCTTTGCCCGCGACTTCGTCTGTGTGAAAGTAATTCGTTATGATTTTATAATATTTTAAATTTTATTCCTAATTATAAATCCTTCGTAAATAAAAGTAACCCGAGTTACTCCTTAGAACGTTAGCTATCGGCCAGCGAAAGCCCCATCAAAGTCGGGCTTGTTGTCTTCGGAAATCATCCGAAACAAACAAAGTGACAAAAAATTGTGTTTTGTCATAAGTAATTTACCTTCATAATGCACTTTATGAAAAACTGTTATTTTGACTAACAGACACTTCAATTTTAATTATTTGTATTATATCGAATACCTATAAGTACATATAGTATTGTTATTCCAACAGTAATGTTAATGAACGTTAGGGAAGTTGACATCTTACCTTCCTACATCTTAAAACAAAAATAAAAAGGAACATGTACTAGCTTCTGGACTACACTATAATATCTTAGTTACGTATTTATCCAAAAAGTCACCTTTGTAATCGACGGCATGGTTGGCGAAGTAGCTGAGCGATCAACAGCTGCGCTGCGTGTCGCGGGTTCGATCCCCGCAAGGAACAAATATTTGTATGACCTACAGGTAGTTGTTCTGGGTCTGGTTTGTGTATGTGAATTTAAATGTTTGTCCTAGTTTGGGACAACGTTTTTTTTTAAAGAAAAATAAGAGAATAATTGAACAACGCACGTACGTTCTTTTAGAATTAATAAAGAATCTTTAGGTACACCCATAACGTGACCACATCGGATCTAAATTTAGTGATACACGGGAGACAAATCTTGGACACGTTTACAAAGCAGATGTGGTTCGGTCAGACTAATTGTGTCAACGACGGTTCAAAGTGAAATACGGCAGGACGTGGGTAGTAGGGGTGCAGGTAAGAACCCGAGCGATGTGATGTACCACGGCCGGCAGTGTGGCAGTGTGGCAGTGGGTCGGCTACTCATTACGGCGGCGGCGGGTTCAGACGCCGCCCGATAATTTACCGAATGACAATGAGCGACAGTCAGCCTTTGTATTACGGCGGCCGCGTAATGGCCGAAATTACACCCCCTCTGATTGGTCCGGCGAACTGATTGTGAGCGATGGAGTGTCCAACGTTTCTTGCTAACGTGCGCCCCAATCAAATGATTGGTATGTCGTATTCGTATGTCGCTGTGCACGCGCTCACAGTCAACTCAAACTCGTACTGGTTTCAATTAAGGACCAAATTACCGAAGTAGCTTCCTTGCGGTTACCCAAACTTTTTTCGTGCAAGAAAGCTTCTTCCCTCTTTCTCCCTCAATGAGATCTCCAGGGTCCCAACTAAGTCTGTACCAAAATTCATCGAAATCGGTTTAGCTACTTAGGCGTGAAGACGTAACAAACAAACAAACTCACTTTTTTAAAATATAAGTAAGGCTTATGATGATGATGATAAATTAAATCACCTACTGAATAGGATTTATTTTCGTTGGATCCCAGTTTTTGATCCCATTTTTTAGGTATTACCGATGGGCCCCATTTCATATTACCGTTGGATCCCATGTTATTACAACATGTGTACATTTCAGAAGAAAAGTGATTTAATTTTATCAAATATTTCAAAAGCACCGTGTGTGTTTTTTTTCTATAAATGCAGGTCGTTTGTGGCACTCGCCGGCCGCTGCCGCGGCACCGCTCGCTCCGCTCGCTCGGCTCGTGCGTAGGAGGTCACAGTTCTAACCTAACCTAACCTAGTTCCCGGTTCCCATAATTGGTTTGGGTAATGAAATTTTGTCAAAATCTCTTCGGAAAAACGACAGGCACCCGTTATTCTAACATATAACCTATCCACATACCCAAATTTCATACAAATCAGTCTAGAAGTTTGAGCGTGTTGGAATAACAAACATACATACAAAATTTCGCCTTAAAATATTATTGTGCTTTTTTTGATGGATGTACCCGCAGTCAGATGTTTTTAAACATCTGGGATCCAACGGAAATAGTTTTTGGGATTCAATGGCAATAAAACGTATTTTTTAGTATTTTTCAAATTTGGGATCCAACGGAAATATATAATAATGTTTTGTGGGATCCAACGCCAAAAATATTAAAGTGGGATCAAAAACTGGGATCCAACGAAAATAAACCCTGAATAGACTGACTGTTCAAAACAAAAGCTTTCTCAGTTCGTTATAACTACCAGAAGAAGTTTTTATAGCGATAAGGACAAACAATAAGAATAAACACAAGACCGAGCGTGGAGAGGGTCCAGTATCTGTATCTCGTACAGCGCGCCTGTAGTTGCAAGTTGAAACATTGCGTGGGAGACAGGCAGCTGACAACTTCTATATTTGAAATCTGAGCACAGACAAGTTTGCACTCTACTTTTATTTATTGAATACTATTCCTACGAGTTGAAAACAAACTCGTGTAAGAATATAGTTCTTATAAAAACCTGAACCCGAAGATAACAAAAGTCCCTCATAAAGCTTAAAATGTTGTTGTCTTTTTTGTTATTTATTTTATCATTCTGTGACCTATATATAATGTATTTAAAATAATTAAATTAGTATGTTTTCCATCAAAAATGTCTTAATCTCATATTGGCATAAATCGAGACTCAGTTGTTGCCCACAGAGTGTAGATCTGTACCCACTTGATGGCATTAGGACGTGTCTTCGCTTATGAAATGTTTTATTAGGTACGCCACCTCCTAATCCATTAAGAATGACAAACACAAGCAAGATATTATTGGCAAAAAACCTCAACACTCCTTAACATGGTTAATCAGAATATTTTCCAAAGCCGGGTATTTAATTAAACAAATAGTATTCAATTAGGCTCTAGGGTAACAGAGCAGTAACAAGGCTTACCTTTGCCAGTTAGTTTGGCTAATGAACTAAAAAACCAGTGCTGCGTAGTTCGAGTCCAGACAGACTAATGTTCCCATTATCCTTCACCGCTTGCCTCCAAATACCGTGACCTAAAAAAATTGCCCGCAGCCTAGTGCTGAACTTGAGGAAATTTGATGTAAAACGTATTGTCTCTGTGAATGATTCCCTTGTCATGTAACCAAGAGATTTACCTACTGATTACATAAGTATAAATATCATAAAACAAACATTGTTTCCAACTAAATAAAATAAATTATTATTTAGGCAAAGGGGTCTAGACGCTCTAATTGCATATCATTTAAAATTCACATCGAAGTTATTATACTCAATGTTTATACATTACAGTTTCGTCAATCACCCAGTACAGTAATTATCACTCGTGGAGCTTAAATTTTGAAATCCTAAAAATGCCGTAAATGAGTTTGTCTCCCAGGCATCACCCCTTTGTATGTGGTGTTGGTCGACGCGTCCAAGGTGAACTAGCGCTACATTAGAGCCGCGCCATTGCTCCAGCTCTGCGGCTATTGGATCGCGGCGTACAATTAAGTCCGCTCAGTAATTCACTTAGGCTTACATGTGTCGATTTGCGCCACAATCGCAGCGCATTACGGCTAACTTGGAACAATCACGCTACTTTGATTATAGGTTGCGGCCAGAGAGCTTTGTTTTCAAGTAATATGTTTGTGTGCTTTTCTTGTAAGTACGTTATTGAACACTAATTGAACTAAGTAAGAGTCATAAACTGGAATTTTCCATAAAATTTTGATAATCCATAGAACCAACAAAATACTGCTAGTTACCTAACTATCGAAATATTTACAGTTATTATTGGAAACACTTTTTAATTGATTAAAAATATTTTTTATCAGCCCTTTATGTAATTATATATTTTCCTTATCAAAATATATTACTCTCGTTAACATAACACTTTTTTATTAAATTACATTTCCATTTTATAAACAAATGCAGTCCTCTCTTATACCCTCTCCCCTCAGCCCTTGGCGTGTGAATAATAAACTCATATTTTTAATTAAAAAATCCGTCATTTATTTATTTGTGTAAATTATAAAATGGGCATGGCTTATCTGAAAAATAAGTATTTTAAACTTCATTATTAGCCTTTTTTTTGGCAGATACCTGTTTAAATTTAGATAATACCTGAAAGATTGGGATAATATTATTATGTATATAAAAATAAGCATTCCTAAAATTTTAAATTACTTCTACATAACGTGATTATTGCAATATAAATTGAGTCGGCGTAGAATTTCGATATAAGTATGGTGCCATCAGGCATTAGTGCAGCATAATATATAAATCTTCACCCCAGCAGGTTTTCATTGTTTCGACCAAATATTCCTGGAAAATGCTAAAAACTAAACTCCATAATTACGCCATCATTTTCCTGTCGTTCTAATTTATTTGGTGTTGCCGCAGCGCATACTTCTCTATTACTTTTAAGACTTCACACTGCCTATCCGATTAAAACGATCCTCCATGTTGAAAATTAAACACTATACATTTATATAATAAGACCCATTTGATGTCTCACAAAGTTTTTATAAAAGAAATAATAGGCTTTTTTATAATAAACTAAAGCATGTAGTTGAGCAGGTTCATAAAAGTTTGTATAATCTAGGTCACAGCATTATAATAAGTGCCGACTTCATTCGAGACGCTGGGTTTAGTCAAATCGATCACGTAAGAGGTGACTGTTGCCGAGGGACTAATATTTCATTGAAACTCCTCAGAGAATTCCTCTCCAATAGAAATAAAAAGTATACAGTCTAAATCTTTTCTTTGCGTAAATATAAAACTTCAATATTCTTTTATTGCTCACTTGATTTTTTTGCCATTAAAAGATTCAGTATTTTTTAAAAGAGGATATTAGTCTGCGATTTGAGGAAAATGTTTTGTTGGTCGGTATATTTGATCGTATAAAATTGAAATAGGACGAACATTGAAAAAATTTGAGCATTAACTGATAATTGTGCAATAAAACAAACATGTCTAGCCGAAACACATAAAAACCACAATACCTTCCTGAGTGTATCACATAAACACTTATTCCAGAAATAAAATACATCAACTATAATTAAGTGAGATATAATTATCACAGTCCATTACCAGCTACACACGACAAGGTTCAGCATCGTCGCCTACCAAACGCGCAATGGTCACGCTCGAAATCGATTCGCTCAAACGGAGGAGGTTAATCGGTCGACGCCCATTGGATTTACGATCGCTAATTGGTTAATTATTACCTTTGGGTCGGATCGACTTGTTCTTTGGTACGACTACATAGAAATACAGAAGTTACAGTATCTTTTGTATTGGACATGTTCCTGAAGCATTGCTCTTAAAGTTTTCAATAAACAAACGACAAAAAATACTTTTCTTTGAAACGTTAAGAGACAATATTTAGGTATTTTCTTCGTTTAAAAATGTATTATTAAATTTCATGCTTTTTAAACTTATAGGTACTACTGGTAGGCACGCTACCATAAACTCTATGAAAAATAACTGTTTAAAAGTCCTTACGATAGTTCGGCTTTATCAAAATTGTAAAGACAAAAAGTACTTAAAGCGCGAAACTCGTCACCAATTTTTGGGCTGACCCAATTTAGATAGTCGTCGACATGCTAAGATTGAATTTAATATTGTACTAAGAGTACCTAACTTGTAGGTTATTACCCTAACCACCCAGATTGTATTAGTATGTGCTCGTCAAAACATATCGTTTGAGCCAAAACACAAGATAGATTTCGTACACCGCTGAGGAGTTCTTCTGGCATCATCCTGTGTGATCCTGGTGATCACGGACAAGTGTTTAAAATCACACTAATACAAAATAAGAAAGTTTGTATGCGTGTTACTCCATCAACAGCAACTTTGAATGAAATTTGTTATATAGATTGTTAATACTTGGATTAACACATTTATAATATATTTTCCATCTACTAAGTTTTACGTGGTTAAGCAAATTTTCATGAAACATGTCTAAAAACACCATCGATTAAGAAACCTTCTAATCAAAAACAAAAATGATCATCAGTCCATGAGCTACGATACCACCGACAGACACAACACACTTCAACCTTATAACACCCCTCTTTTTATCAGGGGTAAATGTGTAAGGGAAGTAACACAGTTTCAACCCTAAAACTGTTAATAGGTAACTGAAACTAAACTAATCTAGTTAGTTGGCTACAATAATAGTTCCTGACTGTGTAACTTGTCAAAGAATAGCCTTGAAATTGTTTCTACATCGGTTTCTGTTGAGACTTGGTTGATGGAAAGCCTCGCTGGCTGCTGAGAAGACATCGGTAGTAAAGTACATTTGTCGTTCAAATACTTAGTGCTTATATTTCTGTAAGCAGCACGTACGAAGCACATGTTTACGATGTTTATTGACAAAGATACAAGTTTCTGTCATCAATAATCGTCAAAAATAAATGATTGAACATTTCAGGATGTCAATAGTACCATATCATTACTGAATACACATTATTTTTCATAGAGTTAGTGGAATGTAGTGCTGTGTTGAGTCCCACATCATCGTGACGAGAGGCCTCATTGCCGACCCGGCCTGTACGGCGGCCAGGCCCACGCACCCATGTTACAGGGGGCTTATGGATGATGTCTTGAACAAATATACTATGGTCTAGGCTTTTTTGGATAAAATTGGATAGGGCAATATAAAAGATTCAATCAGAAAACTTTTTGAAAAAAATAAAAATAAATTTCCAAAAAAGACAAAATAAGTTTACATCTGAAAGTAGGTGGCAAAACAATCGATGAATCAAGCATAAGTACTGGTGAAATGAGGATACACCTCTACTTAACCCAGCTAGGAACACGAGCGTGATATTATGTGTGTATACACAATATTTAGAACATGGAAATGAATATTGTATCTACCAAATAAAAATAAACAGCGCACACGTCTAATAAAAGTCAGTCGGAAAAATCGGCGCAAAAAATATTTCGTTCCGTTTAGTAAAGTAAGCGGCAGAGGGATTAAACGGGCCGCTCTTAACCGCGACCACCTCTCCATAAAATCCAATCACAGCCACGTGCGGGCACGAGCGCTCACTCGCCGCTATGACGAACAAACAGACAAGTCATATTGAAAACTTAATATCCTAAGCGAAATGCTTCGTTGTTAGCCAAGTTACGGTGTGTACGAGTAGTGGAGTAGGCAAAATGCCCGTCTATCGGACAAATATCCGACAGTCCGACAGGAAGGGATAACCTAGTTCTGCAGAGATTTGTTTCAGCCAGTTTGCAGTTGCGCCCGCGTGGAGTGCCTATAACAAAGCGTCCTCGTGCGGCGCTACCACGCACACTCGATGCCGACACGGCATCAACTCGATGCTCACTGCTCACTGGCACACATTCATGTTCATTTTGAAACTCAGACCCTCACTATTCAGAGTTTCGTTGATTTATTATGGAACAAAACTGGCTTTTAGCGCTTGTGAATAAGCATCAGTTGTAGTTATTGTTTCTTTATGATTTTACGAGAATGTGGTGAGACCAAGTGTGAGTAAACATTTCGTAGTAGTTCCCGGGACAGTTTTGCACTGTCGCGCGCGCTTCGCTCAATCTGATCGTTTTGAGCGAATCAGCCAGGCGAAGTTTTGTGTTCTAAGCGCGGGATTTACTAAATCCAGCTGTATTTCCATATACTGCACTCTGAATATGAAATTCTGTAAGTTATTTCCAGTATTGTTTTGTGGGAAATATCTGAGTCAATATTATTATAACAGTCGGAGAAGTTGTGCGGAGTTTTAGCGAGTCGACGGCAACCGCGATAACATGTTATCACTGTCGATTTAAAAATCCTGTCTTATGTAATATCAATGTTTGTGTAGTGCTTGAGGCAATATACGCTGCAAGAAAAATCGCTTTAAGGAAACTGAAAAAGGGAAATCTTCAAAGGGAGAGAAATGTACCGATGAACTAAGCCACCACAAAATGCCCCTGATATTATTAAATAGTAAAACAACCGTGCGCCGCGCACTGCAGCCGACGCTCGATGCGCGACGCGCGACGCCACTCAATTAGACACACATCATTAGACAGAGGCCGGTAATGCGATTATAAGCTGAACGCATATTATTACAGGCACAATGGCCTGATTGTCTGCCGGTACCGTGGACTGACACAATTACGATGCTCCCGTAAGATTATCCGCTCGTAATCAGTCGGGTGCACCCGAGTGCCGCCGACTCTTGCCGAGAGTTGCCGAGCGGTGCAGCGGACCACGCAATGCGTACAATACAGAGATGCGTTAGTTGAACTGCGTGTGGAGTACGACTGAATGAGTTTGTTATAAGGTCCACTGAGATATTATTAGCCCTAGTAACGACACTTCATTCCAGTGGACAGACAATAGAGTCCTCCGGAAAATAAAAAATCCTGCTAATACGATACTCATTTGATAAAACAAGATACTACTACTACTCATACAACCGTTTATGAAGATAAATAGTTCAGTCTGGAATAAACACATGAATATTGACGAAATCTTTAATAGTTGGGCTATACTAAAGTCAATAACAGCCTACATATATCAGCAAAGAACCAAAAGTAATGAGGCAATTTAAGTATCATAAGCAGGAAACTGGAACAACCAAATCAGCTTTCAAGCTTAACAAAACTAAATGACCACGGTTGAAAGAAATTCAATGAACAGTTTTATTCAACATTCTGTTGGTTCATTAAATTCCACCATCCTATTTCTTTTCAAACAAAATGATGACTTTCAATATTCATTTTCCGTGGAAAAACAAAGCGAATGTGTGAAGCTTATCCGTTCAGAGAGCAGATGAAAGTGGGTTAATGCCGCGCCGTACGTTAGATAAGCAGCCTCCACTTTATGCTAGCCTGGTAGCTCCAAAATATTAACGAGTTTATCTACCGTGCTGAAAGAGCAAAAACAAAGTATCAAGTTTATAAAAAAAAACTCTGTTGTTGAATGATGACAGTAAGCCCCCGTGGTGTTAGTAGCTGATGCTCATTACTTTTGTCGTCAAATCTATTTTAATTGATCACGAGATTGCTTACCATACTCGTTTTGAAAAAAACGTTTGACAAAGCACAGCGCCACCCACCTTTTAAAATCAGGAGTATCTTGTCTATTAGTCTTCATAACTTATGTGATTCGTCAATATATATTTCTCCCTACCATCCAAATTGCCTGTGGTCAGCTGGGCACACGACCCGGAATGGCAATAGGTGGCGCGTGGTAACAAGTGGTTGCTCCCCACTATTGAACATTATTGAACCGGTGACCGCGATCGATGGGCTGCTCCATACATAATTGAACACCGGCACGTGAGCCGGGGCTCCGATCTTAAACCCAAAGAACTGATAAATGATGTGAGAATAACCCACATTCTAAGATGTAGGTTAAGTTCGGTTGTTGCTAATTCGGATATAAACTGTTAATAGCTACATAACTTTTAATTATTTATTAAATATTGAAAAAAATATTTCTACATCATAATGTCAAACATGTAAAGATGGATGTAATGTTACTTTGTTTTTGTCTAGTAGAGATAACATAACATGACGGCTGTAATCCTTAAAGCAATGCTGGCTGATATGGCATAACGTTCTAATACTCAGGTCGTTTTAAAGACAGTATAGGATGACGGCTTTGCTATAAGTGAAGAAGAAGAAAAGTGTGAAATGTAAATTAAAATGATTTAAATCATAATCCTTAAAATAGTATATGCGCTTTATTTTAACTAGATAATTACACGAGACGATTACAGTACTACCCAATTAATAATACACACTTAGTTCACTAGTTTTTTGAAGTCCCATGTAATCCTAGGCACAAATCCAGACGTCGTGGCTGCTGCTGGGAAATGCCTGTTGAAAATGAAAAACCCAATAACACTTTGTCTGACTCAAAAATCGAGCCGAGGCCTTCATACTCCACGTGCATGTTGCTATACGCATTTAGAGACAGAAGTGCTGTGTACTACGTGGAGTACAGTAGCACAATAATAATACAATTTGATTAAAAAAAGAAAAAAAATGTCATTGCAGCCCAGGCAGATATATATACAATATCCAATATTATACAGATCGTAAAACGCCGGTGTATGCCTGTTTCCTGGATTTTTCCAGAGCTTTTGACCTTGTGTCATATGATGTGCTCTGGAGGAAGCTAGGGGACAGGAATGTACCGGCGGAAGTTCTTAAAGTTCTGCAATTTTGGTATGCTAACCAAAGTAATCACGTGAAGTGGTCCAACATTCTCTCTGACGCTTATGGGTTGGAGTGCGGGGTGAGGCAGGGAGGGTTGACCTCTCCTAGGCTCTTCAACCTATATGTGAATGACCTCTTAGTCGAGCTGAGCAGTATGCGTGTTGGCTGTCGGGTGGGTGGTGTTAATATTAACAGCATCAGCTATGCGGACGACATGGTGCTGCTGGGCCCGACTGCAGGATCGATTGGAGAGTTGTTGAAAGTTTGCGATGACTACGCGGCTAGGCATGGACTCGTTTATAACGTGAAGAAATGTGAGTACATGATCTTTGGGGTCGCCGGTAAGTGTACAGATTATTCACCTAACTTTACCCTAAATGACTTGAGCATCAAAAGAGTTAAACAATTCAAGTATCTGGGACATATGCTTACCGACGATCTGAAAGACAATGTGGATATTGAGAGAGAGCGCAGGGCTTTGGCGGTCCGCGGTAATATGCTGGCTCGTAGATTCGCCCGCTGTACGGACCAGGTCAAAATAACACTTTTTAAAGCATATTGTCAAGGTCTGTATACGGGTGGTCTGTGGATCAACTACACCAAAAGGTCGCTAGATGTCCTGCGCGTCCAGTACAACAATGTTTTTAGAATGCTCTTGAGATTGCCCCGGTTCTGTAGTGCGTCAGAGATGTTTGCACAGAACCGTACTGACGGCTTTCACGCAGTCGTACGGAAGAAGATAGCGTCTGTGGCAGCTAGATCCCGGGCCAGTAACAACAGCATTCTAAAAACAGTAACTGAGAGTCTGTTCTCCCTTTTTTTGAGGCACTTTGTGGAGAGGATGACTGCTTGATTCACTGGCTTTCATCTTCTGTACAAAGTGACTCATACTCCAATTGTTTTATTTATGTATGTACTAACACTAGATATAAGGCGTGCTACTAACACTATGGATCTCTGGTATCCGAAAATAAATAAATTATTATTATTATTATATAGACGAGAATGTTATAGAGACGAGAACAGTGATAACTTCTCACATGAAATAAACGACGTTTTTCAATACACTTCGGAGAAATTAAATAACAGAACAATAATATACCGCCGTAACTGGCGGTATATTATTGTTTTGTTATTTAATTTCTTAGGGATTTGAGCAGTAGTTTAGTGTCATCCGTGATGAAACAGAAAAAAATAAAGCCTTTGTTGCGCTAAATGAGAAAAAAGCACGTGTGTGAAATACATTGCATGTTAAACCTAATCGTAGTGCAATAAGAGCCGGTGTTCGAGAAAGTGTATTGGAAATTGATTATTTTTCATAAATAGTTAGTTGAAGGCAAGCATTTACACAGAACTGAAATTTACACATGGAGAATACACAGAACAAATATATTTTGTAGCTGACTAAACAACAAGACATTAAACCAATAATTGTTGTTCGTTCCCCGATCCAGTGTCCGCTTCGGTGGATACCTCGGGCCACACATGTTCTCGTGTTCGGCGATTGTTAACCCCGCAGATGAACTGTTATTCGTTCGCAAGCTCTCCAGCTAATGAATCGCACGTTATGACGTCATAAGATACGAATACTCCCCGCCATTACACGCCATTCATAGAAGTATTTCCACAGTTTATGGGATTAGACGCTGGCATGTTATAGGTATTATTTCGTGGGCTAAGTCATAAGCTTTATGTAAGCTGACCATAGACGGGTATGCATTTGTGGTTTTGTCGGTACAGTCAAACTGAGCAGGCATGTAGAACGTGTGTAGAATAGAACTGCACAGTTATCCACCTGTATATGTAACCTAGAGAATATCTTACTAGATTAATTTGCAATATTAGAATCGTACAGCGTAGGCGTAAATGTGATGTGATACAGTTTTTACAGCTTGTCTATTTTATTAATCCTTCCTTACTAATATTATAAAAGCGAAAGTGAGTTTGTTTGTTTGTTTGTTACCTCTTCACGCTTTAATGGCTAAACCGATTTTGATGAATTTTGGTACAGAGATAGTTGGGAACCAGGAGACGGATATAGGCTAATATTTTGTGTCTAATATGTCAGGGAGAAAGAGGGAAGAAACGGGAAAACTTAGCGTTGCTATTACAAATCAATAAGGCGCAAGGGGAACTGTTTTACCCCGAATTTAACGCGAGCGAAGCCGCGGGCAAAAGCTTGTAAGTAATAAACCAACAGGCTTGAATTAGCATATGAGCCCACTATAGAATGTAGTTTTGCATGCACATTTTCAAACGGACATCTTTTTGTAAGGCAGGCTTTATACAAAAAAATCATTGCGGTGGCTACGCCGTAACCAACATGAGCTTCAAGTGCTACGGCGTAGCAGAAAGGTAAAAGGCATATATAATAAATGTTATTGTTTTTAATCCAATATTCAAATGTTTCCGTTAAATATAAAGAGAACAAGCGTCGTCGCGTCGAGGTTTTTTTTCTGTTTGTTCGAGGGATAAAACTATAAAACCATTTCTGCTACAAAGCACATTAGTAAATTACAGCAACTTGTATTCATCATCAGCTTCCAGTTTAAAATTCCTCAATGTATTAGCACTAAAAGAACATTCACATTTCATCGCATAAACTGTTTCTTTCGGTATTTTTTCACGGAATGCATTGTCCGGCGAACGGATTAAGCTTGAACACATTCAATACCCGATACGAACGTTTGCGATGTCAACAGAATTCCAGCGGAACGAAGCTTCAAAAGCTTTGTTGGGAACGTTTTAAGAGCGTTGTGTACCATCAAACGATTGAGGCGAATGTTCGCGTAAATCCAGCTTTGTAAATGTGCAACACAACATCGGATTATATTTTAAATTGATAGGTGGCGAGTGCATGCATTGAGCTGCTCTGGGGCTTAAGAATTGTGTGTTGGAGCAAAGGATATAAAAGGTTTTGTACCTTTATCTAGCACGATGAATTTAATCGGAGCGGGCGCTTCAAATTCTACGTAAATAATTTCTACAAAAGTGGACATTCACAGGCTATTCGCTTTCATATCTCGAGGCTTAGTACTACAAAAAATAAATCCGTCGAGGCACAAAGGAGTGTTTGTTGAAAAATTGTTTCAAAACCCGACGTATTTCCTTCTGCAATATTTTCACTGTGTATTGATATTATTACTCAAAGCAAAGTTTCAGTCAAACTAACAATTTTCCTTACTTTCATCTTCAGCAAGTTCTCGAGAGTCAAAACCGCGTCTTCTCAATTGCGAGTGTCTGCTTGTTATGCTCGGTGGCGGAGGCGACGCCATTACCTGTTTGTTCCAGCCCAGCCTCCCGGCTTCCATCTCCCAACCCTCTCTCGATCCCACTACACCCGGGAACAGCTCATTATGGAAAATAGTTGGCTTGCTTTCTATTTAAATTGCTCTTGAAGGAGGTTTAAATCGAGGGAGCGGAGATATGTTTTCAGTAAACATGTTTTATTAGGAAGGATTTTTCTGTTGTTTTTTTTTTAATTTACCTGAAAAGTTATAATAAATAAATACCTATATGGTTTGCTATTGTCCTCAACTTCAGCTGTCTGGTAAATTCATGTTCTTATTCACTGTTAGACCACATTCATATATTACTTTGAAGAACTTAAAAGAGCACCGAGTGTATTTACTTTAAATATTTTCCCTCTCTCGTAAACGTATATAACAGATTAAATTAAACATACATGTTTATTTGACAGTCACTGCGACCACGACAGCTCACAATTGACACCAAATAACACCGCTGTCTGCAATTGATTTTGGCTTCATTTTAAAGTATTCCACAACGTTATTGGCAAAATGTTTACTGTAAAATTGCGTATAACCACGAGGGAAATGACATAGGTGTGTGTGAAATTATTACAACAAAATACGTATTTTTGCAAACAGAAATACCGAGATAATATGAAACATGACGTCACTACATGCATATGTCGTTCTCGTGTCGAATTACTGCAATTTTCTGTGTCACAGTATTGACATTCACAATTATGCAGCGCATTTGTGAGATTCGCGCCGCTGATATTTGTGACCGAGTACTCGTTCTGTGACCACCGGAATATACATACATATTAATAATGCTGCATGGCATGTTGTAAACTCTTTATATATGCTCGTACATAAATGGTATAATGGAATTTTAATGGTCACTTTGTATAAATCAGATTTTATTGTCATAACAATTATAACAGAATCTAAAATCAAAATCAATGATACGCTTCAAAACTTTGTATGAGTTAAATTGAAAGTTGATTTGAATAACTATTACTGACTATATAATAGCTATGAGCAATTTATGTGGGTTCGATTTTCAGTTCTGAAATATTAAATTAATTACTATTTACAAACTATAAATAGACACAAACTTATAATAAAAATATGTACAAGTAAAAAATGGTAAAAGTGCCCAGAAGGCTGGCAGCATTACCGCGTTGGATAGCAATGCTTGTTTTTTTGCACAAAAACAGGCCAGCCGATTTCTCAATATACTCCGTAGGCACCTGTAGTGCACTTAAATGAATAATTGTTTTTGCTACTCACTTCATGTCATAGTTATCATTAGTCATGCCAGTTGAATTAACTTTCAACAATCGTGTTTAATGTGAAGTAATGCTCCGCCACTAATTGTAATTCTGCTGAGCCGTAAGCTGTTATTATTAGTAAATTACTAATCAAGATTGTGATCTCTAATCGCCAGTCATTTGCGAAGATGACACTTCGTCTTTGATTTATTGACATGGCATTGTTCTCTGATATAACGTACATTACGGGTTGTAAGAACCTATCTTAGTAAAGATTTCAAGGAACCGTCAATGTTTGGTTGTCTGGAGTCGTTTGTCGCCGCTCGCTCAATATTTAATTCAGTGCTGGGTGCAGTCGATACCGCTCTAATGGAGCCACTCTGCACTTATGTGGTAAAGTTTATTCGTGTACCTAACGTAAACGTGGGTTCTTATCACTTTCTGCGTAAAATATGAACTATATTATATTGATAGACATAGATTCACATTTCCAATGATGGCAAAATACTATGTATGATATTATAATATCCATGAGGTCGTAAATAGATTATGTTTATGATCTTCTTTTGGAAAACCTACGTTACGTTAATGAATATTACTGGCAAAATGTGGGCAATGTAACATTACTGCCTACCCTCTCAGGGTAATCCCTGAGAGGGTAGGCAGTAATGTTCCCAATTTTGGTGTTATGTAGATATGTAGATTATTGAAATCTGTGTCGATATTTTTCTTTAAACGTTGCCCCACACCAGAAATTTCTCCTGTATCGTGGGTGCGTTTACTAACATTTAAACTCACACACAAAAACAGCCAAGATCCGAAACAACTATCTGTAGGCCATACTGATATTAGGTCTGTGCGGGAATCGAACATGCGATACGCAGCGCAGCAGTCGATCCCTCAGCCACTGCGCAAACCGTGCCCTCAAAGGTGTCTATACGAATAGAGCAATCACAGTAAGGAATATAACACAAACAACTACAAAGTTGAACTCTTGCTGGAGTTACACAAACACAATATTTAATGTAATCTAAGTACAACATAATACATGCACTACTCCACAAACAAACATGAACAAACATTAATATTTATGTAAATATCAATTAACATATTAAAAGGAGTTTGTAAGCAAATGTAGCGCGCGGCATAAATCGGGCGGCGGAAGCGGCGATGAATCATGCGGTGACGTTGTGGAGGTACACAACACAAGTACACAACACACTACACACGTGTGCTTATGTGTTGTGTTGTGTCGTTCACTTGCACCACGGCAGGGGCGGAGTTACGATTGTGAAGACTGGGCCCATGTGTTAATCATAATCTGATGGTGTTGCATTATGCTTTACGACTGTTAATGTTCATTTACTTTGTTAATAGCAGTTGCCACCTCGTTGTTATAATAAGGTCAAAAGCGATTCTATATTATGTGTGTGCATAAAACATAAATTATATGTTTTGTGATGGCCACTTTGGTCTAGTGGTCGTTACCGGGCTACTGCTATTCTGGTACGAACTGTACCAACACTTTGCCCGACCGGTAAGTTTGTCGGGCAAAGTGTTTTTGAGCTTTCCATTTGAAATGTTTCATTAGCTCATTAGCTTGAAGTCAGAATGTATGTCTAGTTGACGTGGGACTTACACATCTGGCAAAATGCTGCACTGTAGGTACTTCTCGCTAACTTTTCAAGAATGCACTTATTTCTCCAAGTCTTCAAGCGCGATGTTAAATAATTATGTTATATTGGAAATTTATCTACGTTTTGATCCTAACTGCTCCTCCATGTTCTATGTCCTGGGATGGAACTCACGACACTTGCAGCCACACACGACACCGCGTCTATGAAGTTCATGATATATTGCATCTGAACTTTGTTGTGTCGACGCGTTGTAAACTTGTTTCAGGAACTGCCTCCAGCTCTTAAGACTAGCATTAGTCTCATGTATGTGTTAAAGAGCATCTACTTGTCAAGATATGTAAGCATACGTAACGAAGCCAACGCCAAGGGAAATCACCGAGCAAACCAAAAATATCAACATTACTTTTTCACGATACGAAATGTTTGATTATTTTTTGAGGCTGTCTTTTCCATTAACCATGTTAGACAAAACTATAGCGTATTTTGTAACTTATTCAATTAGTCAAACAAACAAAAAATGAAAAGTTGGATTCTTTACACTGAAAATTATAATTTCAACCATTCACTTTAATCTACACTCTCATTTAAATATTGGTTCTATAAAATGAGCATTACGTAGAAATTACATATTGCTATGTACTGGGTAATTTCCAAATTGAAATGAACTATGATAGATCTGGTTTTCGGGTTTCATACAGTAAAACCCCTTTTTTATTGTTTGATAAGATTAATATATTTTTAAATTGCTTCTGAAATTCAGGCTTTCTACATCATACATCCATGTGATAATTTAATAGAAGTGTATCTATTAAAAAGAAATAAATATGGACATATTCAAAATGTTATGAAAACGTAGAATAAATGAAAACGTATATTTAATTAAAAGGTATATTTTCAAATTGTTCTTAATCTAAGCATAATTTATTTATTTCAAAAAACCCTGTCAAGCCATATTTGTTACGGTCGCCATTTATATTTTAACAATATATCTACAAACTGACCTACAGATGCGGGCTACCTTGGCGCTTCCATCTTAAATGTTTTTTGTAAGACAGAGAGGTCTTGGGAAAACTAAAGCGTCTTGAGTAGAATCATTAAAACGAGAAAGAGATATTTTGCTGTAAAAATAATCAGTTGTCGAAAATGCTCGTTTTGATTCGACACTTGTTGGCTTTATGGTGATTAGAGCTTTGTACGCCATTTAAAAAAAAAAAACTGCCGCCATCCTCATGTAATACCATTTCGTAAAACCCCATTTTTGCAGTTTTGAAATTTGAGGCATTTATAAAGTAATAAGTTTAAAAGGTATAGTACAACAATTTGATGATATCGGTGCATGCAAAACTTAGAAAACTGGAAACTTAAAAACAAGACTCGTTTTTAATTAATTAAAAAATGCTGGAATTCGGTTATCAGCGAAATCGGGTTGCATTCACTAACTATGACGGTTTGGTCATGTGGCGAGGATGACTGAAGGGCGACTAGCAAAAGGTGTTTACGAGGTAAATGTTAGCGGCAACGCCAGGAGGGGACGCCCTAGAACGACATATGCTGGACCTTACTGGTGAAGTTCTTCAGAAAAATGACGTGCGTAATATCCGCAACCGGCGTGCGTGTGTAACCAGATGTATGAGTGTGTAACGACGTTAAAGAGTGTTACGATGTTAACGGTTTCTGCCTACCCAATTGAAAAAGGGCGTGAATTTAGGTATGTATGTATAAAATGAACGAACACATTATTGTTATAAAACTCCTGATAATCAGCTATTGAATCCATTTCCATTGTTATTGAAACAAACAGTATCTAACTAAGACACAACTCTAATTAGACTTTTCACGGAATCCATCGGAGTGGCTTGTTTATCGGAAGGTATAAAGTTACGGGATCTAAAGCAATCTTGTTATTCTTTTGTTTCTAGGCGAAGCTGATAGAGAGGCGTGATATATCATTATCAACTATAAGAGCAGAATAGTTGCGTAGATTGAATATAGCCAATATTGGACTGCTACCCATTACAATGGGCCTAGATGTAGCACTAGCAATTTGCGAAGATAATAACTGTTATAAAATCTAAAACCAGTAACTAATATAATTTCCATCGTTTCCTGCTGTATGCGAGTTATGAAAACTGTTAAAGAATCTCTCTTGAATGCCTAAATTATGACCATTAATATCTTGGGCAGAGTAAGACACATCTAAGAAAGGTGTGATCCAACAATTAAACATAGAGTCTTAAAAATTGACAGTCAAGGCAACCTTTGAAGCCTGTAGGTACTCCTATTCCGTCGTCGTTGGTGTGACCCACCCCGCGGTAACAAATGAAAACATTCATCATACGCTCGTGTGTTACGTGGCACCGTGTCCCAACTCGCGGCAGTTCTTCGCATTTGCATCCGTATCTGAAGGTCGTTTGTTCGCGACGGGCGCGGCGGCCATTTGTAATAACGTACAGAGTATTAGCGAGACAAGTGACGTCATATGACGTCATGTGTCGTCGTATGACGGGAGTGATCTGGTTACAGGTGTAATTGGATTGTTGTTTGTAATTGGCTGTTTGTATATTGCTTATGTTTTGTATAGGGAGGCTTTTTGTTAAGATGATATGAATTCTTGCTCTGTCTGGTAAAATAACTCTAAGTCTACAAACTTACCTACGCCACAGATTACTAAATAGCTACTACGTAGCCTACGCTTGTAGTTTGCTTTACCGCTTTATTCTGGAAGGTAACAAAATATATTAAATAAAGTTGTTTTTTTTTCGTATCTGCCTACGTGGTCACGCCGTCATTTTAAACTACTATAATTTTGTATTATACAGAATTTATACTGGAATAAATTTATGTTAATCTTAAACATCATAAAGAAAACTTGAACTTCTGTCGAGTAGAAGTACAAACCTTGCAGAGTAGGATTCTTATCACGATATTTTTTGAATGCGGATGCATAAAAACGTAAGTAAATAAATTTCAAAATAAAGTCATGCATGATATTATATGTAACAATATTTTGTGTTAACCTCATTCTATTACGCTGAATATCACAATATTGAGAGTTATTATAATACGTTTCCGATCACTTACAATAAACCAGTCAATATCATTCAATTAAATGAGCAATTTATTAGTTACAAATAACTAAACCCGGTTCACTGAGCACACAGCCGCAACACATAAACAAGCATCGAATACCAAGCGTTACAATAATACCATCAATAAATATTTGAATGTTATCAATAACGGTAATAAGTTAAATAACACCATTCCGTTTATTGGTTGATTGGGTGGCGGTTTTATGAAATACATCAAAGCTTCATAGCTATCTCATCATTCATGCAGTCCATCCGTCGTTTCTTTGGCCTTCCTCTACTATAGGAGTATCATCATAGGAGTACCCATCCACATTCATCCTCAAAACTTTCCTCACGACATTGTCCTCATTCCTCCGCATCACATGCTCATATCAAGCCAGCCAATTACCTCACAACTTTTCAGTCACCGATGCTACTTTCAGACTTCCTCTTATTTACTCGTTTATTAGCACTTTCGTCTCAGCTTCGTGTAAATGCATTTCATTCATCCCTTTTGTGGCCCCACATTCTGATCTGTACAGCAACACGAGCGTTCAGCAGGTCTAACCCTTGTTTAATAAATCTTCCCCTTAAGTAGAAGGGGCATGTGTGAGTCGCATATAGTTTCCATGACCTGCCACCATTTCATCCATCCCATTTTAATACTGTGCTTTGCACTACGATCTATGTCACCATCGCTTTGCACTAGTGAACTGAGATATCGAAAGTTAGAGTAAACAGGAAGAATAACGCCATCTAGTGCCACGACTTCAGGGCTGGGGGACCGCAGAAATTGTAAAACATGTATTCTGTTTTAGTTCTGCTAATTTTCATGCTAACATTCTCCAGCTTCTATTGCCATTTTTCTAATCTGCTCTGGATCTCAGGCCCATCTTCACCAACGAGAACATATTTTCTCGTCGGCAAACAGCACTTCGTTACATCTATTTCTACTTCTACTTGTTTATTACTACTTCTTCATGAACCTTTTATTATGACTAAATTTTATTTATTTATATATTAAAATACTATGAAATCATAAATAAACTAATTTATGGCGGCGAGAAGAAGAAATCGTCCTATGTGTTCATCCATAAATAGACTACATAAACTTATACTTAACTAACAGACTTACCGTTTAGATTAAATTAATTACTAAACCTCAATTCAATAGCAATAGTAAGTAAGTACTTACATCAGTAAATACGTCATGAATAAGGCATGCGCCCGAACGCTTAAGCTCTGATACGTTAATTTTAATATTAAACACGTTCGTCTTGCCGATACGACGATATTCTCTAAAACCGCACTAAGTACTAAATTATCTACGTAGCTTATAGCTATGTTTATATTTGTTGCTTAATCAGGAATGTAAACACTAGTTTTAGCATAATAATATCTAGTTCAGTTCAAATGTTTATTTAGTGTTAACTAGGTTTAGAATTGAATTACCTAAACTATTTGATTGGTTAGTGTGCATTTAGTTATCAATACAAATAATTTTTGAACTAAGTATTTTATGTATAGTAGAAATTATGATAATTATGAGCTTTGTAATAATTTAAGATTTGGTTTCCGTTCTGAAATAATTATTACATAGGTTGCAGGTGCAGACAATGTTCTAAAACTCCTCCTTTTTTGTTATTATCCTACAAACAAATTTTCGATATCGACTTTCGTTTTCCATGATGTTTACCAATCACACAAAATAGTACTTATATCACGTAAGACAACATATATATAGTCAAGTGTTACCAAATTCCCATCTCACAGAATTTTTCAGATAAACTGAGCAATATAAGAATGTGAAATATGGTATAGGTAGCTTGTTACGACTATACGTAACTAAGACTGTCGCAGCAACTTGTCTGGGTTTGTGTTACGAACACAACTTGTTTGTGCACACGAATAACTGATGTGTTCGTATGTGCGTGTGACAATGTCACGCTTGTAATAACATCTTGTGAATAACTAAACTCTAGATAGAGTAGTGTTTATCTTGATGTTGCTGTGATTGGTACTTAACATAAATTAAAGTAAATCCAAAGTCTCCTTCCATTTGTTGTGTTTTTATCTCTTAAGTTCTATATCAAAGTTCAAAACTCTTATTTCATCTCCATCTACAGTCCCGCTGCTCGGCGCTGTCCTCTCTTTGCTTGTGTCTCGTGATCACGTCGGCAGACGGCCAACACTTCCTCCCAAAACAAAAAAAAAACTGAATTTTTGAGTTTGATATCATCGCGCCTTGCTCTCCTAGGACTTCTGCTCACCTACATTTGAGTTCCGAGGAGTTAACGTTTGTCCCCACTCAGATTTAGACACTAGCAACTAAATTCGTATTTAGCTAGCTATTTAGAACTTACTTCTATTTTCTATCTATTTCATTTAATCAAAGTCTCTGAACGAGCTCCAATCCACTTAGGCACGTTATAAAAGTAGAGTTTTCTGTTCTGAGCTAGGAATAGAAACTTGCAAAGACGTGTTTTGTTCACTGTTTTTTATTTCGTGAATGTGTAACTGTGACTCAATAAAGACAGTGATTCAAATAGATATTTTAATGAACGTAATCTCTCTAGTCAGTTGAGATTACCGTTATTAGCGAAAAAAACAAAAATACTACACAATAAGACGCTCTCTAATTACTATTACAGTTACCACTAATGATTCCTGGAACTATAGTAGTACAAACAGCAATAAGTTATTCCCAAATATCACTCGTACCACCAAACAAAACAGAAGTAGGCTTTTTTGGTAAAAGAGTAACACGGAAAAAATGTTAACACAATTCAATGTTTGAACACTGAACCTTTGAGACGAAGACATTCCACAGACCGGACGATAAAGCAACATGGACAAATTTTTAAGACGAGCGAGCGACAACCTTACGAGCTTCAGACTCGCGCGTTGATGACAGCTCGTAACATGTCCCACCGACGTTGCATAAATTCTTTCATCAAGCCGCGCCAAAAACATTGTCAAATATCCCTTTCATGTTTACTACCGAACAAACAAGTTTGTTTGGCTTCAGTCAAACGACCCTTTCGCATTATTTACGATGTTGTGAAAAAATTACCCAGTGTGCGAGCATAAATTTCAGCTGGCAAAGAACATAGTAAAACGAAGCTTCGAGAATTACTAAAAAAATCTAATAAGACGAAGCAAAACAATAGACACACATACGTTGGGCCTAAGAGGCGCGGCAGGCCCCGGAGCGGGTGTCATGTTTAAATTTGCAATTCAACGAGAGCGCCTAACTACGAGTGTGACACCTCCTTCCATATTTGATAAACAAATATGAAAATGTACAACAACAGAGCCGTCTTCTTGTATAATGTTCACGACTGTTGGAGTCATCGATACGTGACTTTGTATAACTTTTGAATAACACAATAGGATGTAATTATTAGTCAAGGAAAAACTTAAAATGATATAAAACGTTGATAGTCCAAATTTTGTTCTTTAAAATTCTGAGTAAGTAAGTACAATAAACTTGTTGTAAATTATACTACAACGCAAACACGCTATTCTCCATAACTGATCTCTCCTAAAAGTTATTTGTTACTAGCTTTTGCCCACGGCTTCGCTCGCGTTAAAATTCGAGGTAACACATTTCCCCTTGCGCCTTATCGATTTGTAATAGCAACGCTAAGTTTTCCCTTTTCTTCCCTC
Source organism: Ochropleura leucogaster (assembly GCA_958449745.1). NCBI lineage: Eukaryota > Metazoa > Arthropoda > Insecta > Lepidoptera > Noctuidae > Ochropleura > Ochropleura leucogaster. The sequence goes on from OY288208.1 coordinate 19,467,760, forward strand.
TTGCTTCCTCACATCCTAGTTTTTTTTTAATATAAATTAGCCTATGTCCGTCTCCTGGTTCCCAACTATCTCTCTACCAAAATTCATCAAAATTGGTGCAGCCATTAAAGCGTGAAGAGGTAACAAACAAACAAACTCACTTTCGCTTTTATAATATTAAGTAAGGAGTAAGGATAAGGATTATGTATATTTTGTATTTCTATTTAAAAACTGCTACCGACCGCATCGCCGACGCGCTGTTGCGTGCGTCCAAATTCTCAATCTGTTCATTGCTCTTGGTAATCACGGTTTAAAGCGACAGAAAATGATGTAATGTAATAGTGCAATTCTGTGCTGACAAAATAGGCAGAACCCTAAGTATAAAAAGATAACGCTTCTGTTTTCTCTCAGTATTTTCATAGTCAGATTTCATATTTAGATTCATACGGATAAAGCCAGGAATATTTTGCCCACATATAAAAACCTAGGTACCTCTGCATAAGCTAGTCAAACTTTTCAAGTAATAAGTAAACTGAGTGAAGTTGAATGTTAGCCACCGGGTGCAGCTTCAATTAGATAATGAAGATTTATTTTATTTTTTCAGAAAACTCCTCGTTGGTCTAGTAGTCACAAGAGCGACTGCTGACCCTGTCCTATGTTCGATTCTCAACGTATTTTTTTATAACGTTGCCCCACACTAGAACTTTCTCCTGTATCGTGGGTACGTTTACAAATACTTAAACTCACATACACAAACAGCCAGACCCGGAACAACTCTTTGTAGGCTTAACAACGGCTTTATAGGAACAACTGTTTGTACAAATATTTGTTCCGTGTGGAGATCGAATCTTGAACACGTAGCGCAGCAGTCAATCTCTCAGCTACTGCGCCAACCGTGTCGTCAATTATTATATTTGTTTGGAGATTTTCCATCAAGAATTTCTCAGTAGAAGCTACGTAGTCTGGATTTATGTGAGCTATTCGATTATATCGATTGATGGGAGCTAGGGTTGCCCCCTATTATAAGGGACTTAAACATAACTGGCGAAATGTAGGTGTACCATTAGGTACACCTCTGTCTCATTCTCATGATTGCAAGCAACACGTTATATAATGTTAATATACAGAGAATCGATCGAGCGACAATAAGCCGATGCTTGGTAAAGCTAAATGAAATTCTGGAGAGCCGAATTCCTTCTGGAAGGTTTTCCAGCAGGAATTCTGGTGCGGACAGTTAGGAAACCAGCCGGGCCGCCTGAACACACAGTCTTCCACAGATAACATTCTAAAGTATCTAAATGACATTTTGTAAATAATTATTCATTCTATTTGTTTGTTGGACCATGCGAGTAATGTTTTTTTAAAGTTTGTCTGGCAGTTTGAGTACTATAAACGACAAAAAAAGACATTTATACATAAATGTCTTTTTTTGTCGTTTTGTCGAGCTGCACGATAACTGACAAATGCTTATAGTGACTAGACAGGTCCACTCGAATCTTTGTGATTCTTTCTTTATATAAACATCTTAAATACAAAATTGCTAGATGGGGTTGGTTTGTAAAAACCTACTTGCAAAATAAACATCATTTATCAAAGTCCGGTGTCCACAGTCTGTATACAATCTGGCCGCACCGGTTTCACTTTTTAATACGTTTTGTATATCAATGTTTAAAATTCGACCAACAGAACTCCCCTGCCCGCGTTATTTAAGTACAGACTGCTTGAAACAAACGATCGAGCTAGTTTATCTGTTTTCTAAAACAAACAAATCTAGGGTAATGTCATTATTATATTCCTAAAGTCAAACTTTATGAGGGTATACAAGAAATACGAATATTTTAGCAGTAGCCGAGTAGGTTCGCATTTACGATATCATCAAAAGAAACTACATTACTTATAGTTGAACAGAACAAACTACTCCATACACATGTGGCATATTTATTTGTTTTTTATAACTGTACAGTCTTATTGAGCCGTGCTCGTAAATATCAAGATGCAGGCACTGATATGTGCCGTAATGTGCCGTTTTATACCGTAAGTTGCTGGTGGACGGCATTCATATAACTTGCTACATTATTGCTGTTGGCGACCAGCTACCAAACTTTTTAATAATTTTATATTTCTTCTTTTTGACTGTCATTGTTTTATGTTTTGTTTTAAGAAAAAGTCAGTCTGTGAAAAAACATGTGCTGCAATATATGAAAAGCTGAACTTGTGGTTTCATTGCTCTCTAAAATTATCCTGTTCTCAACATTGGTGTCAGAAGTGAACGGTTAAATGCCCACCACAAGATCGCAGACAAAGGCAGCAATGGCGGAGACTGGTACAGAAGGAATCGTTTCAACAGGTGCTCTTCAAGAGGGTGGTGCTTCCACATTCGGTGCCATCGCGCCGGCGCCGCCCTGTACCAACCCTAACGAGACCTTACCACCCGCCAGCAGGACCTCGTCAAGCATCGTACCTCAGAGTGCACGGTCAGGTCATTCTAGCAGCACATTAAAAGCACAAATCCTGACTGCAAAGGCGGAGCACGCTCGTCGGCTCGCGAACCTACAAGCAGAACGTGACCGCAGCCAAGCGGAACGTGACCGCAGCCAAGCGGAACGTGACCGCAGCCAAGCGGAACGTGAAACCGCCGTTGCGGAGTTGGAATTGCAGGCGAAGCTGGCCGTTATCCAGGCCAACTCTATAAGTGCAGGATCCCGCCATTCCGACAAGTCCCACTACACGAGACCACAGCGCAGAGTCGAAGATTGGTTAGCTGAATCACTTTCTATGTTTCCGAAGCAAGGTAACAAAGCGCATTCATTTGTTGACAGGACAGACAAGCCGAAGTTTTCTAACGTTGTACCGCAGGACCGTCCGCGTTCGACGCCCGCCACAGCCTACGGAGATGGTCCAGTGACAGTGACACATCCTCCCTTTGATGTACTGGACCGTACCCACGAGACACGCCCTGTCCTCACCTGCACGCCACCTCGTCAGGCCCCCGCTCACCCGCCATCGCATCCGGCCCCAGCCGGCACCTTGACGCACCCGTTTCCCTGTGTCTGTACGCTCCCTGTGGGCGCGTACTCATCAGTTGAGCCAGCTGAACATACACAACATGCACTAGGTTTAGGCACACTTACTAATGATGACAATTGTTGCTACAAAAATAAAAATCATTGCCAAGATCTAAGTACATCATTTAATCAGCTGGTCGACGCTATTAGAGGCACAGGGAAGAAGACAACAAAGGTTTGTGATATAACTAAGTTTGATGGTCACGTCTGGGATCCCGGTAGGCTGGCGCCACTGAAACCCGTTTCAATCCCAAGATTGGAGCTCCAAGCTGCCCTGATCGCTTCGCGTTTTAGCGCGTACGTCACTGAAGCTCACAGACGACCACCAAATGAAGTTAATTTTTGGACGGATTCTCTAACCGTTCTAAAGTGGCTTCGTAGCGACGTTTGCACGTTTAAATCCTTTGTTTCGTTTCGATTGGGAGAGATAGCTGAAACAACAAACATCCATAGTTGGAGATACGTCCCCACGGCTTTAAATGTCGCAGACGACGCTACGCGAGACATTCACAATTTCACGACTTCTTCACGTTGGTTCACAGGACCCGCATTTCTCTTGTCTCCACCCTCTGAATGGCCATGTGAACCGACGTGTGCCATCCCTCCGGTAACCGAAGAACTTAAACGAGCTTCGGAATCGGTGGGACTGATAGTTGCTTCACCGCGACAACTAACTTCACCGGTAGTAGCGGATCACCAACGCTTTAGCAGTTGGACCCGGTTACTTCGTGCCACAGCGCGAACCCATCAGTGTATTGACAAGTTTCGATCAATTTTGCACCCAAATTCCAAATTCACTCAAGAAGCACTTCGAGATGCTCGTAACCTTTTTGCCCTTTCCGTTGTAGACCTCAACGTTGCGGAGGTTCACTTATTTCGTAAAGTCCAAATAGATTCTTTTCACGAAGATTTGATGCACGTTCAAACAGCACGTCCCGTTTCGAATGATAGTAGGCTTCGGAACCTGTCGCTTTTGTTCGGTGAAGATGGGCTCCTACGCCTTTCAGGCCGCACTGCCGTCGCAGAGTATGTAGAGCCACGCCCGATTGTCCTGGATGGCCGACATCCTATCGTCAAGCTACTGATACACTCCTATCATGCCAGATACGCCCACGGACATAACGAGCTAGTGGTTAATGAACTGCGCCAGAGGTTCTACGTTCTAAGCCTCAGACCAGCCGTCAGAGGAACTTCACAAAGATGCCAGTTTTGCCGCAACCGGAAGGCTAAGCCGGAATCACCACCAGAGGGAGACTTGCCAAAAGCCAGATTAGCACATCACCAGCGCCCCTTCACATACGTAGGGCTGGATTATTTTGGCCCTCTGAACGTTGCTATTGGCAGACGCACTGCCAAGAGATGGATTGCCCTTTTTACATGTTTGACAGTGCGAGCTCTGCATTTAGAGATAGTGGAGACATTATCATCGGACTCCGCCCTGATGGCACTCAGGCGGTTTATTGCGAGAAGGGGATGCCCGACTAGGATATACTCTGACAACGGAACGTCATTCATTGGCGCAGCAAAAATGCTGCCAGAGCTGTTCAACTTCTGCGCCAATAAAAGAATCGAATGGCGATTCATACCCCCGTCCGCGCCTTTTATGGGGGGCTGTTGGGAGCGGCTAGTCCGCTCGGTGAAAAATGCTATCGCAGTCACACTGAAGCAGCGGACTCCAAAGGAAGATGTGTTAAACACCCTGCTCTTAGAGGCCGAGTGCACTATCAACTCAAGACCACTGACGCACGTCTCTGTGGATGCAGACGCAGAGTACGCCCTGACTCCATTCACTTTTTTGATCGGAAGCCCAAGCAGCGAGCCAGACATTAATGTCTTCGACGACGCCGACTTGTTTCGACGTGCTAACTGGAGGAAAGCGCAGAGGCTGGCAGACCACTTCTGGCAGCGCTTCGTGCTCGAGTACCTACCCACGCTCACACCTAGAAGGCGGTTGCAGGAGACTCGTCCGTTAAGGGTGGGCGATCTAGTCCTCATTGCAGATGGCACGCTACCCAGGAATCAATGGCCCCGAGGGCGAATCGCGGCAGTGCACCCGGGGAAAGACGGCATCGTCAGAGTTGTGGACGTCACCACGAAGGGGGGCGTGCTGCGACGACCCACTCGAAAGGTGGTATTGTTGGTCGCCGGCCAGTAAATTGGTGCTTCACACCGTCGGGGGCCATGTTGGCGACCAGCTACCAAACTTTTTAATAATTTTATATTTCTTCTTTTTGACTGTCATTGTTTTATGTTTTGTTTTAAGAAAAAGTCAGTCTGTGAAAAAACATGTGCTGCAATATATGAAAAGCTGAACTTGTGGTTTCATTGCTCTCTAAAATTATCCTGTTCTCAACAATTGCCCTGTAGAGTTCCGTTCCAAAGGCCAACATTATTCACCTATATGTTTATTGTATGTATTCGAAAACATACGTTTATGAAATGTTTGAATGAAATATTAAGTAGGGCTCAATTTTTGTATACACGCAGTTCTCAGTACCGGAATGAAAGTTGTTTTATCGACAGGAAACAGCAGTTTTCTCATTTTATTTAGTAGCAACTACAAAATGAAATGTGATGAGGAACAATTTTTGAAACAATAAGTACAACTGAAGGTGTATTTTTACCTGATAATAGTCTCAAAGCTAGCTTTAACCTTTGAATAGGTGTGGTATATACAATGTATCCGGTCACGGACTAGCGATATTTTATGTACTAATATAACAAACATTCTAGTTCAATTTTTTTTTAAAACTACATTTTTTTTTCACAAAAAGTTTACAAAACTTTCGTTGATTTGCATATTTTCAAGTTACGAAAATGTTAGCTCATCATTTCTTAATTTAAACAATAGACAATGTTGTTGCCCTCTGAATGAACCAATTTTCAACTCAGTAAGACCAAAACGCATAGAGAATATCTCAAAATGGCTGCCAAAATGCGGGGAAGTGAATTAGACTCAAGTGTATCGCGTAATAGTATATTAAAACACTCGTTACAATGCAGTTCTTTCACAAACAGAACTCACTACATTATATAATTTTCTAAAGTAGTAGGAACCGGAAAAGCTTAAAGTGTACTCTGATTTGATTAAAAGCTTGCGAGCGAGACCGGGCAGAACTTCGCGAAGGGGTGCAGAACGCGATGTTCTCCCAACTTGCTCGGTGTTTCTTTTTCATATAAATCCGTATGAAACTGTATGGTGGCTACACGTTGTGCTGGACGGCGAAAACAAACGAGTGGTGACAATTAGACGACGTTTGGTACGAACTTGTGCTAAAATGTTTAGTTACGTCAAAAATTATTTAAGAATATTAATTATTTTTTTATGAAACCATATATTTTTTGTGTCATTCCGACTGTTGTCTATCCTTAGGTAGTATTGGTGCACTCCCTTAAGCCCGCGGTTTAAACCTCAAATAATCGCACGGGAATGAGGTATCAAGTTAGAAAGTATCTGAATCACCATTGTGACGATCGGCCGGAGGACAAGGTGGAGCACACTGTAGCGGTCTGCCCAGCGCGGGTGGAGCACCGCCGTGGTCTTGTAGAGGCGATTGGCGGCGGCATCAATAAAAAAGAAGCAGTAAAAGTATTCTATTATAGTTTATTATGACAAATGAAAATTAGTATAATCCTTCAACATAATTTTTCACCTTTGAAGTTACGCGTTATCTTTCTAATTCACCTGTCCTAAATCGAGTACCTACCATAAACAACCCTTGAATGGTACATGCTCACACCTTCACAGCTCCCACAGCGCCACAGCGCCACATTAAGTCGCGGCTCAACACGTCGAAACAATGTTAAACTCCGAGAGGAATGCTCGGCGCCATATTAGAATGGCGACTTCAATGGCGCCGCTGACAAAGGACCACTGAACGTCATTCCGCGCTGAACAGAATACACGATGAGCAGGGAAATGGTTCACGAACGAACGAACGAATGACTGAGTGTGTGTCTGCTGATTAACAGGATTTTGGATTTGTACTGTTTTATTGTGTTTCAGTCGTTTGGGATACCTTCATCCGTTCTGTTCTATCAAAATACGATAACTAAGACTCCAGCAAGCCACGAGCAGTGTAAATGTAACTTATACATATCCACCTATTTTATTTAATAAGAAACACTCTTCACAATTTACGAATGATACTTATTGTGCCTATTGTAATAAAAATAAAACTAACATTCTATCAGTTTATTGTAGTAGTAATTCTAGTTTCTCAATTCGTTTACTCGTTTTTCAATTCAATCAACCAAAATATGTTATTTCACATAGACTTAGATGGGCACTTACAAAACGTAGAGAAAAGATGCACGGTTCGGGTTGATCGTTTCCTATGGAGAAGAACCGGCAAGAAACTCCATGGTTTCTAACTAAAATATGAGTGGACAACCCGTAGGCCCGACAATAAGTAATTAAGTATATGCATATTATAGGTAATTAAATAGACATTTATTATCGTCTTTGAGTAGTTGTTTCTATTCAATTAAGTGGCCTGTCAATGGGAACATGACACACTGTTGGTGTTTTAAAGTTATTAATAGTCTGTTGTAATAATGATGACATTAGTTTAGCGCAGGGAAACTAGTACTATACAAAAGTAGTTTATTTTAGGTAATTACTTAACTACTAATGGACAACAGGGCCGCAATTTTCTCAACGTGTTATAATCATCCAATTAAAACAATTCACTTAATGCGGCACATTAATTTTAATCAAAACGTTAAAAAATACAAGCGACGATTTGAATACTAAAATAATAACGTGAATGTTAAAAATATAACATTTCAACGTCGAAATATCTCTCGTTACATTTTTATATTTTTTCTTTCCCTTTTGAATTTTCCACGTAAGCGGTTACATTAAAATCATGGAGCATGTGAGGTTGCGTATGATTAATGGCCGCTCCCGACACTTAATACAGCCCTGTTTATTCTAATGCTCGCGAACATAATGTGCCCACCGGACCCGATACAATACAAACCTCATAATACTACATTCATACGACTTTTTATTCAAAAACCATGCGAACAAAGTTGACATTCCTTTGTCATTTAGCTTTGATATAGGTACGCAGTTTTGACACTTATTTACTCTGCATTAGAACTGAAAGTACCAGCCACACCCAAATTCGGGAGAAACTATAAGGTTTATGTTTAACTAGCGTATGCAAATCGTTTATGATAGCATACAAAATAAACATTTTAAATAAAAAAGGTAATATTAGGAGCATTTATTAAATTATTTACGCACAATGTTTAAGCAGAACCAACGTATTATGCCTAAACGTTTTCACAATAAAAATAAAACAGATTTGGTAACTTTACGAAAAAATATATTTTATAGAGCAAATGTATAATAATGTTGCTAACCAAAGTGTAAGAGACAAACATACTGAATCAAATATGTGATAACCAGTTGTTGGTATGTGTGTGCTAATCTTTCTATGTGGGTGCTATCATTTGCTAAGCTCTACCAATATTTCCAGGTTTGTTTCCAGTCCATACCATCAGCTGCATCTGATGCAGCTTATACCATCGTGTCATATGAAGCGACTGTCTGACCTTCATAATCTATGCGTTCGCACTAAGATATAATGATGTCTCCACTATGTTTATATACCTCAAACATTTCAGTGGTTGCGACTTGTTGCCGACCCACATAAAAGAAAGAAAGGAGTCTGTTAAGAATTAAATTTATCTCAGAAAGGTTTTTATTAACCTAATTCAAAGGGCTTACAGCGAAGAACCAGCAGTTTATTACAATTAGGCTTGAGTTATTCAATGTTCCGCCTGCGAGATTTTGTAAATGTTTTTATTGGTTGAGAGGGATACAGTTAAAAGAGTGGTTTAATTCAATAAAATTATCATAAATAAGTAGGTCATTTTCGTATTTTTGTAACACACAGTATAAAGCCCAACTCGACTCAAAGTCAAAGGAATTTTACTTTTCGTTAATGTTTATTGCAAAGATGCTATTAAATACTATATCACTATAATTATGTTACGACGATATAACATAACAACACGCTCGTCCTCGTTCACGGTTAGGCAGGGGTGTACCCGTTAACAGTACAACCATCTGTCAGTCTATCACATTGTTACATCATTCAATGTCACTGTCATCAAAATTATATTATATATTATTTTTTCAATTAATTTATATTACGCTATTTTATCTTAAATCACACAATAACCTTTCCTGCTGAATTTTCTGCAAACCACACTTAATAAAAAAAGGATTTTTTAGTGTTTCTGGAAGTCGTATTTTTTGTCAAAAAGATTTTTTAATTTCAGTCCTTTTTAGTTGTACTATGATGGTATCTCAGAGAAATCCTAATCAAGTATACATTTTCTATTGCTACCAAAAGACATAAGCATACACCTATATACTTTAGAAGAAAAAATTATGTAATATAGAAGGTAACTCATAAACAACTGAAGCAATATAGATAAAATTGAAATCGGACACTTCATCTGGAGTAGGTATATACCCTTCCGTTTATAAAATTGGCACATTATTGACAGAGAAATCGTGTAACAAACACACAAACAAAAGAAAATACAGTCGAATTGAATTGTCGAATCCTTCTTTTTTTGAAGTCGGTTAAAAACGCAACGTGCTCGTGCAGCGATGGCGCTCGCGGCTCACAGCAAGCGATGCATAGTCACCGGCTGGCGGTTTGGTTACACTAGCCAATAAAACGGCCTCGCTGTACTGAACCACATTCGGGTTCGGTCGCCCCAGCAGAATATTAAAACATTTCCATTTCAGTTCTGTGCACAAACAAAGATGTAGATTGAGCCGTTTGCTTAATCCACTTTAATTTTAAGAATTCTGACTCCAGAAAATAAAAGAAAGAAATTAGTTCAAAGCTTTATTTTCATTAAAATGTGAGAATTTATAGGTTCTTTTTCCCATTGATTGTTCTTATAGATATTTTGACATGCTAGTACTGATTTTGAATACAAACCATTTGAGGATAGAGTTAAGGAACAAAGGTTAGTAAAATCTATGTGGTTTAAGTACGTTCTATCTTCACATAATCTATTATATGCATTTTATTGTAAAACTATACTAAATTAGCACTTTATTGTAAAACCATGACTGTTTACCCCTCAGGGGAATCCAGCAATGTTATATTATGATTGGGAAGCAAACAAAGATTTTCGTATCCAGATTCTGGGAGACCTTAAAATCTAGGCGAACTCGTAAAAATCCCAATATCTCGGAATCCTATCAATACGGCTGGAACGAACGCCAGTTGTTTTGTTTTCCCGCTGAATTGAAAAATTCGGGGAACAGCTTTGTTAGCGACGGGACGCAACCCGGCAACCCGGGCGCGCGGACACTATTGTTCTTGCTTCGAATAATAGATGATTATTGAACGAGATTATGGCTCGAGGAAATTCTTCGTTCTTGATTGATCTATTAATGGTCACTTGGATGTTCTATTTGGTTTAAGTTTTGTTTATAAATTAAAAACTTAAACCTAAGATCATCAGTGTTTTAGACCATCAGTGTAACCATTGAAAAAACGCCTCGTTAGGTTTACTTGCAAAAAGAAACAGAGGCTGAAAATTCAGGACAAAATATAGACTTCTTAGTGTAAGCGTGAAAAAACATTCCCTCCAGTCTTGTACGAAAAGAGCCTGGGTGAGGCACACAGGCGCAAATCGGACCTTGTCGTCCGTCACCGATACATCACACGTTATCTGCGCACGTCAGGGCGTGATACCGCGCGACGCGTCTCAAACTTTATTGATGACCATTGTGCGCGTCAGCGGACGACCGCGTGTGACGCTTTTTCAATGTGAACAGATTTTAGATTTCATATGAATGTGTGTTATTGAAGAAAGTTTGCCAACAAGTTAGGGTGTGGTCATACCGAGCGGACTGGCTAGGCATCTTTAGGTGCCTATGATAAAACGGCGTACACTGTCTTTGTAAATTTTATCTTGAGATAAAACCCAGTGGCTGAGCGATGGACTGCTGCGCAGCGTGTCGCAGGTTCCATTACCACATGGAACAAATATTTGTATAACCTGAAGATAGTTGTTTCGGGTCTGGTTGTTTGTAAACACACCCACGATACAGGAAAAAATCCTAGTTTAAAAAAAATACAAATAAATCCATGTTCAATAACAACAAAACGTACAAGGCCTACTCCTTTTATCCGCAACATAGCCTCTCACAAATATTCAAAGCTATTTTGTTCTGAGTGTATTATATTTTTGAAGATCCTCGGCAAACACCACATGGCTGCCGCGTTTCTGTTAACGCTACGACTTATATTGCTACGCGTGTAGCTACATGGTAGCTATCTGTGCTACGCCGTAGTCTTCGCACCTTTGATTAAGGGAATCAGTATAATTGATTTTGTGAGGATTGTATCTAACTGTAATCAATGAGCGGTGTAGACGCGCGGGTCTCCGTGTGTGAGGCATATGCACTGATTTATTGCGTTATGTTTACGTTTTGGAAAAGATCAATAGAGAAAACCCAACGACTATAGACATTAATCTCCTTAAGGGTTAGGCAGAAAACGATGTCATACTACCTGGCGCTCGCTGCCTCGCCCGCGTGTTATCGGAAAAAAGTATCCTATGTGTTATTCCACACTGTAATCTAGCAACTGCAATCTTCATCAGCAGATTATAGTATTATATAAGTGCCATTAATTATTATTATTTTATGTTTGGTAAGCCAATTAATAAATAATTAATTTAATTAATAAATAATAAAAAAGTAATATAAAATTATTGTTCTAAGCGCCAACCATGCCGTCTAATAACGGCACGGTTGGCTCAGTAGCTAAGCGATCGACTGCTGCGTTGCGTGTCCCGGGTTCGATCCCCGCAAAGGACAAATATTTTTATGACCTACAGATAGTTGTTCTGGCTGTTCGTGTATGTGAGCTTAAATGTTTGTAAACATACCCACGGTACAGGAGTAATTCCTAGTGTAAGGCAACGTTTTTTAAAAAAAAAACACAAGCAAAACATTTGCAAGGCATAACGTCTCGAATTCAAAATCAGAGGTATGAGTTTTCACGTATTCTTTATGTTTGTTGCAGCTTCGACGTCCGCGGCAAGCACCTGTCGGAGGCGCGGCACTGGTCGGCGCCCGAGGTGTTCGGCCCCCGCGCGCACTTCTCCACCGCCCCCCCTCCCGCGGCGCTGCTCGTGCGCGACGTCAAGCGCCGCGACGAGGGCGTCTACCGCTGCCGGGTGGACTTCAGGAACACGCAGACCACCAGCTTCAGATATAACCTCACCGTTGTAGGTTAGTCGACACTTTAACTTGTACGAGACTCAATGCAAATGGGAACAATCGAAACAGAAGTTAAAGAATGGTGATGTAAAAAACAGTGCACCGAAACTGAGAATAATGTTATGTAGCCCTGTAATGCAGAGGAATTAGGAAAAGACTTAACGAAAGTATAGAGTATTTATAATAGGGCTATTTCAGGGGAAGCAAAAAAATTACGATCCAAAAAAGCGAATCATGACAGTGGCATTTGCATATACTACTAGTAGGTACTAGTAAACCGACTCACGAGCGTTCAGGAAAAAAGCTCAGTTTTTCATGTCACGTATGTCTCGGTCATACAATGTCGTTCTTCTAAACGTCCGCTAATACTTACTTCCAAAAGTTAAACCAAAAAAGCCGAAAGCCAAACACTCTAATGAGGTCGCCATCCCTCACGTGCATCAACACAAACAATTAATCAGTAGTCATCAATTTACCGATCTTGTTTGCCCATACGTATCCGTGCAGCTTAATTGTTCGGTACTGTGGTATAGTCGGTACCGGGAATGTGCGCGGGACGCATTGTTCGCCAGATATACGGAGCCCCGCAAGCCTGGAAGGAGTCTGACTTATGGGATAGACTTACTGCGGGCTATATTGCCTGCAGCCAGTGAGTAATGCGTCCCTGATAGTCGTCTAATGATCTGACGACTGCCTAACTGTTTTGTTTGTTATAGATAGTGCTGCTGAGATATAGACAACTACGTTGCTATGCATTAAAATCGTGCTTTAGACGAGTTTTACCACAGAAACCGCATGCGATTGTGTCATGATTTGTACGATGAATGTCAAACGTAACAGATCTTAAACGAGGTTATATGTACTGATCGTGTTTAGTTTCGTATTCAACTTGTGTCATTTTGATTCATGCCGAGACCAAAACTAGTCGTCGAAATAGTCGTCCGTAGTTGGTATAAATAAATAATTTATTTTCAATTTTATCAATTTGACTGTTTGAAAATGCCTATGACATTATGTCAGCCTCTGTACTTTGTGCTTGAAGTGTTAAATAAATAAAAACAGAAAACAAAAGTAAACATTAATGTTTTCTGTCGGGTAAGCCGACAACGCATCAGAATTAAGGCGACGTCTGCTGTAGACATCATAATTTGAATTGCCAATGTTCGGGGTTGGCTTCTCAACATGTCCGTACGTACCAAAGCAGTATGGGAGTAGTAACGGGCGCCGTGATCGAGACGACTTCCAAACTTTTTGCAGCAAACTCGAAGACGTGGCGAATAATCGATTGCCGACAAACTTGTGGAATGTTCAATCACTGTTCGCAGTGTTCGGGGATGCTTCATCATCGCTGTTAATTAAATCGATTTATTAATTCTATTAGAGCGCTCGTCACTCAGCTTTCGATGTGTGACACCGACTTTTGCAATCGAGTTGGAGAGTTTACTCATTTAAACGTTGGCAAACATGTTTACTGAAATCCAGCGAATGAAGTTGATCAGAATCAGTGAGTATGATCGACGTTTATATTGTGTTTGTTTTTACATGCGACAGTTAATTTCGGTAATGTAGTCTCGCTGTATGAAATGTTTGTGTTCGACAGTTTGTGAGGGATGTTTTTCTTTTACATTTGAATCTCTGATGGAGTTTGTGAGTTTTGTTAACGATGTGACACAACTTTGTTCTCAATTTTGATGTTTTGCATCCGACTTCTGTTCGACATCTTACAAGTAAGACGTCATCGAAATGCTCGAGTTTCATACAAAAGAACGCTTATTTACTTTTATTTCTGCGTATTACCTTTATAATGAGAGTACTATACCACACCACGTCACAACATCTGCGTGGGAGCTACGACGACTAACTCAATCATTAGTTGGTATTGACATAGAAAATATACAAGTTTGTTCTTTCTTATTACTTAGTACCTATATAATTATGTAATAATGAATATAATGTCAATGGCTCATTGGTGGTTGGTGACGCAGATCGGCACAAGTGTCATCGTAGTAGTCTCGGAGTCTGGAATCATGCCCTTGTTGATGGCAAAGGGCGGGTCTCTATTACATGACACATAAACATAACTGGCACATTGTTATGGGTTTACTATTAATTGCACGTCTACCTATCCCCTTGGGAGTTTGTAGTACAGTGGTAACTCATTAAGTAGTTACTCATTAATGTTTAATTGGCGTATAGAGACGTTTAATAATTTGTTACATCTAGACCTACAAACATATGACTATGCAACTGCATTTGATTCTAATTTAAATCTTTCTTATGACTTTACTATGTTCTCTAAATTCAATAAAAAAATTAATGACTTGGGTCTGCGTACAATTTTTCAAAATTTATTGTTAACCTTAACAGAGATATCATCAACCCAATGTGAATTTTTCGCAAACGAAAGAAATTGTGAATATGAAAACTTTTTTCGTGTATAAAAATATTAATATTCTACATCAAAATATTAATGGTCTTCTGAACAAATCTCATATATTTACTGTCGCACTAAGTGAATTAATCGATACAGGAAAAATAATTGATGTACTATGTTTTTCGGAGCACAATATGATATTATCTGATGTTAACTTGTTACATATTCCTAATTTTACACTTGCTGCGTATTTCACTCGGAAATCCAGACACGGTGGTACATGTATAATGATACGAAACGGAATTAAGTATAGACCATTGGAGTCCGTGAAAAGGTACTGTGTTTCTAATATAATTGAATGTTGTGCAGTAGAACTCACCGACCACAACGTCATTGTGATGTGTGTTTATCGGAGCCCACATAGCAGGGACGTAAAAGGTAAACTTGAGGTATTTTTCAATAACCTTAATATTCTTTTGGATTCTTTGTCTTTACACACAAACAGAAAACTTATTCTATGTGGTGATTTCAACATTGACCTTTTAAAGAAATCCACACATTCAGATCAATTCAAGTATCTTCTGGCGGGTTACAATCTCAAATTGGAAATTAAAGTTCCAACCAGACTAGGCAGTGGGACTTGCATAGATAACATTATTCACAATGTACGAGGATCAAATGGAGAAATCTTAGAGCTAGCAGTGTCCGATCATACTGCACAACTTTTACGATGTCCAGTTAGACGAACATGCATATTAAATTACTGGTTCACAACTAAACGAGATTACTCAAAAGAAAATGTTCAAAAATTCATAGACAACATCAAAGCTATAACTTTTTCTGACGTATATGAGGAAACGGATCCCGCTAGGGCATTCAAACTGTTTTATGATCTGTTTAAGTTGCTTTATGATTTATGCTTTCCAAGTATAAAAATACGGATATCGACTAAAGAAAAAGCGAAATGGATTAGTCATGGCATTAGGATTTGCAGTAAGAGAAAAAGAGAATTGCTGTGGAAATACCGGTTTACAAACTTTAAAAATCTTTCCAATCGGCTGAAAAAAGTTATAAATCTCACACAGAGAGCCCATAATAATCGTCTCATACATTCAGCTAAAAATCTATGTAAAGCAACATGGAAAGTGATAAATAGAAACAAGAATAAACATAATTTACCAGAGGAAACGATAGCAAAAATTAAATCAAACGACAAAATCTTAAGTAATCCTGTTGAAATAGCACAAACTTTTAATTATTATTTTGTGGACCAAGTGAAACCAGTTACTAGTTCAAAAATTCCTAAAAATAAACATAATATAACCAGTAAAATTAGTTCTCTGTTTATGTCACCTACAATACCGCTAGAAATTCACAAAATTATTATGTCGCTAAATAATACATCTAGCACTGGTTACGATGATATAAGTACTACCATTATTAAACAGGTGTCTACGGTGATTGCTCCTGTGTTGAGTCACCTTATCAATATGTGCATATGTCATGGTCACTTCCCTGAAGAATTAAAAATAACAATTATAAAACCACTCTTCAAGAAAGATAACAGAGAAGATATGTCCTGCTACAGACCCATTGCTTTAGTACCGATTTTCTCGAAAATATTTGAGAAAGCAATATATTTTCAACTTACCTCATACTTTGAGAAAAACTCCCTTTTTGTTGATAACCAGAAAGGTTTTAGGAAAAATAAATCTATTAACATGGCTATCTACGATTTTTTACATATGGTTACTAGCAGAGTAGATAAGAAACTACCAACTCTAGCGCTTTATATGGACATGTCAAAAGCTTTTGATCGCGTAGACCATAAAATACTAATAAGTAAACTTAACGCGTATGGCATAAGAGGAAATATATCAAACTTAATAAAATCTTATCTCTGTAATAGGCAGCAAATAACGACAATCAGTAGAATTTATAAAAAAACCGTAACAACCTATAAATCTGACCTGAGAACGGTAAATTATGGAGTGCCACAAGGTAGTGTACTGGGGCCACCCCTATTTATTGTTTATATTAACGACTTTCCGACAGCATCAACATATCCTATGACAATGTTTGCAGATGACAGCACTTTACTTTTCAATTGTGACGACGTGAGGAAAATAGAGCCTGAGATTAATTCTACACTTCTATCAGTTGTGAATTGGCTACAAAATAATAATTTGGTTATAAATCTTGACAAAACAGTATTAATGAAATTTCAACAAAGAGTTAATTACAATCTAGACTTAAATATTAAATACAAGGAGAAAATTATTAATGAAACAAATGAGACTAAATTTCTTGGACTTAACATAGAAAACACTTTAAAATGGAATTCACATATTGACAAAGTATGCAGTAAGCTTAACCAACATTCTTATGCTTTGCACATGTTAAGTAAAACGGCCAATCGAGCAACTGTTTTAACTGCTTATCATGGTTTAGTAGCTTCAACATTGAGATACGGAATTATATTTTGGGGAAATGCCACGGGCAAAGAAATAGTATTTAAGTGCCAAAAGAGGTGCATTAGATCTATTTATAATTTAAAGACAACTGATAGCTGCAAACCGTTTTTTAAAAATACAAAAATATTAACCTTGCCCTCGTTGTACATATATGAAACGTCTATGTTTGTCAAAAATAATCCACATAAATTTGCTCGAGTAACTAGTCAGCGCCGTTGTGATCGGATACAAACAGTTGGGTCTAGAACTGCGCTATATGGAAACAGTATTTTTGTAATGGCACCAAGGGTCTATAATAAATTACCAAAATGTATAAGGAATGAAGATAATATCCGCAATTTTAAAGGTAAATTGTATTTATTTTTATTACATAAGACATACTACTCCATTGAAGAATTTTTAAATGATAAAATATGACATTGCCAACTTTTTTATTACAATTTACCTTTGACTTTGACTTGATAAAATATGACATTGCCAACTTTTTTATTACAATTTACCTTTGACTTTGACTTGATAAAATATGACATTGCCAACTTTTTT
Source organism: Ochropleura leucogaster (assembly GCA_958449745.1). Taxonomy (NCBI): domain Eukaryota; kingdom Metazoa; phylum Arthropoda; class Insecta; order Lepidoptera; family Noctuidae; genus Ochropleura; species Ochropleura leucogaster. Next base: position 19,485,469 of record OY288208.1, read on the forward strand.
TTTATTACAATTTACCTTTGACTTTGGACTGTTTAATTGCCTTTTTAATAACAGTACCATCAATTGAAATTATGAATTTATGATAAAGTGGAATTTTGTTCATTTTTGTTTTTTAAATTTAATTGACATTATTTATTCAAACTTGACTTTTTATTGTATTGTAAATTCACACGTATTACTAAAAACAAACAAAAAAAATAAATAGATTTGTACACCAATTTCATTGGTAGGACATAGAGCTCGACTAAATTGTATACCTACATAAGACCTTTATTGTAATACCTATGTTCACAAATAAAGTTGATTTGATTTGATTTGATTTGATTTGGTGATATAGTGTTATGTTACGTTTATAGAGTGTGAGTAATTGTCACGTGATAGGTAAACAGCAGTGCCCTTAAGAAATGCCATGTAAATGCTAATCGTCGATTGCTCACTCGCTGAAGGTGAGAGGATCGCGTAAAAATGTCAGCCGTGTTTATGTACACGCGTGCACGCCGTAACTCGCATCATCCTGTACGACGGCGACGTACGTGCTGCGTTATACAGGGTGCGGTAATGTCAGCGATAAAATTCAACTACCTCCTGTAGGTAATGCTTGATAATCAATTGTCGCGCTTCAAGTTTACGAGTAGCTTTTCATGTGTTGAGTTTGGAAACAAATATTTTTAGAATAAATATAACGCTGTTCATGTGGAAACAATTCGACATTAGTCTTGTACTCGTTAACATTGATCAAAGATTTTTCCGTATTTTGAATAGTATAAAATATTTTTTGATAATAATACAATATGAAGTACTTAATTCATATTTTCAAGGGTAGTTACGACAAAATCTGTGGCGAGTATCGTATTAATATTGAAGTGGAAAGCAATTTTTGCGCGGTAAAGTGCGTAATTATAATCGGATGAGGCTTGTCCCTCGCATCGAGATAACGGCTATTCCCTCACAAACGACACTCCAGCCTCGGAGCTTACCCAAATATCTTACAACGCCCTCTTGACAAACAATTATGTAGATTTTATACACTTTTGGGCAGTTTTAGACATCAACTTGCTACTCTTACAAGTACTTCGCGATCACTGCAGAACTTCACTCTGATAAAGAATTCATTTATTTAGTACTAAATGTAAAATTTAAGCTGTTAGAAACTCACGGAGATATGCATTTAATTCAATTGGTCGTTTAATGTCATGATCATAACAATATTTAGAGGATAGGAAGGACCACTTATCGTAAAGATCAAACGAAGCTTCATAATATTATATTCAGAAGTGGTTAGGATACGAAGAAACATACAGAAGGAACTGTTATTTTATTATTTACACATAATAAATCTAAATGACAATTTTATGTAAAAAGAATAGTGCCCCAAATATCAACAACGTCACAGAATACATAAAAGACAGATCAGCAAACTGAAATACCAATAAGTATAATGTTGTGTGTTCGTTCGAGTAGAGACAGCTCGATAGATGTGTTGTGCGGCGGCGGCGGCAACAGATAGTGCGGACAAAGCTAGTTATTACAGCTGGAGGGTATTGATCTAGATCTATATTAAGTTTTCTTGGCATTTTATTGGTTCTTGTTGCCGCAAAACTTGGTGGACCCGGTCCTTGATTCACCCAAGATCGAGAATGAAGAACCTTTTGACATACGTTTTTAAAATTTTCCATAAATAGGACAAACAAGACCATTGTATAGCGTTTAATTGCGTGAGCTATTCGCTTTTGCTTTTGTTATAATTTTGAAATTTAATTCTTAAAGTGCATTAAAGCCTTTTGTGTTAACAACTTCATTGCGACAGTTCTACAATTTTCATTACGCCCTGAAATATAATGAACACAGTAATTGTGTGACGCAATTAGAGCGTATCCTAGCCCCAAATGTTGCTGAATATAAACAAAACTATCTTTGCTTTGCTAATAAAATGCAATGACTGTATGAACTCAAATAATTAAGTTAAATATAATGAGCATGAATCGTGTGCTCCCCTCGGACCGCATGTAATCGTGCCGAATACGGCGCGCATTAATTGGATCCGTCCCTTCCAGCCGTCCCAATGTTCCTCATTACTACAGTCAACTTGAGTGCCGATTCTATTCGATATCGAAAACCAATCTCATATGCCCCTCTCTACTCACTGAAGAATTAAAAAGATAGAGTTGTACAGGACTTTTTATTGTATTCCAATGTGACGTAAATCGTTTCAAAGGACCAGAGAGTGCCGTCCAACTATGTAGCTTAGTTTCCGTGAATAAAACATCAGGCAATAAGCTAAACTGTCAGTTAACTTGTAAAAGGTTGGCCGCATGTACAGTAGTACAAACATTTGCAGTCTTGAGCCTGACGGCACATTACGTGTACCGCTCGGAGCTCGTGTGAGGAGGTCGGAGCCCGCAGCCCCTATGAGTCACAGAACGATGTACACAGAGCGGTATCGATGGCTCGCAGTTCCATTTCACGGCAACTTTAGCAGGCTTGTTTGTTCGTCCGTCGCTGGAACGTGTTACATTCGTTATTGAACGCGATCGTCTCACAATAATTGAGTTCTAAACTTTAAATCACTTTGCAGTGAGCCGCCGGCGCCGGTCGCCGGTCGCCGCTCGCTGTGATCCCGAGGGTTGAGATCTGATTACAGACTGTTGTCTTTCTATTAGCCTCTGTCGTTCTTGAACAGTGTCGAACGAATTTCAATGCAGATTATGTCACTCTTCGTTATCACTTTAAATTGATTTTAAACATTTCTATTCCTTATCGTTTTAATTTGCTTCTCGCGTACTTAACGGGTTGATCGCTTTTCCTCTTAGCGCCTCCTTTAATCTGATCACAGTGAACGCTTGTCAGATAAAATAAACCTAAATCTGAAAGAGAAATTTTGAACTTACAGGATTTAATGAATAGCTTGTATCTGACAAACTGATCGCTAACGGACATATTTTGTGGGGAATTGGGGATTGGAATAAAAAGCGCTGTAAAGCTGGCAAGGCTGGTTTGCACCGACCAGAATCAAGCGTTCAGTCCAGTATTAGAGGCTAAAGTTAGATTGGACGAGCCCGCTGTGTCGAATGTAAAACCCAATTGGGCTTTGATGCTTTAAACGGCGCCGACCGAAATAGCCCACCAGCATGGCGGAATGGACACGCCTTTTGGTGCGTACCAGCTGAGTGACTTTGAACCTTATACTGTTGGATTGAAGGCTCTGCTGGTACGGTAGTGTGGTAGACGGGCGGTGGGTAGGCCGATGCTAATCGGACGGAGCTGTTAGCGATCACCTGCGTTGTATTGAACTGATTAATTGCTATTGGTTCCGGCGGCTCTCGTTCGATATTGTTTTACGTTTGATTTAATTAATTTTGCGCAGTTAGATGTATTATGTAACATGCACCTAACGTTAATTAATAGGGCGATCAGCTCATTTTATAATGGACTCTAGTTGTAGTCTGAAAATTAAGCCAGCATTTTGATGAACAATCGTTATTTTAATTAGAAGCATATTTTAACGCAATAATTTTGCTGATGCACAATTAATGTTGGTCAATTCCAGATTTTCCTACAAGTAAAATATATGTGAAGAATATTATTTCCAAAAACGTCATAACTATATCTGGTATCAAGGATAAAGTTGTTTAAGTGAAAAAATAAATTATCTTTGCCAACATTAATGCAATTAGAGGATTTCTACTATCTCGCCGTGTGGAGCGGGCGAGAGAATGCGCTTCTCGTGTTGACTGTTGTCGGCGACGCGACGAGCTGGACAGACGGCGACGGGTTCCTTTATACTAATCTGTTGCACTATTTGGGGAACGAATGTGAACAGCAAATATTAAAATAGTCCTTGGCGAACATTTTTTAACGCCAAGGTTTTTATTTTTTCATATTACTTCAGGAAACTTGGAAGGATATTTTGGTTTGGGGTGTTTTTTTTTTGTTTAAAGCTTATTTTTAAAACGTTTGTTTTTATTACGTCGTTGCTGTCCTCTCATTATCATTATTGTTGCTTGAATGAAATGTAAGTAATCTTAGAATATAAAAGCGCTATTTTTACTAACTTTAGGAATAAAAAAACTATTATACTACTGTTTAGGACATTTTCTTATTCTAAGAATTATAAGAAATAATGTAATGTGTATCATAAAAGAACTTTGAACGCAGAAAACCATATTAAGTGATAGTAAAATATACTTGTGTAGTACAAGGAAAATTTAATTACGACATAACAGGGTTTTTTTTCTATAAGAAGTCTGCGGTCTAAAATGTACCTGAGCTGTTTAACATAAAATTGTGCCGACGCCGACATCTAGGCAACCCTCAATATTTTTCTCCCTTAAGAGGTAGCTTAGTCTAAAAATATAGCACAAAAATTACAAAATTTGCGTCTTTTGACGCAAACGTAATTTTTTGCTATAAACGCTACAAATTACTTGACACAACTTTTTCGCACCGAAGCTTAAATTGTTTATGTGTACTTAAGTGAAAGTCGTTTTTATGTAATCCAAAGTGAAGTTGGTGGCGTGAGTGGCGTAAGAGGCGTGAGTGGCGTGAGTGGCGTGGGACTTGAATAAACCCTACTTAGAGAAGCTTAAGCATAGATTGTGACTGGGACACCGAGGCAGGGTGAGAGACAAGATTAGTTGCCCGCAGGAATACTGACCTCAAGCGTTTTTATTGATCAACCGGGAATCAAAGTTATGTCTCCTTTTAGACAAATGGTTGTATCGTTTGCTGGAGCTGTTGTTTATTGCGCGGCTTAAATAAATTATCGTATCTCTTGGCACAGACACATCGGTTTATTATTAACTGAAAAGTTGGAAGAATATATGCCCTTTGATTGGTTCTTTAGAATAACATATTACAATACTTACATATTTATCTATAGAGATGTAGTCGTGTAAGTTCCTTCAACAAGTTGAGTCAAGTGCTTCTTTTGTTGCAGTTCCTCCAGAGAAGCCGGTGGTGGTGGACCGCTGGGGGCGCGTCATCAACACCACGACCCTCGGCCCGCACGAGGAGGGGGACGATGTACTGCTCACCTGCAGAGTGCTCGGAGGTAACACAAGCATTTGTTACTACTGAAGGGTTAGACAATGGTGTACGTATAACCATGTAATAAGCAGTTAATTTTCATTAACCGAGCACACGTCCATAATATACTTTACCCGTTCAATGAATCGAATCTAGATCCTTGCGACCACGAAGCAGTTAATAGACCTATCTTGAACATAACGCACCGAATGAAATAACTAGGTAAGTATGCAACTGTGTTGATCGCTTCAGGCCGTACAGGCGCGCTTTATATCATCTAATCGAGTGATCGCCATATCAAACTTGGTTACTTGTACTAATTTTATTACTCACATAATTTCCAACACATTATAAATTCAAGGTAAATACTTCTCACAAATTAATCCACTAAGGAACGAATTCGGTATCGTTATACATGTAGCATTGTTTATTGTCTTAATTAATCCGACAGAGCGCTATTTCGCGAGGCCGACTGGCGGCAGTTTCAATCACTTCCATCTCGCAAATTTACTCAGATCTAATAAATTATGATCCGCGCACAATGGATTAGCCTGATGAATTAATGTATCCGACTCCAGGAGCTGCCGTGATGAATTCCTAATAAATTGTTGAGGAACAGGTGGCCGTGTTCCTGTAGTATTGGATTGTTTCAGCGGTCGCTTCATATACATCTCATTGTTTCAATTACACTACCGTTTAGTGCTCCTACTTCGTTAATTGTTTTGTTGTGGGACTTGAGAACTGTCTTGCGTTTAGTTAGAGAATCAATTGCGAGCAATAGATTGTGTTGAGACAAGCAAGTCATCAATGTAACGCACTCGGTGTGGGCTGGTAGTACCGACTGTGTCAATATTGGACGTAGTAAACTAAGGACGGGTAAACACAGCATACTGTACCGCAATACACCTTGAACAAATAACGACAGTGTTGGTAGGTCAGTTATTTTGAGCATTTACTTGTATTAGATTCACTTCCACCATTTTGGACACAAAAATATGAAACTCAAAGATTTTAACTTTTCTAAGCTAGGATTATCTTAAAGTGACTTCTCAAGTATTCTTAAAACTCATTCAATGAACATCTTGTCTTTTCTATGGTTTCAATCTACTTCGGCAGTTAACAATCATTTTATAAAATTTATCAAACCACATTTTTATGATTATAAAGCTTAAGTTTTCCCATTTTCATCATTTCATGCACAGACTTAATATGGTTAAAATTAATATTGAAAGTATTTAATTTCACATAAACCGCTTAGGCACTTTAAAGCAGCTAAGCGCACGGTTCAAATTAGCTGCTCCCTACAGAAGAGAACAGCCAAGAAAAATTAAACCAGACTATAATCATATCTGCAGCATTTTTATCATTAACATTTAACGTAATATCTAGAACACAATGCGTTACGACGCCTCGTTACGAGCAGTAGACAGGCTCGTACAATAACTGTATTGTCTGGTAATGGCCGATCCCGCAATGAACGAGTCGCGGCGATTGCTGTAAACCAACCGCGGTTATGTGATCGTAATGTGACGCTCCGTCTAACACGTGAGGGATGCGCACGCTTCGGATGCTGCGTATATTAGGATCTAGGTTATTTTCAAAAAGGTTTTTCCTTTTCAGAAATTATTAGGTAAATTAAGTTTTAATTGATATCCGTAATGCATAATTTATTCTGAACATGTTTTGGGCTTTCACATTTGTATGTAGTTTTTGTGTTAGTCATCCTCATTACAATCACTTTTGACAAAATAATTTGGAATTGAACTCGGCAACTTATTTTTAAACTTTAAAAAATTCCAAAAGGCTTAATGTTCCTCGTTTAATATTCCAATATTTAATACTTTTAGAACTGAATCTCTTGTTATTATAAAAATCTTTTTCAAATTCTATTTTCCCGAGCTACAAGCTCAACCGCAGCACAATCTCTAGCGACCACTTTACGTTTGAAATAAATTTTAAAGTAGACTTAAAATAATTCAGGATATAACATTTGTAGGCTATGATAATGTTCATCTGGAGTGTTGAATAAAAGAGCAGTTGTTCCACTCGCGTGCCTCGTGGTTGGTCGGTGGTGGCTGGTGGGACGTAGCTACATCAACAATAACATGCTTCTCGTTTTTATGACGTCACAGCTCAACGGTGCCGAGGCATATGTGAGTAGCACTTTAGGCGTGTTTTAAATTTTCATTCGCGTTTCTTAGAATTAAGAAATGCGACGTGTATATGTAAAGTTATAGACGTCGGTGATCGTAAACTCTTGTTTTTACGTCAATGGTGGTGATAGCAACTAAAAACGTTACCCTTAAATGTGTGCATATGTATGAGCGATGGCAATACAGCCTCTGCCTGTAATAAATTCCTTAGAACAAATCTATCAATCTGGTCTTAATCCTGCCTGGCCTTTAATAACTTTTCCAGAGGTAAATATCCAGCCCCACAGGATGCAGATACTTAACATTATTTTATATGGAGTCCTTGCAAAATATAACGCATTACGGCTTAGTTGACAAGGTCTGTGATAACATGCAGACTTTCTGTGGGCAATATCAGCATTCGTTGCTCTACAAAATTAATTGGGATATCAAATACCGTTTCTTGTTTCATATATCTACAAACGTACTTATATCAGAAATACCTAAGTCCCAAGTCTTACCTTAACGCCAATCCATATCGATACATTGAAATAAAACCGTGGAGAGCGAAGTGTTGAAGGCGTGCGGTGTTTGCCCACCTCTAGACTACCGTACATAGGAACGCTTTTATCGCGCTACCCGCTTCTTACTCAGATTTATAAAATGCTCGCGAGAACTCACGAAAAACATGCTTTGTTTACATAGTTTGTTACTTGGGATCTAGTGGGACTGGCAGATTGTACGAAGTATACAAGAGCTGAGAAGTTTATTAAAATACTTCTGACAAAATAACTAATTTGCTCTTGTGAATCAATGTAGCTGCGGATCTTTTGCCATATTCATTAAGTAGTTTGTTATGTTAGTTCCATTTTTTGCCAACTTTCATAAATATTAAATAAATATTCTTGTATCTTATACATTCTAGAAGTAACAGAAACAAGTGAGTAGTGAGTCTTAATTTTACAGCTATATCTCGTTTGGCATCTTATCCGATTCGCCAACTACATAAAATATTACATAAGGACTGTTTCGTAACTATTTTGAATTTATGAAACATTGAGTCTCGTTTCGTTCGAACTTTTGACGATGCGTGTCTTCATTTCCGTTTAGTTACCTTTTTGTTCGGCAAGTTCATTTAGGATCCAGCAGAACTACTAAGAAATACGACAATTGGGCTACATTATATTTGTTAACACAAGATGTAGACAATTTTCCGTGCAGCTGACTATGTTTATCGTAAAGTTTTTTCGGGAAACAAAATAATATAATATAACAGAAACGGAATTATACAATATCGAAAAGTTACGAGATTGCATTTTGTACATTTACAAAATGCCTCCAGCCTTTGTCCTCCGCCGCGATGGAAAATTTTAATTCCATAACAAAAATACGACTGCTCAAAGTGGAAGGAGGGAAGTCAAACAAAAAGACCAACATTCAATTCTGCGAAGTTTGTGTTTAATGTAATTATGTTATTACAATTTTGTGGTAACTCACGTTACGTGTATGTTTGTAACATAACCGTCAGGTTACAACACCGAATAGCCTATTTATCTATATTATTATGAATTATATTACTTACAACTGGTTGGCACATATTTGTTTTTATTAAGTTTAGTTGTCTGCACAATTTCATATTATAATTAAATCATCATTGTAATCTGGATATGTTCAAAGTTCGAGTTGTAACAAGGTGCGTGCTCCACCCTGGGCCGCATCATCACTTCACATCAACCTTGAGGGTATATTATTCTTCCCCCTCTGCTCAACTACAGACACTGAAACGCTTTTATCCGACAAAACACGATCTCCTGGATACAGTAGCGCAGTAGGTATCGCGGCGTATCAATACATTATGTGGAGGTTATTACGCAGCGAATGATACGCGCTCGCCATTCAGCGCCGAGCGGCACGGAGCTCAGCGAGCGCGAGCGGGCTCAAGGGGCTTACCGAGCAAAGTACGCGTCTATTATACAGGCTGTGGCGCGAAAACATCCTCATTACAAAAAATTATGACACAAAATGATTAAATAAGGATCATTAAATTTATTTTTAATTACTTCTTAAGTGTTTGGTAAACCCTGGATGAGCTGAGAAACAATATTTGTGCTGCCATTGCCATTACTGTCTCATACATGCTGGACATGGAAAGTAAATTAAAAAATCGAATTCCCCAATGCAACTGTGTCGTGTGATATTGTAAAAATGAAAATAATTATTTTACAAAATCCATGGAGTTTTGTTGTCCTTTCTTCTCCACAGACATCAAGCCTTTGGAACGGGCCACTACAGTACTTTCACACGTTATTATGTCTTGTGACTGGAACTGCAGCAGCATTTTTTCGGACAAGAACGGACACCATCAAGTTCAAGAAGGTTTTTTTTAAAGAAAAACTTTCATTAATAAAATGAATTATTACTATAAAGGAAGAAAAAGTGGTTATTTGACTCGCACAAGAGAAAACAGTATGGCATTTTTTTTAAAGAAAATTGGGAAACAAATATGAAAGAATGATCATTTATGAAATAATTTAGCCCCGTGCCATAACACAAAAAAATATGACACAGCTTTTATAATATTATGTAATTTATTTAATGCTTTTTTTAAACAAGAAAATTCACCACCCCATGTATATGACATGTTACATAGATAGTATGAATTGATTTTGTTTTTTCTTTGAAAATAGGTTATTCTGGAGTGAATTTCAGATAATACTCGGCCCGAAAATTAAACATTGAACAGTTGACAGCGCCAAATGTCGCGTTCAGTTAATTAATAAAGCGACGCCTTATTTTCTTGCTATTCCAGACAATTTCCTCCAAAATAAAAGACGGCCTCATAAATATTTTCTTCGTTGCTAATTAAAGGAAAAAATATGTTAATGAACATTTAAAAATCACAAAGTTAAAATCTCAATCAAAATGGATTTCAAAAGATTACTGTATACTGTCACAAAACGAAATTTGAATTGACGGAAGGCCACCACATTTACATAATCGAGAAATTGATTGAAGCGTATTCCCTGAAAATACGAACGGGAGAAAAAAGATATTCAATTCTTGTGAACGCAGATGCCTTTCTAATGACACCCCGGCTCCGACTGCTCTGCGAGCGATCGGAGCGAGCGGAGCGGCTCGTGCTCCCGCCGCCGCCGTAGAGAGTTTTTATCAAAGAGCCTGTTGCTCTGGCGCGCCGAGTGTAATGTGCCGAGTTTACGAACACCTTCCGTCAACACAATCAATTTGGACACTTACAGAGGGTGAATACTAATAGATGTTTATTACATAATAATGTAAACAGCTTTTGTAACTTTTATTGACTTAATGTCTTTTTGTTCCAAAAATAATAATATTAAAGTCTAGACCGGGAGCTCAAGATTGAAAGACAATATTGTAAATGGCGGCCCGCGCTCCGTGCTTCGACTTGAACAAATTAATAAATCTTGACGGACGGCGGCGAGCGTTTCGTTTGTACAGTAAACACTGAAATCCAATACAAAGAAGCGCCGACGTTGTTTATCAAAGGGAAAAACAAGCGAAACAATAAGCCGGCCGGAAGCTCTCACCCTACGACTTCTGATTTAGAAAACGTACCACCGGAGCTTCGGAGCCCGCGATAAATTAGGCCGACGGCACAATAGCGCTCCTGACCCCGTTCTGCAATTATGGAAAGGTGAATTGAAACTGGATCAACTTAGTGCAGACAGTGGGGGAATAGTTTGTTGGTGTTCATTCAGTCACAGTGTCTGTACAGAGGGACGTAGCGATGCCACTGCACGTCTAAGCTAAGCGCGATACGATGTCACGCTGTGGGTTTCGGTAAACGTTAATTTGCTTTCCTCAGTACGTAAGCAGCTCTCCCACCAAACCGAGCTGTCGTCAGTAATACGCTGCAGAAGCTGCTCTCGCGAACACACACTGCACACTGAAAGCGTGTATCAAACGTGTATTTAGTACACAAATCCAGATTAAATCCATTGACATTGCGAATTAGATCTTCGTACAGTACTCGAAACTTGAACTAATTCAATTAGGCCAAAGTGGATCCTTGGATAGTGGAGCGGTGTCCGGGGCTGAACAAAAGCGCACACACTCCACAAATAAACAGACAAACAAAGGACAAAGGACCGTTGCGCTGAAAGAGAATGCCTTCACTGAAATTTATTTACGTACTGGAGGACCAATGAAAGCATTGGAAATTGCGTTTGACGTACTGTAATCGTTATGTTTGCGTTTCGTAAAACGAGTGCCTCTAAGATGTTTCGTTTTATTTAAAGCACAAAGCCCTGTTTGTAGTCGCGGATTGAAAGAAATGATTTGTAGTTGGAACCCTTTCTTTACCTTTTGTTCAATGTGGATCTAATGTATTTACGTGGCCATCATATTTTATATCATCTCGTGATCTTATACTGGTTCATCTTTTTCGTTTTTTACATTCAAAAGTGCCTGTAATATCAAATTGAAATAAATGGTTTGAGTTTAATTTTATGTTGCTATAAGTAAATACCTAAAAAAATCTTAAAGCGAAAAAAAAATTACTCAAAATCATTCTAAATCAAAATATTTTTATGTCACATAGGCCTACATGGGTATGGGTAATGGGTTGGTCGTTTCTTACGAAGAAGAACAGGCTAAACATTCTAAGGTTACTCTTTTAAAATCATTTAGTTTTACGTAATGATGTTGTTTTTTCAGAATATTACCTAATATATGAGCGAACAGCGTAGGCCCGATAAGTTATTGCATACTTTACAAAACGTAAAATGAAAGAAGTTATCAAAAGTTTACAAGCGTCTAAGAATCTACAAAGCCAACAATATCGACTCATTCAAAAAGAATTGGTAAAAAAATATCTATACAAGAAATATAAAAAATATTACGAAAACAAAATATAATAAACAAATGCGTCCACAAATGTTGTCATCAGTACTGTAACTATCCAGAACAAAGATTGTATAAATATGTGATTTGAAAACTATTGCAAAAAAAATGATGATTGAGAATAGTTAGAGACATCCACAAAGTGCCGTTTGAGTTACCAGAGAAACCGCATGCGCAGAAGGAACTACAGCTAGACTTCTGTATCTTCAACGTAGTCCTTGATTTTGTAATATGCTTTTTTTAATAAGGACACGTTTGATGTAGTTTTAGACTAAAACTCGCTGGAAAACGTCTATATTTATATTTGTTACCTGCCTTTATATTTGTCATTATATTTGTCACATGTTTAATATACATGTAATACAGCATAGTCTACTCTATTTTCTGTTGGGTTTTATGTCTGTAGTAAAAAAGTAAATATTAATTTGCTCATGATTAGCCCTTCACCCATGATCTCCTCCGTCAGGTCGACCAGAACCTTCAGTCCGCTGGCTAGTGAACGGCGTGCTGGTGGACGAGGAGTACGAGCACAACACAGGAGACGTGATCGAGAACCGGCTGCTGTGGCCCGCCATCCGCCGCGCGGACTACGCCGCCGTGTTCACGTGCCAGGCGACCAACTCGCATCTCGTGCCGCCCAAGGAACTGTCGCTAGTGCTCGATATGTTTTGTAAGTTATTGCTATAAAAGCTTGGGTTAATTCATTAAACCTACCGTACTTACTTAAAGTCAGATTGCGCCTTACCAGTTAGTAAGTACCTACCTACCTACTAGTTGTTGACATTGGGGAGAACAGTAAAATCATGCGACGAATCACTTAGACGACAAACAAAGTTAAAATGTCGAAACGTTCCAATTGACGTTATTACAAATTTCCAATAAACAGTTGAGATCTGTATTTCTGGTGTAACTTTTTAATTGATTAAAAGTAATACTGTAAAAATGTTTGCAGTTTTAGAGCAAATTGAATTTATATTTCCTGCGAAGTTATTTTTTAGCACTAACAATAACTGTATTATCCAATGCAGGAAACAAACAGTAGTTTAACTTAAGCCTCTCTTCTACAGTGAGACCTCTAACTGTGGAGATAAAGAAGCCTGCAGAGACCGGCGAGGGCGGAGTCCTCACAGCCGAGAGGAGGTATGAGGTGGCCTGCGAGTCTGCGGGCAGCAGGCCTCCCGCCGTCATCACGTGGTACAAGGGAAAGAGGCAGCTCAAAAGGATAACGGTCAGTGGCTTCTTATTAAAACACGGGCAACCACGTGACAAAAGTAACTTGAACGATGAAAAGTGATGCTTACTACGACGAAATAAAGTCCGGTTTTTTTCCATAGACAAGCTGTTAACTGTACAGCGTATATCAGCCACGACAGCTGGACCGAGGTTTACTGTCATGCTTCACTGTACACTGTACAGATACAAATGAATACTGAATTTTTAAATTAGGAACAAACCTTTTATTTCTTTCTTTCTAGACATATCTACCGCCTGAAGCGCCATGTACCTACATAATATAAGATATATATGTATACTATATACCTACCTAAGATTGGAACACAGAGAAAATACAAAGGCAAGTTCCTTTGTGAGAATCGCTTGAACTCTGCGAACATTATAATAGTGTCAGTTATAATTAAATATATGTATCTATGAACTACATATGTTTCCGTTCAAAGGAACCCTGTGTTTACAATACAAGGTTAATTTCAGTAACATTTCAATATTGCAGAGCAAGTATAAACCATAATAGTTGTACAGAATTAGATTCGCACTAGCCACAAACCCATTTTAGATAGATTTGTAATTGGTCTCGATTGAAATTCGGGGGTTTTAAGGATCGATCTATTGTTTCTTAGAAGCCTCAATTTGAAACGTTATTACTTGTAACGAAATAGCTAATAATGTTAAATGATTAGTCTGTATAGCTAATTAGGTTGGTCCTTCCACCATGGTCCGTATTCTCGAGATAGCGAGCTCATTCCGCGCGGATCACTGCCCACTAATTGCTAGCGGTAACTCCCGGCCCCGCCCACATTATCGGATTACCGCAGGCTTACACACACATGCTTGTATGCACAACAATAGCTGTTGTGTCAATATTATTTAACTCGGTTATTAAGTTCACAATAAGTCACATCGTAAATGTCTTAAACATTCAAAGCTTTAAGCTATCATATTTTATTAGAACGTCGCGCTCGTCCACCTAGGTACCACAGTAAACACTGAACATAAAGAATTTATGTAGGTCGTAGTAATCTCTTTTTTCACGGACTAACAAATCTAAGCACTAGGTTTAACTTATAAGCCATTCGATTATTTGGCTCATTCGTGACATAGAGATATCGGATTTAAGGTTATTACCCATTTTTGTAAGAAACTAGGCTTTTCGAATAAACAAAGAAACTAAAAAGCAGGTACCTACAGTTAGCAAAAGTCAGATATATTTAGTTGAATTTATCTTAGACCGATGAACGTTTTCAACATTTTTTTTAAGATTTCTTTGATTTCTATCAAATCAATTAAACCGTATTCGCAAACTTTCATGGATTTTAAGAAAATTTCAACTGGTTCGACGAGCCTGGTTACTGGTCTCTTTTGCTAACTGTACCTATGAACAAAATAATACGGGTCTCACATCGATCTGCGGACGACAAATGAAATATGAGAGGAAGAGAGCATGCCAGGTCACCGCAACGCGACTTTTGAAGTCATGATACTCTTGAGAAGAATGTTGAAAGACGCGAGTGGTCGTGAACAGGGCATAACTTCTATCTTTGAATCCGCCCTAATACCGGCCACCTGAATCAGAATAAATCACTTTTTGAGAAAACTCACTTCACCTCAAGTAGGTCAGAAGCGGCTGTTAATTGGCGCCGATGCCGTTAATCCGGTCACGCGGGTCTATGGGCGCGTACCCAATAGAGCCGCTCTACACCGGACAACTTCCCAACAGCGAGCGAAAGAATCGGGAACTTCGATAGTTCGGCCGGAATGCTCCACGGAATTAATTTTCTTTAAAGATTTGTAGTGAACTGGTATTTTAATTTTGCTTGGTATTTTGTAGGAGTATTTATGTCTTGAAACTTAATATTTAAAAAATAATAATTAAATCATTATCATCAGACGACAGCTGCCCACAGCTGGTCATAGACCTCTACAATCGCGCGCCACAATACTTGATCTTCAGCAACTCTCATCCAGTAGCTGCCAGTCTCCCGGTGCGGCATAAATAGTCGTTCAACCGAGCCTGAGGATGTCCCACATTACACTTGCCCATTCGTGGTCTCCCTCAAGAATATGTTTTCTCCTACAGTCATGACCGGCCCAATGTCACTTCAGCTTACTTATTTTGTGATATCAACAACTCTGGTTCTCTGTCTGATCACCTTCCTGACCTTAAATTTATGGACCAACCTTACCGTCATAAGTGTCCATTTGGGTCCCGTAAATCATAGAAAGCAGGACGCACTGGTGGAAGACCCTCGTATTCAGGATAATATGCCATCATTAATGATTCTAAACATTATGTTATAGGAATCAGAAAGTGTTCAGAATTAACCCATCAAGGTTCTTAATTTATATAATATGGCAAGTATTTATCCCAAATACCTCAGATAAAGTTTTAAAACTTTGACCCACTAACCAATCCAAGTTGGGAGCACATCCCCGCACATGATCACCGGATAATTAATACCCTGCAGCGCTCAGCGATCCAGCGGCTATCGTCTAACGTGCACTGTAGTGAACAGCGCTGTCAGCGCCGCTTGGGCGGGTACTGGTGAGTTTTGAACTAAAGTTTGTGCGATACATGGTGCTTGAGACATGACACGAAGTAGCCCTGGCGACCAGATAGTCTTCAGTTAAGTTGTATAATTTACACTCTGATGTAATTACTTAATATTTTCAGTACTTACAGTAATTATTGTACCTACTCTGAAAACTCGGGATTTTCTAAGCAAAACTTTTGTGGCATATATAATGTATGTTTCACAATATTGTTTTAATTTTTTTAGAAACACTTTAAACTTGTTTGAGTCAAATAAACATGAAGCTATTAATGTAGCATCGGTTGATTTATATCCTTACAAAGCGGCTAAAACAATGTTGTTAGTTAATTTTACCTTGTTTTCATAATTTGGCAAAATATTAGCAAAGACCATAGATAACAAAAACTTAGTATTAGTAGTATGATAGGTTGGCAGCGGTGTTGGTTGGAGGCCGGCCAGCGGTGCCGGACGTCCATCACGGCCGGTAATGACCGCCGTAAGCGCGGCTCGTAAAGACGGTGGCGGCCGGTCCTCCCCGGTCCGGTCCGGGCCGCTCGGGCAGCCGGTCGTTACTCACCGAGATTTAAGCCATAGGACGCCGCATGCGCCATTGATTCCGGCTTCATCATCCGGATCATATCTGCACTCCATCACTACGGGAACTTTGAGGCTACATTTCATCCGTTAGCACGCGCTATGGATATTTTTCTTTTCTTTTTAATAATTTTCTTCTGTTAAATTGAATGGAAAACCAACCTAGGTTTTTGGTTAAATGTCAAAACTATTTAAAGTTTCTTTTAAGGAACTTTAATAGAACCGATGATGAGGGATGTGTCGTACACCATATTATAATTTGTATACAGATATATACTTAGTAGATTAGATATAGGGTCTATCGGCTTTACTGCCACTGAACTAATTTAGGAAACTCATCTTAGTTTAGCGAATAAAGTTATAAGTGAAGCTTACACATAATAACATTTAAGGCCATTGGGACTGCAATAAAACTATTTTAATAGCGTGTGACTCAGCATCAGCTTAAATACATAGGCACGCCTAGATGAAAACTTCAAAACCGTTTTATGATTTTACTAGGGACAACTTTCATATCCTCGAGAGTCTACATTTATTTCCATAAACTCAAGTTTTTTACCAGTAGTAGGTTAAACTAGAGAATGCTTTTTGTTTCGTGTTCGTTCTTATATGTGGTACATACCGCACGCCAATTACTTCGCATCTTCTGTCCTTTTTGAAGAACATAGCCGCTAAGGTCAGTGCGTGTCTTTCTAGGTCGTCGATCCCGATGACGTTATAAGATCTGACAGCTAACTCTCCGGTAGTAGTAGTATTGCAGTCAGTCTGCCACATATTCCAATTGATCAAAAAACTACCAAATCCATGAAACCCATTCTTAATTGTATGAGGTCCTGCGATGCGTGTGAGATATCGGCCATACCTGCTCACGCCGGCGGCCGCACGTGCTACTCAACTCTATTCAAATTGGATCGAATAAAAGTTTTATCGTATCGATTATCGATTTAGTCGCAATCGCGTGCTTCCGCCCAGCCGCCCTGCCGCCCAGCCGCCCAGCGGTGGCGTTGGAACGGAGCCAGCCTTCTTCGGCTGCGTTATAATAATCGAATGCTGTATTCATGATTATTACCCTCACTTTAATTATTATTGCGCACCGTTTTGTGCTATTCTAGTCTAATATTTCATTGAACTGGCTTTTGTTAATTGGAGGTAGTTTGCGGTTCATTCTGTAACATGGAAATCGTTATTATGTAAGTTCTTGTCTAAATACATTTGTACAATAGATTATTGTTTTAAAAACGCCATAACTTTTTTCACAAATCGTTCATCAATTAGGTTTACATCATTAGGTTGTGACATATAAAAAGTTTGTAAAAACAACTACCTACATAAAAACAAAACAGTTTCTGATAAGAAAGTGCTGATTATGATCAACCTAATTTAATTAAATGACTTCTGTTTTGATTTTGACCAAAAACATGTCGGAAATTTGACACATTTTTTTAATGTACAATTTGTTTTTAGAATCAAATGTACATAAAATAACCATATATATGTTGCTTAATACGTTTTTTTTTACAAAGTTGTAAACTTATGACTACACATGAGTCGTACACTTTACATTACAAACAGCACCACGTTCACACATGTGGTCAAACACGCGCGTTGATTGTGAGTACTACGCACCTGACAAACACGAACCCCACCGGTTGTCAATACGTTTTGTTAGTCGCACAAGACTTCACCAAGACACCGACAACTCTTATGTAAAGAAGCCTGCCTTTATAAGGTGACTGTAATAGTATATTGAGTTCAGTCAGTAGTCCTACGATTCACGTTAAAACTTAACAGACTTTTAAAAGCTACTAACTATTCTCGAACTGTGTAATAGTGAAGAGCCCGTACGAGCGGTATTACCGGCACGAGCCTGGCCGGGTAATACCGCGCTCTAGCCGGGTAATATCGCGCTCGTTAAATCTCGGGCGCGACCTGAACTGCATCCAAATGCTCCTCTCTCCCCAACACAAATGGCGGCCGCTACGTCAATATACCATTATTTTGGCTAGAAACTGATTCTTTTGGGACGTGCTAAAGGAGATTGTTTTAAAACATCGTCAATTCTGCAAATTACTAGCCCATTCTTGATGAATGCATTCTTACCAAAGCAAGTTTTGTTTTATAGTCTGGGTGAGCGAGTGTGACAGCTTGAGACAGAGCCCGTTTGTTTTGAGTTGCTGGCGCTTCATTGGTGATTCCTAAGTTGCAATGTTCCCAAACGTATGCAACTTAGGAATCACCACGAATCACTTCGGACATAACAACTTTTTCTGTTAAATAATCTGTGTTAGTTGCTAGTTGCTCTTCTCGGTACCAGTAAACTCACTTCGAACTTAATTATATTCATACTGAAAACATTTTCTATGTAACTTTACATACACGAGATTTCCTCTCATGTCTTCTAAGTAGTAAAACAAAAAAAGAAAAAAGTAGTCTGCGACGGTACGTCCCGCCTCCCCGCGGATACAGTAACCAAATTGGTTCCAACAAGGGGTAACTTGACTTGGGGTAACTGTTGTCCTACACAAGTACCAACCAAACAATATACTTGTAGTTCTTGTTCCTTCAACTCAAGGATCAAAGAAAGTATGAGAAATCGAATATGACATAGTTGTGCCGAATGTTTGTGATCCCTTCCGGACTGATTGATGTCCTGAGTAATGTTGACATACTCCTGATGAAAACCTTTCTTTGATATAACGTCTGGCTCAAGTCAATTTGTTTTAATATCTTAATACAAAATGTGTAGACTCGTTTAATCGGCTCATGAGTCATCATACAATATTTATTTATTTACTAAAATTTACAACTAAAACTCATGCACATGTAAAAAAACATTGTACAAAGGCAGACTGCCTTGGGCATTTTCTACCAGTCAAACTTACGATGATGCAGAGACAAAAACATAGTAGGTGTAATGTGACAGAAAATAACAGTTTTATTACTAATAAATACAAATATACATACATAGACAATATGCAAAAAGGTAAAGAGACATAAACTGCAAAATATGATGAAAAACTGACACCATGTTTATTTTAAGATGAGTCTGCCAACTTCTGAAGTGTTTGTGAGCTTTTACCTTAAATAAATAATAATAATAAATATCTTGGGACGACTCACACACGGCTATCTGATCCCAAGCTAAGCAGAGCTTGTGTTATGGTAACCAGACAACTGATATACATACTTATATAATTTATAATACATACATATTATAGATAAATCACACCCAGACACAGAACAAACAATCATGCTCATCACACAAAGTTTGTCCTGGGTGGGAATCGAACCCACGACCTCCGGCTCAGCAGTCAGGGCCACTAACCACTGGACCAACAGGCTCGTCAAAAAAATGTAAACCGACTGGTGGCCGTCCTGATATTCAGAGGGAGCATTCCAAAGAAAAACCGCCTGGACAAAGAAAGAATATTTATTTACAATGCTTTTCATATTGACTGTCGCGAAAGTCAGATGCCGTTTAAATATCAAAAGAATTGATCCCAGCAAAAGGATTCGTCCAATCACCTCATTAAGGGACACTGTATCATCTAAGAATATTATGACCAAGTCCCAGGGCATAACCGTTGGTAGCCTCACTATGTTATTGTATTCTATACACATCGACCATTCTGGTTTCCCTCAAGATATTTGAGGAACCTTCCAATAGACACCTTATTAGCTTTCCTGAAGACAAAATCAGCTCAAAGCAATACCCAATCAAATTAGTTCTATCTAAACATCTCATTCAGTTCGGAATGACTTAAAATTAGCGCCTGAACGTAAGCTGATAGTTTTTGTGCTGGCAGGGGGCGCGGGGGCGCGGTGCGGGGTGCGCGGTGTGGCAAGGCGGGAGGGTTGGCCCGGAGCCAGCGCTCAGATAATTATCCCCTATTAATCTCGCAGCCAAATCGTTGAGAACGACAATAAAAAACGAGTGATAGCGCTCACGGAGATCGCTCTCTATTGCCACTAAATAAACATTAATGCCTTATACGGGAAATTGTGTTAGAGATTATTTTGGTGGCCACAAGGAGAGTAGGGTATAATTATATCATCACATTATTGACTTTTTTTGTTAAGTAGCTTGTGTTACCTATATGGAACATCTAGGGAGTTGGCGAAATGTGGTCTGCCTAACCCCTAGGGCATTCCCTAGGGGTTAGGCAGACGTGTTCCCTTTTTACACTTTTATTAAATCACGCCTGTAATGACAGGTGTCATGAAAGTGTATTGTGTGTAGCAAATGATTGTACTGATAGCTAAGTTAGCAACCATCTTCAATTTACTGACCAACTGCTTACCAATTCAAAGGTTCAAGATTCCATTGAAGATTGAAATTGCTTTGAATTTGAACATTTCTTATTAACAAATTATACTTTATTATTTCTGGAAAATATTTGACAAAGTTAATGATTTAATTGAAAATAATTGTTAAGTTCCATTTAATGTCCTCACAACAAGAAAAAAGTCATTTTTAAATACCTAGGCAAGCTAATGGACCACTTGTACTAGGTAATATCATAAGTAGGATGGACACATTAACACAATTATAACAATAAAATATCTTTTCCCGCCTATGAGATAGATAGTGGGCATAACAATATAGACATACGAAACATTTCAAAGCATCATGCGATTGGGTTATTCGAATATTTTTTGTCATAGCAAATAAATAAAAAAATAAAACCGACTTCTAAAAAAAACTAAAAACTGGAAAATAACTTTATTTCCGGAAGTCGGTGGCTTTTGTTGGTTTCGTTGACTTTATTGGCCACCGACTTCCGGAAATAAAGTTATTTTCCAGTTTTTAGTTTTTTTTAGAAGTCGGTTTTATTTTTTTACTAAAAAGATTTTATTTCAACATTTTTAGTTATAGTATTATGATATAATACGCAAACACGGATAAAAAGTTTTTATTTTTAGCTTTAGTCCCGTCTTTTTTTTTTTTTTTTTTCGGGTGGGAAATCATCCAATGACTTCCCCCGCTCTGGGTGGAGCGGGGGGGCATGTCAGACTTGTACTGACTAAAACCCACCCATGTTTCTTCTATTGCTTATTGCTTGGATGATTATTTTATACGCGAGACTAAGCGGACGTGTTTTTCGTTGATTATAACGATATTGATTTGAGTAATTACGAATAATGTTATTGCAATAATTTGTTGAGTCAGTGTTTTGTGTTAATGTCGAGTGTGACTAACAAACCTTTTTCGTTGTGAAAGATGAACTAGATAGTTTTTAGATAATCAGCGTTTTCGGTGTTAGAAGAATGTCGAACCCAGGAGATAGCCCCTTCGGCCGCAGCAAATTGGTAAGAAGAAGTCCCCCACCGACGCCGCCGCATGCCGATCAAAATCAGACGAGAGAACCAATACCGCCAGCAGCCACGGAGAACGAACTACCGGCTGAAGTCGTTTCTACGTCGGAGATTCAGAGATGGCTAGGGTCCATCGACACAATTTTGACTGAAATTTGCTCGATTGTGGCGGAGGGAAAAATGAATTCCGACCAAAAACTCCGTGTCACCAATCTCTGTCGAAAAGTGAACCATGGGACGTCTCAGATGGGTGTGTTGTACCAATCTCTGAAGCAAAAGTCCATCCAAGCGCACACAACCATCCAGCACCTTCAACTGCAGCAGAATGTTGCGGATTCTCTCTGTCAATTCAAAGAAGTCGTGGAAACGAAAATGAGCCGAAACGAACCAGCAAATACTTCCTATGCTAGCATGGTGAAGAAAGGCTCTGATAAATTTATACGCCCACTAAATATCAGTGCAGTCGCTATTTATCCCAGCGACAAAACTAAAACCAGTGACGACACCAAAACGTTGGTACAAAAAATTATCTCGCCTGAGGAAATGAAACTCCATGTCCGCGGACTAAGAAAAATTAGAAACGGAGGCGTCATCATAAGCACCGATAATAAAGACGACATCGACAAATTAAAAAGCTCACAGAAGCTAGTTTCCTCAGGCCTTACAATTGAAGAGCCATCCAAACGCCGTCCTAGGATTGCTGTTATTGGTGTCCCCGTTGCTCTAACAGAAAAAGAGGTGTTTGATTGCATTTTCTTGCAAAACTTGGCCGATAAATTGCCGAACATCACTCGTGAGTCCTTCGTAGAAACTATAAAATTGAGCCATAAGTCAGGAAGAAAAGAAAGATCTACTTGCAACTACATATTGGAAGTTCCTGCTAATATCAGGAAAGTTATGATTGATCAAGGAAGAATTTTCATAAATTGGACGTCATGTCCAGTAAGAGACTTCACTATTGTGACCAGGTGTTTTAACTGCCAGCAGTTCGGACATGCAGCCAAATTTTGCAGAGAAACGAGCTCTACTTGCAACTTCTGTGGCGAAACCGGACATTCTTTCAAGGAGTGCACTAATAAAGATTCTACACCTCAATGTGCGACCTGCAAACGCTTCAAGAGAAAGAATGATCATCCAACTGGTGATGTAAATTGCCCAGCACGTAAATATGCAGAGGACAACTACATTAACTCTATTGACTATGAGGGCGCCTAGGAGCGCCGCCGAATAACAAGTTAATTAAGCACATAGATAGTAGGTTAACCTTTACATATAATTTCCTTTTTATGGCCAATCAGCTAATTTTTGATCTAGATAATTTTTCCGTGTCTGAAGCAAAAACTTGTAATGTGGAGGAATGCAAAAACATAGTCTATACTGGGGATAACACACTCAATATACTTACACAAAATATTCGTAGTATAACCCGAAATTTTAACGGTTTCCAAGTATTGCTGCAAGATCTTGATATATGTTGCGACATTATCGTTCTAACAGAATGTTGGTTGTCCAAACAAACGGCAAATTTACCAACTCTCGATGGCTTTAATCTTCACAAAAGCGATAAAACATTCAACCAGAATGATGGCGTCGTAGTTTATATTAAAAATAATTTAAGAACATTAGTAGATGAACCTTATTTTCCAGACTGCAACTGCTTAATAATTAAAATTATTCCCGATACAGTAATATTGGCTATTTACAGGCCTCCATCCCAGGGTATTGATGGGTTTTTGGACTCGCTTAACACTAACTTAGGTAAATTATCTTCATTTAAAAATATCATACTGGTAGGTGATATCAACATAAACACAGCTGCTGTAAAACTCGACACTCATGCACATAAGTATCTCAATATTTGCTCATTTCATGGTTTATTACCAGCTCATTATCATCCAACCCACCAGAGTGGCTCCTGCCTAGATCATATCCTTATAAAATCGAAAAGCCCATCAAAAACGTTGGTTACTAATTCATCCTTGACCGATCATCAAGCTGTTTTACTAACGTTACAAATAACTTCACCTAGAAATAAATGCATGCGTAGCTATACTAAACTCAACATGACGAGTCTCGAAACTGACTTACGCGGTATTAATTTTGACCCCGTTTATAACTCACATGACCCAAATGATTCCCTACAATATTTTGTAGATTTATTGCAATCTGCGCTTAGGAAAAATACGTTTACCAAAATAATACCTAGCAAGTATAGTAACATTAAACCATGGATTACGCCCGGACTGGTTCGCTGTATCAGACAAAGAGATAAACTCCACCGAAAATCGAAAAATGCACCGGATAATAAACTACTATCAATTACATACAAACGGTATAGGAATTTCTGTAATAATCTGTTGAAGAAGTTAAAAAACCAATATGATCAGAGTCAACTACAGAAAGCAGGTAAAAACAGTAAGCTTATATGGAAATTCATAAAAGCTAACACTATTAGATCAAAAAATTCCGAACCAGCCCTTGATCTTCTATCTTTTGAGCTAAGCCCTACCGAAGCAGCAAATAAAGCTAACAACTACTTCATTAACGTAGGAAAAAACTTAGCAGAGAAAATCTTACCTTCTAGTAATTCCATTCCAAGCCAAACTATGACATACGCAACACAAAACTCTTTCGTCATATTAGATACCGATGTTAATGAGGTAGTAGGTATAATAGATGGATTAAAGGAAATTTGTGCCCTAGGGTGTGACGGCATACCTAATAGCATACTCAAAAGATTTAAATACCTCATTGCCCCTCCTTTGACACACATTTTTCAGCTATGTTTAACAAAAGGAGTATTTCCTAAATTGCTTAAAAAAGTCCTTGTTACCCCTGTGTTTAAAGCTGGAGATAAAAGTTGTGTAAATAACTACAGGCCAATTTCGGTTCTAACAGGCCTCTCAAAGATACTAGAAAAAATTATAAACTCTAGATTAATAAAATATCTTGAAAGTAATAAATTGCTTTCTGATCATCAATTTGGTTTTAGGCCTAAAAGATCTACAAGCCAAGCTGTTCATCGTCTGACTAATTTTATAAGCACTAACCTAGATAACGGCATGCACACAATAGGGATATTTTTAGACCTAGCCAAGGCTTTTGATACAATTTCTTGTACCTTGCTTTTATCCAAGCTGGAGATGATGGGAATACGGGGTGTACAATTGCAACTGTTGTCTGATTACCTCAGCGACCGCCATCAGTGTGTAAAAATAGGTCAGTGCATCAGTTCTGAGCTTAAAAATACCTGTTACGGAATCCCACAAGGCAGTATTTTGGGTCCTACCTTGTTCTTAATATATATAAATGACCTATGCAATTTGACACTCCAAAATGGTGTCATTATGTCATATGCGGATGATACAGCTCTACTGTTCGCAGCTAAATCAACAGTCGACGTCTATGATGTTGCACAGAAAGGTTTCAATACTGTGTCTAACTGGCTTCATAAAAATCTCTTAACACTAAATATAAACAAAACAAAATACCTATTATTTACAATGAGAAACGCTTATCCAACTCTTACTAATCTAAGCATTCAAGCGCATAACAATTGTAATTTACATAATGCTGACATTGCATGCACTTGTCCCACTTTAGCGAAAACAGACCATATCAAATATCTAGGTATTACGATTGACTCAAATCTGAACTTCCGCAAACACATCGATTTATTATGCACCAGAGTGCGTAAACTAATCTACATTTTCAAAAACTTACGTCACATTGCCCATTTTAGATTAATTAGGCAGGTTTATTTGGCTTTGTGTCAATCTATTATTACCTACTGCATAACATCCTGGGGTGGTGTCGCTAAATCAATTTTGCTGCCCCTAGAACGCGCCCAACGAGCAGTTTTAAAGGTTGCTACTTTTCGTCCTTTCAGATTTCCTACACATCAGCTGTATATAGCATGCAAGGTGCTAACAGTGCGTCAATTGTTTGTTTTGAACGTAATCTTATTACAACACACTGAACTTTATTTTAACCCAGTACCCTCAGATAGGAGGAGAAAAGATTTGGTTTGTGCTAACCTTCGGACGAAACATGCTTTTGCTAATCGTTTTTACTTATTTTTGGGACCCTACTTATATAACCAGTTTAACAGAGTACTAAATATTTATAGTTTAAGTTATAATAGATGTAATCTACTAGTTCAGGAATACCTGGCAAAACACAATTATGCAGACACGGAAAAACTACTAGAAATTGTAAAATAAAGTCTGAATGTACACACTCTAATAAAAGTCTCACTGTTTACCTAATCTACTCTATCTATTTTAACATTATTCGTTAATTTATTTCAACATAATATTATATCTTCCATTCGATAAAATAACATAATATTTAATATTATATACCTAAATAATTACTTGATAAGTCGTTGAAAATAATATGTCTTCTCTAATAAGTTAGCTACTAAGAAATTTACTAATGTCCTCTTTTTAAATGTATGACGTAAATTGATGGCCTGAAACACAGGTTTTCATAAACCTAGTTCAGGCAGGTCTACATTATAGTTAGAATTAATTTTCCTCTATGACGATTAATGTAAATCATAGTTTTTACTTATACTTGAATAAATTATTTATTTTATTTTATTGCCCTTTACGTTCCGAGGCCGCGGTATCTCTTTCGAACAACCCGCAACCCCGGCAGGCAGAGGCTCTGGCAAGCCCCTCTGCTTTGCTGACTCTCTTTGAGGCGCGCGTGAAACACGAACGCGCCGTCGACACGGCCTGTCGTCAATCGACGGACGGACGGTGAACTACCCATTGCTCACCGCCCACAGGCCCGCATCTACGGTGGCCGGAAGTCGTCTCGCGGCGCCCGGCGCCATGGGCGTCTCCCGCGGCGGCTGGGTTGGGCAGATGTTCTCTCCCGCAAACGCCCGGCCACCTCCTTCGCTAGCATTACTGCTTCGCAGAAGGTGGTGACCGCTTCCCATTCCCTCTCGCTCCGGACCATGGCCTGAACCAGGGCCGGACGCGAGAGATCGCCGCCGCCGATCGCCTCTAAGCTTTAGTCCCGTCTTAGATACAATTTTTAGTTCCACATCAAGCTATAGATTAAATGCTAAGTATCTATATTATGCTTTAGTATTAAACCAATTCAGAAATCATATGCATCATCCCCTAGGGGATACAGCTGATACTTGATATGATGTTTATGTTTCTTAATGACTAGGTGAGGGGTGGGGAGGGGATACGGTCACCCTGCTCCCACTCGCCTGCCTACCCTGGCGAAACCCATACTTATACATGTGATTGCAGCAATCACGGCAGATTTGCTGTCATTTATTAAAGAGTGCCGTTGTATATCACTGAAGATCTATCACCAAATTACTGCGATGACCTTCCAAACCATAGTAGTACATACCATTTTTTGATCATTTGTCTTCGACAACTTCTAAAATATAATCGACGAATGAGTATATCATCAACGTACACGAAGTCAATCTAATACGCATTATTAAAGATAACTCAAAAACTACTTGTCGGATCTTGATATTTTTTTTATGGGACCAAACGACAACCACCAGCTTTCGAATAAAAAAATAATCATCAAAATCGGTTCACTCAGACCTGAGTTATGAGGTAACAAACACAAAAAAAAAACATACAGTCGAATTGAGAACCTCCTCCTTTTTTTGAAGTCGGTTAAAAAGTCGAACTCTTGTAATTAAAAGTCACGTACAAACAAAGTCCGCTACGGTAATACACCATAATACCGTAATTATCTTCTGTTAAAAAGAAGTTCATGTAGACGACAAATTACAAACAAAAAATGAGTCTGTTAATAAGAAAACACTTGTACTTTTATATTAAAATCTCTTCTTTTAAGTTGACAGGGATCTCATTATAATTAGACATAAATGGGCGAGTGAAAAGGTATTTTTTCATTAATTTTCATACGTTCAAACGACAGGTAATAATTATTTGGCCATATTTCTTAGTATGCGAAACTAATCAATTTGTAAGTTTCTGTAGGGCAGTTAATAAACAACGAAGCGGTTACTCTGTAAGCTTCACATTATTCATACAAGCAATTTAGATAAGGCAGCGCCAATATTTGCGGTGTTCCGTCAGCGCTACGGTCCCGTCTGGTCCCGTGCGGCCCCGTGCGGCCCCGTGCGGCCCCGTGCGGCCCCGTGCGGTGGACAGCGGAGCGCGGCGGTACGAAACTGGCATTTTACGAAACAATACTGCACTCGGTGGGAAAATATTATTATAATGATATTCATTTGTTTCAGAATTTCTTTGTCATTTAAGCGGTCAGTTTATTTTTGAGACATGAGATACTAGTTGGGCAAAACTTAAAATAGTTCCCAAAAGTGCATAATCGTCGTTTAACACGTTCACTGCGCCATCATTTTCAAAGAACTTTCAGCTGGTGCTTTGGAGACCGAAACTAATCTGCCCTTTGGTGCGTTTGAGACCTAATCAGTCTCCTAAAAATACAGTTTTGAAAATAACTTATATCTTCCAGTAAACCAATGACATATATTTTAAAGTTTATGTGGGTGAAAGATAGCTTATTGCTCTATATTTTGCTAGGTTCGCACGCAGTTATGACATTTGAATAAACTACAAATACCAAAAAAAAATTAGGTATCGATTGTATCTCGTACCGCAACCGAAGATAGTTCAATATGTGTAGTAAGTAGTGATGGGAATAAAATAATATCTCAGTTGTCGATTGAAAAAGTTTTATTATTTTTTTATGTTCAATTCTTATTTCAATTTAATCAATCACAACAAATCAATATAAAACAAAAACAGGATTAATTCCTAGTGCGGGGAATTGTCTTAAATAAAAAAAAAAACAATCAATAAAAATCTGAATCACTGTCATTATTAGCCAATGGGGGGCAAATTTGAATATTATCCAAAAAAATTATTTTACTGGACGATGTAGCGTTATAATCCGGTGTTGATTTTTCGTTGGCAACCTCACCAAAACAAATAGATTTGCTACACTTTTTTCTTCTAAAATCACTCATTGTTAATAAAAAGTAATCAACACGTACACGACGTATATACGCGAGTGTTATTTCCAAAACGTGCGCGCGACCCCCACGTCGATGCTAGGACAAAACTAACACGAGTCACGGAGCGCCCGCGCCGCCCTCCCTTCCTCTCTTGCGTTTACGAGGCCTATGATTCCACGAGTATCGACATATCTCCTAACGCAAGAAATGAAAATAATTATAGTACTGTGCGTTAGGGACCTAATCCATCTCTAATTTATTTTTTAATGTCTTTAAATTCAGTTTTAAGTAGGAAGCAAATATGTATATTTGTCCTACTCATACATAAAGAACTTTACAAGTTAGATCCTCCCGCAAGGAGTGAAACAACACGATTTTATTCAACGCACAATAGAAAAGTCCTGCAAGAGATCTGATAGATCTCGTAATGCAGCGAACGTGTTAAGATTAATTTATCCATATAACAGAGCTACCGAAATCACCGCTTTAGACACTTTCATCACAAACAGTATGAGAGAGACTTTAAAATTCACGCAAATGTGTAGTATCACGAAGCAAAGCGGAGCGTTGCTTAGCCATCGATTCTATGTGAAAAATGTGTGCCAACACAGAGCGCGCGTGACGCACTGATATGGTGAACGAAGTCGATAGTTTGCACTAGAACCCATCCATGGCGTTGAGTGATTTATAGATCTCATAGAAGGTAAACATGCTGCCGTAGGAACTAACGTATATAACGTAGGAAATAACGTATACGAAACGAAAAATTGTGAATATTTTCTAACGTTTAGTAGGCACATAGTATACTCAGATTTTCGGCAGTTATTTTTGAACTATGTAGTATAGAGAGAGCCTATTGCCATCTGTCACAGAATAATTACTTTTTCTAACCTGGGATTTGAACTCCACTCCACATGCTCAATACTTACGCTTGTGACGAACGTAACGAAGTATTCACGTTAGATTGGGCACTAATTAGCGCATCACACAGTTAATATTCATTAGCAGTAATATGCGCAACATGGCCGGTCCCGCGCGCACTTGCTTCAATTAACTACCACTCGCAATCAACTGCTATTACTATTTGAGTTATGTGGAAAATATCACGTAATTTGAAAATTGAAATCCCCTTATCATAGTTTATCGGAGTCGAAAAGGTCAAAAGTCATATTTATCTGGTACAGTGCATATTGACCAAATATTTAAAACCTTATCGTACTCAGGTCACGCAAAAACAGTTCATACTGAAAGGAGTGAGCTCGTCGTAGACACAAAAAGTACACAGTGCGAGACTAATTTAAAAATGAATAAATTACTACAATAGATTTCTTGCTTTTGATTTTCTTATTGCTTATCAAAACATTTTTCACACCTTCATTCGTTAAAAAAATGTTTGTATAAAACTGCTAACCCTTACACTTCGTCGGGGATATTTCAAGTTCAGGGAACAAGACAAGGCTATACAAATAATATCTCTGTACCAGTACACAGCACACAGGGAACTCAACTCGTTGGCGCACAAAATGACGCCCAAATTGCTTTCTTAAATGCAAATGAAAGTAAACAGGAAAATAGACGAATAAATAATTTAGTCAGCGAGTCGCAACTCTTCGTCGGGCGGCGCGCGGTGCGGCGCGGAGAGGCCGCTGTGTCATGAGATGTAGCGATGGAGATTAAATTGATACGCTTTCTAAAACACTGATAAGGAATTAAAAATTAATATAATTCATTTTATAATTCTGATGTTTTGTATTCGTGCAATTTTATAGGTCTAATTATTAATTCTTGAAGATTGTGGATGTGTTAATTCGGTTAACGTAAATAAATCTCTCATAACCAACATTACGGTAATAGCCAGACTCACGCAATAAAATCATACGAAACAATAACAACCGCGCAAGCTACGCGACTGCCTACGCCGTAGCACAGTGCTACGCCACGTAGGCTCACTACGCTTTCGCTCAAATTCGACACCATAGTCGTTTTTGGAATTATGCAGAAGCTGCGAAATGTTTCATGAGGCTCCAAGAAAAAGTTCAGACCAACGTGTTACCTTATTCAGGCCGTTCAATGTTTTATTTTCATCGGCCGAACAAAATACGTGCGGACGACTTACTTTGCCCGATGAGTTGCACTTCCTTGGTCATTAATAAAACGCTCTGGTGAGATCAAGTTGACTTGTTTGCACCTCGCAAAGTTGGCTGTTTGGTAAGTTGACTTTAGTTAGCGAGGCAGGCCACAGTCAGTGATAAATAATTGTAACTTTTGTACATGGGAAACGTAATAGCCTTTATTTGTTTGAGAAGGAAACCAAACAGTCATACAACTCGACACGGCTTTTCAATAATGCGTTTTCAGTCGCTGCAACAAAAATCCGACAACGTTTTAATCTCCATTTTTCTCGAGCCATTTGGTGGCGCCCGCGGCGAAACGAGATCTGTCACAAACAATAGTGGGCAGCCCGACGAGCCGCGTGCCTCGGCGGCCCGCGTGCCTCGCCAGTGTCCGTGTGCCCGGCCCGGGGGCCCGGCTCGGGGGCCCCGCGCGCTCCGTCGCAGATCTGTCATAAGATTACTTGGCAGATGCGACGTGGGCCGACCGCCGGACGATACATTGAATCCCTACGTCCGTTCCTTTTGATAACCCCTTCAACCCCCGTAAGCCTGTGTATTACAGGATCACATCAAGTATTAATACAGCGGATGGCGGTGATTGGGAGCGGTTTATTTCCGGTTAACTGGCTGAGCGTTTGACCGTGACATTGGCGGATAAAAAGGTATTTGCGAATTAACCGATAATTGAGTTGATCCAGTGGTTTGGCGTTTCAAAGCAATAACTTCGGATTTGCGTACAGTTTTTTAAAACTATCGAACAGTTTACATTGTTTGTTTTCACCGTATGTACGTAATAGTACGTATTTACTGTGATATATTGGCAGTGAACTGTCTAAATTTCATACGAAAACAACACTCCAGTTCTTTATTATTTTCCTCAAACATTTGATACGAAAATTTAACCCGAAATCCTTGGATAAAAATAAATCACTTCGTTTTTTCTAGCGAATATTTTCTCTTTAAAAATCTTCAGGAGTACCCACGCTTAGGAGAATAAATACAAGGTTTTTTCGGAAAAAAGGCATGTTTTTCAGGAAATCTCGACTATTACTTTTAACTTTGAATTGTGCTGATAAGAGTTAAGAGATAAAAGTCTTCATTATCAAGACCAAGTAAATACCGTTTTAAATGATCAGGGCTTGTCTCAAGAACTAAAACTTACCGAAAAGTATGTTGAGCACGTGTGCCGGCGATATATCGATTATATCGAAAGTATCCGTGGCGGCACGTGCAGCCCGGCGCCGGCTGGCGACGCGCCAGCGGCAGCGACACCCGGTGACACGCTGCGCGCTTCTGCTCCTACTCTGACAGTGAAGCCTCTATTAAACACGTTACTATAAATGCTACTAAAGACTTAGCCTTGTAAAGAGACCACCATTACACTATTATTATCTCATTAATGAGCAGCCGCTATGAGACGACTGCTGTGGGGGTGACTGTGGAGATAACAAATGAATGTCTATTAGCACTTGGTTACGAACTACAGGCTCAAGCACGACGATATTCATAAACGTCAATCGGCAACTTGCGACGCGACGGGTGCATGCGAAAGAAGCAGGTGACGATTGCGCGTATTACTTGACACATGTCGTTTTGCTCAAGGCCATTACGAAGTCTACGAGCCTATACATAACTATGTTCCATTCCATCTAAATCTCAAGTCTCACAAGAACCTCAAGCTCGGGAAGTTGTAGTTCAGCAGAACTGAGCGCAACTCTCTTACAACCCGCAATATGTTGTTAAATTAATACACTGTACTCGACTAGCTATACGTTCGGAAGTAGCGGGGGGGGGGATGCATGCGAATCTAATCATCTGACAAGATTGAATATTGTAATCCTCTTTCACGGAAAATAACGTGGAACTAGTCAATACTTTCTTTTTCATATTTCTGGATTATATCATGGAAAAGTGTGTCACTGTGGTACATAGTTGGATACCTGGAGGTTTTATTTCATTCATAATACATTTTTTCATTCATTCTTCTCTACAATAGATTAATAGAAAACTAAGTATTTATAAGTTAAACTATTATAGCTGTAAAAAGCAATAGTTGGATTGTTTCAAACCTTAAATTATGCACAGACAGAAGTTCTACTTGTTGTGTGCAAATAAACCGCTTACTTTACTTTTGTGTAAGTTTTCGATTTGAAACTATAATTTACTTTCTGTTAATTATATGCAAAACTTATGCTCTTTTGACACACAGGTCCAACCTAGTTCAGGAAAACAAACAATATGTTCTATTAAATTGTTTAGATGATTTATTTTGATGTATAGGTGCGGCACATACACAATAAAATAAATCATCTAAACATTACAACAACTTTTTATAAATAATCGGTTTATTATTATTTAATTTTCTTAGAAATACTCTACCGTAGTGGGTACAAGATCTTGCATAGGCTACACGTGTGTGTAATAGGCGCTACGCAGCAAACATAAATGACCTATTATTTTTTTTTTATTTTACACCCTAGGAAGTTCTCCTGTATCGTGGGTGCGTTTACAAACATTTAAACTCATATACACAGACAGCCAGACCTGAAAAATCTATTTGTAGGCCATACAAATATTTGTTCCGTGCGAAAATCGAACCCGCGATACGCAGCGCAGCAGTCAATCGCTCAGCCACAGCGCCAACCGTGCCGTCAAATTATATTATAATACTATTTAACGTTTTAAGTAAATAAACGATTAATGTTTGCAAAGTTGCACATTTCGTGTCGCCGACCAAACGGCGCCGACATGTCGGGTGCGGTTTTGATTGATATGTTAACGCGATATTTTTAGAAAAACAATTGTTTACTTTCAAAACAATGTGCTTCCACAAAACATATCTGGTAAAACTGGTCTGTTGCTGTCTGGTTTGAGAGATCCATCAGACATCTCTCACAAATAGCCCATGGACGGACAAACTCACGAGGGATGCGCTCGACGCGCAAGTGTGGCCAGGGTTTTGTAATAATTTATTTTTTATTTAACCAGTAAATACCATCATTATTATTTTTCAGAATATCAGAACACTTATAAGTCTATAGTGTAATAGTATTCAAAGTAACCTAAAAAATATTCTATGGCAGCAATTAAACAAGGAAATAAGTGTTTATGGGTACCTAAGCTTTAAATAATTGGTGTTCCATGGGCGGCTGTAACATAATACGTAGTTATTACGAACTAAATACTTGTACTGTAAACGTTTGAAGCGTAAATGCCTTTTGTTTCCATGTCGGCGTGTATTGACACAAACTACGGTCATTATCTACAACTCTTGCACAATCGTGTCACATTTGAATGTTGTCGCGCTGACGTCATACGTTAGGGCGCGTCCGCACTGGCGCGGCACAATCACACGCGCCGACAAGTGTCCAACTTTTGTGACAGCTGTCGATTTCCCCCGGGTGCGGGGCGCGAGGGCTCAACGACGCTTCTATTAACATACACTACGACATAATAGACCACTGTTCTATATAACATCAAGTTCAAAGAAGTGCTAATAGGTTTAAATTCGAAATAATTAGTGCGGACTCAGATTTCATACACCACAAAAACAACCAGGCTATCTCAAACAATTGCAAGTCGGCGAACGTATATAAAGCAGCATTAAACAATTTAACCCACGTAGGTTCTTAGTTTTGCTCATGGTATGATTTGTTTCCTAGAAATTGCAACCAAATTAATGATAATTGGGCTGTAGAATCTCCACAAGGACCTCACCGCTACCAATCTAAGACAATCTCATGTTATGTCAACAAATGTGTCACGCCGACGAATGTCGTGAAGTGTGTCGAAAGTCGTGAGAGCAGCCATCAATCGCGCGACACTTCATCGATAACGCGCGGGCGGAGGCGGAAACGTCTCGCAGACGTATGGCGGTGTCGATGTTAACATGGGACGCGGGATAAAAACACCATATGTGTGATACGCAAACAATGCCCACTACGCCATTGTTTGGTTAGCAATCCGATATGCGTAGTAACTGAGACTATTAGTTTCTTGGAACAATACAAGGAGCTTCACGTTGTTATGTAGCTTGTTCAACTGTATTAAGTTGGTATTTCACGTAACAATGTAAGACTTCGTCTTCGTACTTATTTTTAAGACATAATTAAGAAAACCAGCGCTGTGCTGTGGAATCCCGTAGCGTTATGCCAAGTGGCCTACCTATCGCAGTCACAGTGTGAAAGCTATTTTTATTTTGTCCCATATTATATGTATTTTTAAATGTTTGCATGTTTGATGTATATTTTAGATTTTTTGTATACTCGTCGTAATTTGCTTTACATATCTATTCTTTCTTTTGTTTAAGACATAAATCATTCATAATAGTAACTGTACCAGGCTAGCATCACTTCGTGAAACTGTTAATTATCAACAACAGCACTTCGCCTGAACTTTAGTAAGGCTACAAATGCTATAAAAGTGATCTTGTCAATCATGTGTGATATTGCAATACAGACGGCGAGTTTTGATCTTGAATATATAAAGTTGGGCATAAGTTGTTTTATTTGACTTAAATTGCTAAGATTTGCTGTATGAAAACATTGGTGAAGCAATAAAGCTACGGGTTTGAGATAAAACAAAATTCCACCAATCAAAAACGAACGTAATCAGAGAGTGCCAGACAGGCATGCCGCATGCCGCATGCCGTCGAGGAAGTGTTAATTAGCAACATAAACATCTGTCGAGCAGGGAGAGCAGCGTCGGGAGGCGTGCGCTAGTTGTGGCGAGGTGGCGCAGCTTGTCATAAGGACTGCATGCCAAGCAGGCCAAATTCCAAGTCTCATACAGGCGTACATACATAAATCTGTGCTTAAAATGCTTATTGACTAGGGAAGCAGGTTTCAGGAACAGGTTGCTTCAGTCTATCATGCATTGAAATGTGATTTGATTTAATTACATAGTCTAATGATAACTGTTTGGTCACACAAAGTATTAAATATGTTTGTTGTGTCAACAACTCAATCTATGAGCTGGAAAAAGCTGTTAAAAGTAAAGTTGTTTACGTAAATAAATCAAAAATCAGAATTCTGAGAACAGTTTCGTTATTTCGCCATACTCACAAATATAAAGGTACAACGTTTTGATACAAATTTCGGAGAAAGGTCATATGCAAATATTTATTAAAAACAAAGAAATGAAACATGTTTCTTGTTGTGTGGACCGAAATTAAACAAACCGCACTGCAGTCAACAACCAATCGAATCGTTGATATTCCAATCCAATGTTTCAAGTTTCCCCTCGGCGATATTCTGTTTGCCACGAATACGGAAAATATAAACAAAACTTAATACAATATACATTTTCCTTGTGGAAAACAATTGACTTCCGGTGAACTCTTACGAACCGACGCTAACAGTATTGTTGGACTGTGTTGTTGAAAACTGTTTCTACGAATGATCAACTGAACGAGGTACTTGTGTTTAAATGATAAATGATAAATGATAAATGATGTTTATTTTGCAAGTAGGTTTTCACAAACACTTTTACACGTCATTTTTTTTTAAAACTAGATGAGGCCGGTGTTTCGTACCCGACTACTCTGAGAAGAAACAGCCGAAACAAACTCAGAGGTCATAGTCTCTTTTAAAGTCCAGACAAAATAATCTTGGTCAATTTGATAGTGTTTCTATTTCCGTGAATTTACATCATCATCATAATTAGCAGCCTGTGTGACATAGGCCGCTCCTAAGCGCCGGTCATCGGTAATGTGGTATCCTTACTAATAAAAAAATAACCTCACTTTCGCTTTTATAAAAAAGCGAAAGTGAGTTTGTTCGTTTGTTACGTCTTCACGCCTCAACAGCTAAACCGATTTTGATGAGTTTTGGTACAGAGATAGTTGTGACCCATAGGCTTTTTTTACACAATGAGTTAAGAGGGAGAAAGAGGGAAGAAAAGGGAAAACTTTGCATTGCTATTACATTAAATAAGGCGCAAAAGCAAAAAAAACAGGTAGCAGGTACCTGCAAATCAGGAAAGGGGAACTGTGATACCCCGAATTTGAAAGCGAAGCCGCGGGCAAAAGCTTAATTAAAAGTATTCATATAATATTACGATGAATAAAAATAAAATATAAGTATAAAGTGTAAAGGTAAGAGTAGCTAAAACATTCAACAAAGTTAAACGGTATTTCAAGTATGACCTTTAAATAAATCCTTTTTACTCCACATTTAACTAGTAATATGTTATCACTCGCCACAAATTGACATTGGTCAACTGGTAAACAAGTAACAGATTCATATGAACCGAACTACACGCCTCCCTCAGCTGAGCGTGTGTGAGTGTGTGTGTGTGTGTGTGTGCGTGTGTGCCGCCCTCAGGTCGTATTGTTTGCCTCTACTATTTGTCTTTCAGCTGATACCCGATACGTAAATAAGCTGTAAAGAACATTACATTCATCCCCGATATCATTTCAAAGTTAATTAATTTCGTAATATCGTCGACTGTTTGCTCAAACAGACGCCATGGAAGCCTCTCCCAGCCTGAGAATGGGCCTTGTTAACACGTACGATACGACTTGTGCCTTTTATTGTTATTCATTACATTCATGTGTGTTTGGATATAAATATAAACATTAAAATTGCTAAATATATATACGAACTTTACAAGCGAGAAATAATTCGAAGTATGTTTGTTGGTAATTGGGAAATATATACATATATTACGTACGTATTTAAGTATACAACTTAATAATCTCGTTTATAAACATTCCATCAAATCTACTGACTTAACCTAGAAACAGTTATTTCCTAATCACAAAAACCAGTCATTAATTATTTGTAAGACCATCGTAATTGGAGGCCTCTCGGATCAGGCCCTGCCCGGGACTGAATCACTTCAATCCGTGAGCGGAGGCTGTAAGACAATCGCCGTCTATTCTCATCGAACAAGCGACGATCTAACCCTCCGCCCGCAGGCCGGTGCCGCCCGGCCTTACAGCGAGAAGATCTCTTTCTTATTCTATGATTAAATTCATTATTGGTTTAAGATAGTTTTTTTTGTAACGCGGCAATCTTAAGAAAACAAGAGACGAGTTGATAACAATCATGATGTTATGTAGAAAATAAATAACACAGTGATTCATACGTTTTGTGTTTCAAACATATTATACTTATGTAGAAATATTGAAGGATTTTATCTTGTTTTTTGTTGGTAATAATCACTTTTGGGAGTAGATTGATCCGACGATTGTAACAATTACTTATTTTGGTTCTGCCTCTATGTACCTAGAAATACGGGTATAAAAATATTCGAGCGAAAATATCGAGAGGAAATATCACATTCGCGTTATACTAACATTGTAATAGCTGGTGACTTTAATATTGACGTACTAAAACAAAATAGTTGCACAAATGCTTTTGAATATACCTTAATGAGATATAACTTAAAACTTGCAATAAAAAAACCTACCCGCTTAGCTAGTATGACTTGTATTGACAACATTGCACACAACTTTAGTAAGTCGTGTAAGACAGATGTAATAGAGCTAGCGTTATCAGACCACACTGCACAACTGCTTCATTGTCCAGTACAAACGACGTTTGCTATAAACCATTGGTACGCAAATAAAAGAGACTACAGTACTGAAAATATAGCCAAATTTAAGAGTTATATAAAAAGCCTTACATTCTCAGAGATTTACGATACTGAAGACCCCAATATAGCGTACAACGGATTTCTTGATTTGTTTAAATTAATGTATGATTTATGTTTTCCAATCAAACTTACAAAAATAAATGTTGTAAAAAAACCCAAATGGCTGTCCAAAGGTATCAAATTAGGTAGCCGAAAGAAAAGAAAACTTTTGTGGCAGTTTAGGTTAAAACCAAATAAAACTAATAAAAAATGTTTTACAAATTATTCACAACTGCATAAAAAAATTATAAACTTAACACAAAAAGCTCAAAACAATCATAAAATAAAATCGTCTGACAATAAATCTAAAACTACCTGGCAATTGATCAACCGCGTAAAATATAATCTACCTAAATCTAATATTAATAGAATTGAACTTGGAAACCATACTCTGACAGATCCTAATGACATAGCTGAAGCGTTCAATAACTTCTTTATTGATAAAGTGCAGGGGAAGCTTCAGGTTAATAGCAAACCAAAATGTTGTAAAATTGAAACAAATAGTAAATCAATGTTCATGGCTCCCAGTGTACCACTAGACATTCACAAAATAATAATGTCATTGAGAAATAAAAATAGTGTAGGGTACGATTGTATTGCTACCAAGATACTTAAAAGTGTATCAATGGAAATAAGCAACCACCTAAGCTATATACTTAACCTATCTATGAGTGCAGGCATCTACCCAGACGCCCTAAAAATATCAATTGTTAAGCCAGTCTTCAAAAAAGAAAATAGAGAACAAATGGAGTATTACCGACCAATCTCATTAATACCAGTACTATCAAAAGTATTCGAGAAATATATATATAAAGAAATATATAAATTTATTGAAAAGTGTAAGATACTGTGCGAACAACAAAAGGGCTTCCGAATACACAAAACAATAAATATGGCCATATACGACTTTCTATATGAAGTAATTAGAAATGTCGACAAAAGAAATCCTGTGTGCAGCATATTTTGCGACATGACCCAGGCGTTCGATTATGTACATTTTCCCACCTTAATAACTAAACTAGAAGCCTACGGCATTAGAGGCAATGTACTTAATCTACTCGAATCTTACCTAAAAAATAGAATACAGAAAACTGAGATAACTAAAATTAACATACATAATAAGCGCGAAGAAATATTTAGGTCCACCGAACGTGAAGTTTTATTTGGAGTACCGCAGGGGAGTGTATTGGGCCCTTTTATATTTATTTTGTATATAAATGACTTACCAAAATGTATTAAACAACCATTGACATTGTTTGCAGACGACAGCACCATAACAATACCTTGTGAAACTGTAGAAACTTATAGAAGTGACATTAATAACAGTTTAGAACAGGTTGTGAATTGGTTAGACTCTAATAATTTAAAAATTAATTTGACTAAAACAAAAGCTATTCATTTCAGACAGCGGACTCCCAGCATTAACATTAACATTCAGCACGGCAATAATATAATAGAAGAAGTAGTAAATACAAAATTTCTGGGACTCATGATAGATGAAAAACTAAATTGGGAATCTCACATTGACACTTTATGTAAAAAAATGAGCAAATCCGCATACGCTCTTCATACCCTCTCCTCAATAGTATATATGGATGCGCTTCTTACGGCTTACTATGGCCTAGTGGAATCGCACCTACGGTACGGCATTATGTTTTGGGGTAATTCTTCGGGAAGAGAAACAGCATTCAAAGCACAAAAAAGATGTTTGAGAGCCATCTTTAAGTTGCAAACCACCGATAGTTGCAGACCATACTTCAAAGAATACAACATATTAACCCTACCCTGCCTATACATTCTGGAAGTAGCTTTGTTTGTCAAATCAAACCCCAATAAATTCCAACTTTATTTCGATAATTTCCCACGTAATAGGCGCAATAATAGTTTACTATGTCTACATACAGCTAAAACAGCACTTATGCGCAAAAGCGTTTACTGCATGGCTCCGGTGATTTATAATAAAATACCCAAACAGTGGAAAGAATTACCTTTATTGAAATTTAAAAAGAAGCTACGTAAATTTCTAATAAATAAAACCTACTATAATATAACAGAATACCTCAATGAAAAAGAATTTATTTTATAGAGTATTTTAATTAGGATAGATAATAATAATATTGAGATGCCTATGTAATTAATTGATATATATATATATATATATATTTTAATTTTAGCTTATATTCTTATGGTTATTAATGTTTAATTTGTAATTGCTTTTAATGAAAAAAAAAAAGTGTAAATGAGTACCTTGAACACAAAATTTAAACTATATATAACTTGACATTTTTCCACTTTTATTTTTGACATTTGTATGATATAATTATTTTGAATGATTAATATTATTAATTTGTGATAAGCATGTGACATTATGTAATACAATGACATGACAATGTGAATTTAGAGCCAAAAATTATAATAATATTGCATGCTGAAAGGCTGAATATAGCTGCTCGGAAAATCTTTTGTGACATCCCTATGTATCTACCTATATTCGCAATAAATAAGATTTGATTTGATTTGATTTGATTTGAGCCGGCAGATAAACCGTTCGAAGGAAGTGTTTCTGCGAATCAGGTATTTCTGACCAGTCTGAGTATATCAGTAAAAGTGAACAGATTTAGAAACAAAGTGTCATATAACTACAAAGCACTTTTTAAAAAACGCTTCTTCATTTTCTATAATGATCTTCATAAAGCAAGATTTTGGTAAATATATTTGCCTTATATGAATATAGGTATACCTATAGGTCCCTTTAATCATCACTTTTTCAGCAGCCTCGTTTGACTGTGTGATCAACTTATTGTACTAAAATAAGTGTTACTAGGTTTATATGGAACCTTATTTTATGAATTAGCTTTGGCATGGTTATACTTGAAACTGATAAAAAAGTGGTATTAGATGTGCGCGCTGCTGCCTGGCCATGAGAAACGCGGGCCCTTTTCTAATCCATTACCGGTGGCGCCGGCGGGCAGCCACTGTTGCTATGGCCCTCTGTATTTAATTACTAAATGAGCCCAGCCGCAACTAGACGTATCGCTCTATCAACTATCTATACCATACTTTATTGCCACTGAATAGTTCACTATGTTAAGTGAGCCTAAACTTATTTTTACATTTAATATAACTAGCTGGCGCCCGCGACTCCGCCAGCGTGATATCAAAAAAATAAGTATCCTATGTGTTATTCAAGACTATAACCTACCTCTGCGCCAAATTTGATCAAGGTCCGTTCAGCCGTTTTGACGTGAAAGAGTAACAAACATCAAAACATCCATACATCCTCATAAACATTCGCATTTATAATATTAGTAGGATGTTAAATAACTTAAATACGTATGGGTTTTTTTTTATGAAATACGTTACGGTGTTATAAACGGCTATTAATATAGTATATTTACTGCCAAGACATAGGTCTCGATTTCGATGCCACGAACACATTTT
Source organism: Ochropleura leucogaster (assembly GCA_958449745.1). Lineage (NCBI taxonomy): Eukaryota > Metazoa > Arthropoda > Insecta > Lepidoptera > Noctuidae > Ochropleura > Ochropleura leucogaster. The sequence continues at coordinate 19,527,371 of OY288208.1, forward strand.
TTTTGGATTCATGTACGTATTGCATAATTGTTGAGCAGGAAAAACATCGCGAGGAAAACAAACATGTCTTAGTTATATTATTTATCGACGGGATGAAAAGTCAAGTCAACAGTTAATGGGCGGCAAACAAACTCTTACACCAGGTTAGATACTAACCACCCGAAAACGATGAATATACATTTTTATAAGTTCAAATTTCTTGTAGTTTGGAGATGGCAGGCCTGTAGCCCTACTATGACCTCTTAAAGCAATTCTTATTCCGCTGAGGGAAAGAGACAGAGCTATACAGGGTGTCTAGCACCATCTCTTTCACTCAGTGGAATAAGAATTGCTATAAGATGTCATAGTAGCCCTTCTGTTTATACTTTATGCTATATAGCATACTATGTTTATGAGCTAATTTCAAAGTTAAGACAACTTTGTTTAAAAGAAGAAAAGTTTGTATTAATATTTGTTTCCACACAACATCTATTCTAATCCCAGCTCGCCCAAACCCAATGAATCCGATATTAACAACACCAACACATCTAGTTCTATGAAAATACTAACTTTATCTACGATTGCCATTTTGCACAAGTGCCTGAGTACATAGCTTCAGAAGTAGGCCAATACACTCGTGTATGTGCTCATACGAAGCGCGACTTAGCGCCCATATCCTCCAGCGGAGCGAGCAGAACGCATTGACTTCGTCGAGTAATGTGAGCGTTCACTGTGAATACTACTTTTGAAACTTGTCGCGAATAGTTCTACAATTATTTAAACGTTTTGATTTTTTACTGAAGACCTTTTTGATTGATAAAGTCAGTCACAACGTTAGCTTAACCTTTTCTCATCTATGTTTGGGTTAGTTACCAATGTTATCATTTATGGCTGCCTCCTGTGAGTTCAGTTCGTTTCTGGGTCACACCAACGTTTTTCTCTTGAATTGATTCAAAGACTAGGGATGTGGTTTACCTGTAAACACAGCCAAACAACTCTTTAAAATTTATGGTCTTTATGTTAAATATATTGAGATATTTCTTTACAAGCCACGCAATTTTCTTTTTCAAAATAATCAATGTAAAAGTCTTTTTTCTGTTCCATCCATTGGTTGTAAGATAAAGGCGTGAATCGGTTATTAATATGTCAATAAATCAGCACTGGCCACCGGCGGCGGAGGAGACGCGATCAGCGCTCATTACGCAATTAAACCCCCGCTGGACAACTATAAAGGTCCTATCAACAATTTGCAACAACACCGCGCTGACGGAGGGTTACGTGCCAGGGAAATTCGCGTTCCTCAAGCTTTTTGCTATATGTATTCATGACCGTCTGTTACTCCGCGCTATTACTGATATTGCCTTGTCCCATGCGGATTTTTACAGTAGAGTGATAACTGTTTAATGAAAACTAACTTTTGATCCAAAATAACCTAGTCGGTCCTAGATGTTTAATAGCTATGTCTGAATATGAAAACGCCATGAAATATTCACTGAAAATAATTTAATTATATAATAATTTTCAGTCTACACAATAGAATATTCTATCAACTCCTAATTTATCGCGTTTCCCAACTATCTGTTTAAAAATAAAGTTTAGTCAAACTCGATTAATACTTTCCCATTCACAGACGTGCCAATTTGCTTATTAATAGCATCGCGACTGCACCGCACTGCCTATCGGAACTGCGAGTTGGCTCGAGAGAGATACAGCAGCCTCGGAACACAAAAAGCTAAAATCAGAAACATGGATGGATTTTAGTCAGTACAAGTCTGACACTCCCTTCCGCTCTGTCATGAGCGGGACGGATCATTCGATGACTTCATTCCCACTTCTTCCCACTTCCCATCCGATACAAAAAATGTGTCGGCTTTGGTCATCGGTAACTATCGGTGACTAGAAATACCAAAGCCCCCATTACCCAGTAACGGAGCCACGTGCACTATAAACTGTTTGTATTTGATTAGCTAAGAGTCCCAGACACGTGCCGTTCTCAAGGACGCGAGCTAGTTAGTACGCCCAGGGCTGGCGCACACTGCCTCAAATACTTCACATAATTTGAATTTAAGTTCATACTGAAATTGTTTTAAAGGTTATGTAAACATCATTATTCGTTTATACTTATAATAATAATTGTAGCGAAAAAAGCTGTGTGTTATTTTATAATCTTACGCTGTGGTAGATTTCAGAACACCAGAGTTGCATAGCAACTCAGAAAGCAATGGTGAAGTATTTCAACCAAACGAATAGAATACTCCTCCATGTCTTGACGGCTCAACTGATTCAAAACCAACCTAGGTAAGGACATTGGATAGTCTTTATCCCGGTAGAACACTATGAGTCACCGGAAAAAGTCTTCGACCAAACATATATTTTAAGTGAATTTCGTACTATAAGAGATTCGTAATATTTCAGAAAATAAAAGAAAAGTCTCTTTGTAAGACGTTATTTAGTATTTATAAACACGATAGAAATCCCAAACAACAAATCCAATACGAGTAATGGGCTACTTGCAATATACACATGTTTTTGGGTCAAAATCATGTAGTTTAGGCACCCACAGTGAAGGACACTATTATTAATAGGAACCGGTTGGTTAGAGTGTGTGTGTAGCCGCGTGTATCGTGAAGGGCGCTCGCATTTGCATAGTGCAGTCCCGTGTCGCTTTCACGTGTAGTAGTTAAGACGTGTCCCGCATCTTGTGCCGGTCTTAAGTCTTGAATCAACTACCTGGAGGAATCTGGGACCGGTTAATATCAGCAGCTGCTTAGCATTCTGGCTATGTGCTGATGGCCAAACGACTTTAAACATTTTTTGACAGTTTCTTTTTACTAACTTTCTGGCTTGTTTTTCACATGTACCAGATTCCTAAATGCTTGTTAACTTTTTTTTACGTTAGTTAAGCTACGACTTATTGTCGGCCCTAAATTTTTCTCTAATACTTAACTCACGTACTAGCTTTATAAAACCAAATCATTTCAAGAGTGACCAGGTACTTTGTTTGACCAACCCGAACCGTGTACCTTTTCTCGAAGTTTTATAAGTGTCCATGTTGGCCTATGTGAAATTAAAATACTTTGGTTTTGGTACTACTGAGCAAATTTCTGGCTTTGCCAAGTCGTGCAACAAAAACAGTATAATTTTAAAAAATATACCTAGATTCAAATTAGCCTTAATTGAGATTGCTGTAAATTCCTTGGACTCCACACTAAGATACCCTGTATTGTGGAGTCCAATCTCTTCCCAATTTAGGTAACATACTACATTTAATTAAGTTGATTACAAAAAACAAAAAGGAAAGAGAGTATAAAATGAACTAACTAAAAATAATTTTAAGATAATTTAAAACAAAAAAGAGAAAGATTAATATCAAGACGTTTTTGCTTATAAAAAGGTGTATGAGTGTGAGTATGTGTGTGTACATGTAATTCGCTAAAAATCGGAACTTAATTGATGTTTGTTTAGAGTCACAACAGTCAAATGACACTTTAAAAATAATTGATAACTACTATCTACCTATATTCGCCTTATCTAACAACTTCCTAACAATCGCAAGCCACTAAACAAACCTATTTAATTTACCTTTTCGCCGAACTTTATCATTTCTGTAGAACAGACCAGTTCCAAATAAGTTATCAAAACGACTGTATCTGGTTCTAGTTTCATTTCTAAATGTACCTGTGGAGTGGCGCGGCTGTGTGGAATAAGTCTGAGTGTTGGTTTTAAGTGCAAGCTGGCCAGCTCAAAGTGGAAACCTATTAAAACTTGTTAGTCACAGAAACATACTGATGTTATAAATTGTGAGCTCGTTTTATTACTTTGGGATGTTTAACGTGGACCTGTGCTGATACATACAAGGGTTCCTATGTTATTTATTATAGTTATATCATCATCATCAGCGTATATCAGACTATAATGTACAGCAGAAGGGACAAGTATAGCTTCTCAGATATAGTTTTTTTAGAGACCGATAGACGTCTTGAACTCTAATTTTATTTTTACACTAGCTGTTTCCCACGGTTTCACCCGCGCTGCTCAGCACCTGTTGGTCGTAGCGTGATGTTATATAGCCTATAGCCTTCCTCAAGAAATGGACTATGCAACACTAAAATAATTTTCCAATTCCAACCAGTAGTCCCTGAGATTAGCGCGTTCAAACAAACAAACAAACAAACTTTTCAGCTTTATAATATTAAGTATAGATAAACTGTTTGTTTTATATTAAACAAATTTATCTTTAATTGAAAACCTTCAGTAATTTTTACAAAAATTGTTACTGTATCTAACGAGCGTGGTTACTTGTTTCATTTGTTGACTGTACATTATAGTCTAATTGACGCAAATACTGCCGAGGACCGAGGATCCACCATGCTAGCCTAGTGCGGGTATCAGAAGAGCCTGCCAGTACTACTGCCTGGTGGAGTTGCGGGTTGTTTGAAAGAGATAAAGCGGCCGTTTAGTCAGTACGAGTCTGACACTCCTTTCCGCTCGGCATAGAGTGAAAGTAATTTGACGACGTTTTCCTTCCCTGTTTGAGAGGTAATGAAATAAATTGAACAAAGTAAAGCACCTTCTTTCGTTTGAACCCACGACTTACAACTCGGGCAAGTTACCGCTGAGCCACCGCTGACTCTTGCCCCTCCTACCTACTATTAAAAAAAAAACACATGTAACCGCCTGCCGCTAATGACATGAATGGTCACCCACAAACACTTTAACTACAACTACAACCTTCACCTTACAGTTCCATGAAACTGTAGCCACTCACACACCGTACAGTGGCAGTTAGATTCATCTCTACAGCTCTATGGGCGGTGAATGCTGCCAATTTAGTTTGAAGCACAAATAATTCGTGCTCGTCAGTTAACTTGCACTGGACGCGGTTTGATAACCAGCTCGCGATCACTTGGGAGTTGACTTTTCTGTTCTGGTGAACTTCTTGTCCGTCTGGCTTGAATAACTAAGATTTTCTTTTAAAATATTGGATGGAAAAAGGGAGACATTTACCCACGTGAGGCACGACGTTGTAGGCTAAGGACTTTTATTTCTTAAAAAAAAAACATTATCCACACTAGAATTTCCCCTGTATCGTGGGTGCGTTAACAAACATTTAAACTCATAAACACAAACAGCCAGACCCGGAATAACTATCTTTAGGCCATACAAATATATGTTCCGTGCGGGAATCAAACCCGCAACACGCAGCGCAGCAGTCGATCGTTCAGCCACTGCGCCAACCATGTCGTCATACTCAATGTCGTTGTATATACGTCGAAATGATGATAGATCCATACGGTATATCTAGAAGGCTCGGCACTTAATGATGGTATTAACACTAAAATAACAATAGGTACATCGTGCATACCTACCTCTAATGAAACAGCTACACTTGTTACCTACACAAAGTTCGCCTACAGCCCCAGAGTACAGACTTGGCAGGCTTACATCAATAAATTACTTCCATCGTCCGATTTCTGTTGCTTATTCTGAAGAGTCCTTTGCTTTTCGAGCGGGCCGATGCATGTGGTTCTAAAGATTAGTCTGCGATGACCGGCCGTCTCGGTGGAGCGGCCATGTTTGCTGTGTCCAAGCAATTGAATGATGCTCAGAGGCAGTATAGACTAAAGTTCGTCCTTATGAAATAGAGTCCAGACTTTAAAGTTATATTTACGTTACAAGTTCCGGTAATATTACGTAATAGCATAATTTTACGAAAGATCAGTCTAAAGGTAGCTATTTAAAATTCATTATGTCAGAAACGACTTTGTCTGAGGTGGTAAACAGCGACGGCAAAACAGGTTAATTCTATTTCGGACATCAGAAATAATTCCACAAATCAATACAGTTTAGTTTCCAAAGTTTATCGCACGCCGTCGGCAGCGATCACGCGCGTGTTTAATTTGTTGTCCGATACGACACGGCATCGGCACGGTAAACCTAATGACGCGGACTACTGATGCCGGCTGATAGCTACAGGTGAGCGCCGCCGCCGACGAGGCCGCGAGCCTAACTAAACTAAACGCGCTATATTACACGGTCTCACTGAATCATTTAGTGCATGCAAACTTGACTGGCGAGGACGCTGTATTGGGTTTTCAGATGCTGTATGATCTTACAGGAAATTTTCGTCGATCAGTTTTGTTATATATAATGTTGTCTGATAAACTAAATAATATGGTCCCGACAAAGCATTGCCAAATTTTGTTGATTTTGATCAGCAAAAGTTAATTCTCCGTACTCCCCGTATTTTTTGACATTATTGTGTAAGTTGTGTATGCCTAATCCTTGTCATTTATTGTGGGAATTTTTATTATCTTCATTTAATTTGATTGCTTTATTATGTAAATTCTATCAGTGATAGGGATGATACAAAAGTCAAAAATAATAATCTTTTGAAAGCCAGGGGCCTGCATGCACATAGTGGCCGGATGTCGGGTAAAACTTAGAATTGTATGACAAACATGACGAGGTCTATTCCTCAGCAGTAGGTGAACGAAACATGACAATGATGATGAGAACATATAGACTTTACATACCTAAATGAACTGATGATGAATTATTATCCTGAGTTGGGGTGCTCTTCTACACGGACAACCTACACAAGACAAGGAAAGCTCAGTAATCAGAACAAACACATGGCACCCGCAACATACGCTGCCGTCGTAGTAATTACTATATAATAGAATCCTCCAAGTGTATCGCAAGACAAAAGAGAACATTATAACAGTGTTTTTATATTCAAAACGGAATCCGAGGGAAATTAAAAGAGGTCCGAATTGTACCCGGGGGACGTGCGAGGAACCGATGTAGCGATAAATTGGCGCGGCCCGCCTCTAGTTGCGCGTTTTTCATGGCCCCACCCGAATGTCCCGTTTGTACCTCTGGAGTGACGTCACTGACTGTAACTTGTGACGTCACTGACTGTAACTTGTGACGTCACTGACTGTAACTTGTGACGTCACTGACTGTAACTCGTGCGTCGCGGTCAAGCTGATTGCAATGTCAGAGTTCGGTGGCAATAAAAGGGACTGGAAGAATTTCAGATCAATTGTTTGTCCATATGTATGCAGTCATGAAGATTTTCCTATGAGACTTAATTGAAAATTATAAAAGTGTCGTTGATATTATTAATCACTCAAAGAAAGAAAATAAATGCATATTTTAGATTTTTAAAATAGCACACGAGTGGAAGTCAAAAATAATTAAAAAAAAATGTTAAAACATGCTGCTAAACGCTTTCTAAATAGTTTTAGTTTGTATCTAATTTGGTATGTCTACGTATGTCATCTTTTACCGGAGTAGGTACCAACAATAGAACGTACTCATTTCTTTGAAAGCGCCACTATATTTTGTTTCTCTTACAAGATTTTCATGTAACGTTAACAGGATTTCAAGGGTTTGCAATTTGGATGCGGTTTGTTGGGCTCTTTGAATCGTCTATAAAAAAATAAATTGTTTATGATTACAATATTATAACCACCTTTTTATAGATTTGAAGACTGAAGAACTGTGACTATAACTGCATTAGACTTTTTTTTGAGAAAAGATGTAGAAAGCAAGACTAGATTTTCAAAATTCATCATATTTGTTACTTGTAAAGCACGTCAGAGTAGAACCACCACACAGAGCGTTCCATCGCGTCTGCTTGTGAGAGTACTCCGTGCAGCGACGGACGTGACACTTAACACAAACAACTAACACTTTGTTATTAGGTTTTGTGAACTTTATTTTGTGCACTTGGCTTTAAAATATTACGCTACTGAGCATCGCTAGCGACCTACCTCTACTCGACCTGGAGACACCAGGAGACCTACCACAAGCGATTTTAAAACTAACACACTTACTTGTTTCACAGCATATCTACAATATTTTCAAAATAAATAAGATTTTTTACGATGAAGTGGAGATGGCTTTCTCGTTAATTGGCTAGAAGAGGTGCTTCCTGGTGAAAAGAGGAAAGAACGGCCTTTGTACAGAATTGATACAATTAATAACAACAAAAAAAGAATCGGATCTATGGTTAATTGTGAATGTGCTTGTCCCAAACAATTAACTAAAACGCTTTAATTTTTTTTTATTCGGGAACTGCCGTATGTTTTACATCGCGTGCTCATGTTTAGTTACTTCAGGAAGAAGTCCCTCTTCCTGAAGAATGAATGTATGTGATCTGCCGCAGGTTGCATTTATTTAGTTTTTTTTTCTTTTGCTCTGAGTGAATTTTGTCCTCATACTCAAACACAATAATTAATTAGGTATGTTTGCAATAGGTTGGTAATGTCAGACCATCATTAAATCCATATTTACGTACCTTCAAATTCAAACTTTGCATGAGCTCATGATGGGAGTATGGAAGTGTTATCATATTTGACGCATATCAGGAGCAGCACACTTGCTCGCCGGCACATACCTGCGCCCGGGCAGCAGCCAGCAACGGTTAATTAGCTGCGCGCTGACGGGTTAATGCATTCGCTAAACACTCCGACAGATTTGAAATATTCGCGCTTAGACCTCCAACGCCTCCCCCCCCCGACCTCCCACGCCCTGCCCCCGCCCCACGCCCCCTACTGTCGTCGTCGCTATTCTATTGCGAGTTCAGTTCGCTCCAAACTTGGCCGCTTTTAAGCCGGGACTCGCTTGGCTTTAGGAAATTTACTAGTTTGAGCTATATTAGACCGGTATACAAGGATAAGTGCCTCCGCTAAACTGCTGAAGTTGTTAACAGGATTTCAAAGGTTTGCAATTTGGTATGCGGTTTCATTAAGCACCTAAATACGATTTCTCGGCGTACTCATACATCTGGGAATATTTAGCATACTGAGTTTGTTGTTGAAGAGACTGAACCGCATTCTTGTGAGCGTTGATATTTCGAAATGCGATTGCTTTTCACTGGTCGACGTTCAAATAAATAATACGATGAGTAAACACAGCAAACGTGCAGTGAAAAGAGAAACAAATGAACATTTCTTGTCGCGAGGTGCGATTTATCTGTGGCAGGTGACCGGCGGCGCGGGCGTGTCGGCGCCGCTAGCGGCACGACGCGACGCGACCAATAAAACATTACCCATAACGAACTTTAACGAACTGTCGATTGTGTTGAGACGGCGGGGCTTCCATTAAACCGACTCGCTCAGAACTTCCCTGTCCCCAGTTTTAATTGAAAACGTCGTAAAATCTATCGCAGACAGACGGCAAAGTTGTGCCGGCCGGCCGGACTCCATATAGTTCTAATTACAAAATTCAAATCGCGCTTAAACCAACCGAGTTGATTACGGCGAGTGTCGGCGTGTAATTTGGACATTCCTCGGCAGCACCCGCACCGCCGCACGGCCGCACCGCACCGCACCGCACCGCACCGCACAGCTCCACGTCGCGGTCGCGTCTCCTGTCGCCTGGCCCGCTGCCAGCTGCGTCCGAGTGCATTAGACACCGCGCACCTCGCTCGCGACGTAACCCGCCAAGATAATACCAATTCGCAGTTCTTTTTGCTGCATAACCTCGTTCTCGGATATTGTTATTAGGCTAGCTTAGTCTCAACTTGTAAGTAGCAACGATTATTATTCAAATGAAACTAAAACTTCTATGTAGGTTCCTACTGGTTCCGTCACAGTTTTCTCCTTTCGTTCGATATTAAGCGATGCAATTTCACCGCACAGTGTTACATAGAAAAGGAAATTTATAAATCTTATTTTTGTAGTAGTTAAATAAAGTGGTATCCTCTCATTCCTTACTCGGTGCATTCGTATCTCCGAATTAGTGCTTTAAACAGAAACCCCTGCGAGATAAAGCGTTTAAAACTTCTCTTAGGAACGCAGTAAATCTCACATGTTGCGCTGTTAATAATATATACAGAGTGCACGGAGCAGCATCTTCGTCGCCAGCCGTAAGTCTCCGGCGCGCGTATCTGTCCGCCACGAGACGGCGCCGCCGCCGCGCCGCGCTGTGCGGTGCGGAACGGTTCCGTGCAGCGCGGCGGCGGCGGCGGCGCGCCCTTGTAGCGATTCGTTTAAGTTAGCAGAATTTCTTCACTAGCTACTTACTCATTTTTATTCCTGCATTTTATTTTAATGAATTATAACTATTAGAATAATGTTGCTTTATTTGCAGTTGTGTTCTGAACCGTTTCCTTTGCATCTGGTTGCTGAATGTGCAGATTATTTCCTATTTTAAAAACTTTTTTTAACTGTATTTGATATCATAACAAGACTATGTTCACGTGTGGCGACACATCACACAGTATACCAGCTGACCTCCATCTATTATCTGTGTGAACGGAACTGGCTCATTAGCCGCATTCCGTCCGTGGCCGCGCGACTTCCCGCGCCTTCCCGCGCCTTCCCGCGCCTTCCCGCGCCTTCCCGCGACTTCCCGCGACCTGCAGCGGTGTGAAGCGGTTGCTGCGACACACTTAGCTCCTGAATAGATCATTGCATAAGAGGATCATTTCATTAGTCGTACTTTGCTGCGGCTGTAGAAAGCTGCTTTTCTTTGGAAAGTTCATTATAGAAGAGGTAATAGAGAAACTTCACAGTTGATTGCATTCATGAGGCCAAAATCGTATTGTGCAACTATGGAGGTTTACAGGATGACGGTTATTTTTAATGAGGATGCTCATAGTGAGGTTGTGCTTTGAATCTCACCTGATTATTGAATCAGGTTAATTGTTACAATACCTGGTTCCTTTCTAGGGTACCCATAGCCAACGAGACATGATTTGCTCTCATTCTCTTCTAAATCCTAGAATGTGTGATCAAAACCTTGGAATATTCTACATTATATAATTTGTCAATATGCTGTATATCCTGAAGACTGGTCACCCATCTACAAAGTAGTTCCAACAAGCCTATGGTATTCAATTATGATTTTGTATTCACATATTTCGATAGAAATTTTGGTACATTCAGAAACAAATATGTTTCAGAATATAGTTAATCACAATTTAGGTTTTACGATACAACAAATTTTATTTTTTTTATAAATTGAGTTGCATACGTAAACAGCTGTTGCTGATTTTTAGATACATACCTCAATGGTTACTGTAATACTTAAAAGTTTTATATCATCCATAATTTATTTCACTTGCTTGTTATATTTAGTCGCTTTTATATTTTTGATTCTGTTCCAACTAATTTTTATGATTTTGTAACTAAAGGAAACCCTTATAGGATCACTTTGATGTCCGTCTGTGTACGCGTACGCGTAAGTATCAAGTTGATATTAAAATAATGTCCCAAGTTGTGGTTTCCTGAAGTTGTGAAAAATACTATCCTCTAAGTGTACACAGTCAAATACACGGCAGTTTATGTCGCAAGTTTGTACGGAACCATAGCACGGCTCGCAGAAAATGTTAAATGTTTTCAGAAATAACAAGCAAAGTAATTACAAGTCTGGCAATATAAAAGCAAAAAGTCAATAAAGATATTTAAAAATTCCGACAACGTATTTTAATGATTCAATAAAATACCTATATACGTTTACTTCAAAACATTTTCTGTAGCATATTCTTGCAAATCAACTCTAATGGCATCATCAAAAGCAGTAAAACAATTAAAGTGAAACAAAAATCTCGTTCAAACATTTACCGCGCACAAATCCAGCAGTGTACTCGAAACTACTCAACACACAACACTATCTACAAAATCTCTGAACAAAGCTGCGTTAGACTAGCATTACGACACTACAGCGCGAACTGGGCGAGCAATCTAAGGCGCACAATAAAGTTAATCTCCTGGCCCACACATCAAGTGGTGCCTGAGCTAGTACAAACACACGGGACGGTAGACAGGTCCACACTACTCGCGTTTATTATTTTCAGAACGGAAGATTTTAATGTTCGTACAAGCAATATGAAGCTTAAAAGTGCTTCGAGTACAGTGTAATATTGAATTAAGTGTAACAATCTTGTATCTGCCTAATGTTTGTTACTGTGAATAATCCCTGAAGACTGATTAGTAAGAAATTCTAAATAAAAAACGCAATAACATTTTAAGTGATTACCAGGTTCCACTCGGAAATCGAACCCCTCGAGCTCAGCAGTCATAATAAATACATTCATAATAAAAAAACAATGATGTAATATGCAAAACCTGTCCAACATCATCATTATTGGCAGTTTTGTTCTAGCCATTATTAGTGTAATCAAATTAAAATATTAATAGCCGCCAGCGAAATTAGGGTAAAGTGTGCAGTTCATAGAGCGCTCTGGGACCATTTTCAAACGTACGATATCAAAGGATACAACATCTAGCTAAATTAAACGTAACCAGACGCTCTAGGAACATTTGCATTATGTATTTCAAGACTCAACCAGACTGTCAACCCAGATTCCGAGTGCAGAGAAACCACCTGGTTGGTGACTCAAGTAGCAAGCAACGTAGACAAACAGGATAACAACTAGTATAGACTCACAGGTTTATTCCGCAAAACATATCTGCCCGTTAGTGCGTTAATAACAAGTCAATGTTTTAAACAATAGATTCCGTAATGTGACAAACAATGGCTCTGCAGTGGATTCAATCCTCGGCATATGAAGCCCACCGCATATCGAGTGAATAAGCAATCAACACGCACGCTCGCACTTATTCAATACACTTTTAATATTGCTAGCAAAGCTCGCTGTTTGTGCCCATCACTAAATTGGTTCGCAGCGGTCAGAGCGAGCGGAGCGGTGCGGGGGCGGAGCGAGCTGAGCGCAGTTAGTATCGCAATAGTGCAAGTATGCGGCAATCGGGTGCACTCGTCGCTCGAGGGCTGCCCCGACTGACCCACCGGGGAGCCGGGATTTATATTACTTTCTCAAATGTACTAACGGATTAGATTTACCTAAACACACAGAGCCGTTACAATTTAACTGTGGCAGGGAGTGTTGACGTACATAAACAATGGTTTTTGTTAACTATATCCTTGTTTAGGAAACTTGATTGTTGAAGAAGTACATAATTAATAATAGTCGTAACACAAATCAGAATCGTATGTACTTACTATTGTATCGACGGGGCAGCCCTACTAGCGGTGAGGTAGTCCAGGAGCTCTCCACGCAAATTAAAACCGAGTCTGATATTTATTTTTAAACGCCCCACCTTGCTCCCTCCCCCCCCCCCCCCCCCGCACCGCTCCGCCGCATCAGGCGCCACTATTTGTACAGTTTCCTCTTATATTGTTTAATTAGAACGAACAAAAGGCCTATTTACATCTCAGTAGTGGCCAGGCGGGGATTTCTTCATTTGTTCGATGGCTTCAAGTCGTCAACTTGTAATCGGTGCAGTTCCAACACTTAATTGCGATTGTCTTTTATTTTGTTTTGTTACATTTCCTCTGCTGTACAGTTTGTATCAAGTTTAATAAGAGAAAAGTTGTGTCGATGTACTCGTGATAGTGAAGTCTTCGTCGCTAGAAGTGAATCGTTTCCAGTTAAACTATTCCATAACTTTAGAATAGTCAAATGTAATACCGACTTTTTATAGCACTCGCCACAAAGACACCCCTCGAACTCCATACAGTCAGCGCGTTGCGCTTACCTTCGTGTGCGCGAGTGAGTGGGTGAGTGTAAGTAGTGTCGCTAATTTAGCCTCAGAGGAGGAGGACCCTCAGGATGCACTCCTACGCTAACGAGTCTCGGCCACCTCGCGCGGAGCACTGCACACCCCACTGTACCGCGCCTGCAGAGGTGCAACTTATGAAACGAAGTTGAATTCGCGACATTGCAAAAATATAGATGCTAGTTTGGTATTTGGAATGGGCTAATAGCTTTAATATTAACTGACAATCCCGTTGTCCATTTATATATGTCTAAAATGGTTTAATTGACTTATTGAATTTAATTTAATCAATTCCGGCTCCGCGAAACTAGTCAAATCCCAAAACAATATTTAAAGAAAACTCTGGAAAAAACAACTATTCAAAAACACCGATATAACTCAATTAATTTCACATACTGACCTACTGCATGCGACGTGACAGTGTCAGCTATTACTTGTGCTCCATCTAGCCGCGACGTGATAAAGTGACAGCGACTGAGTGACGCCACTCGGATAGCGGCGCTGAGGATACCCAGACAAGCAGACAAGCTGTGTAGCTAAGTACTTTCTGATTACACAATATAAGATAATACATTTGACACGTGCACAGATGTTAAATATAACGTATTTCTCTGATAAAATAATAACATAGGTACTAAAAAGAGCCTCTACCTTGAAAGATCAAGTGCTATGATGAAAGGCAACTTCACACCCAAGAGCTCTTAATAATGAAGCTACCGAACTATATGTATTTAGACTTATGAAAATAACAAGCTTCAAGTTTAATTAGTCACTGTGAACATTACTGGGTGGCGCCGATCAATCATAACTGCGTAATAAATTAGACAAACGGTTACGTCAACCCTTCAAATGTCATAAAATAAAGTTTTTACAGCTCAATGAAATGAATGGCGAGATAGTTGCTATGTTCGACAGATGTCAGTTTAATAGACGCTGCGAAGGAAACTCGTTAATGTTATTTAAGAGAGTTTTGAAGGGACGAGAAGATATTACCTGCGTGAACAAAGCCGCACAGTATTTTGACTAATCTTAATTGGTGGGCGTCGGCGTCGGGAGAGTTACGATAGCGGCGCTCAGGAGTTTGTTATGATAACAAAAGTTTTTGAGGTATTTAGCATTTACGAAAACGGAGATTATACTTAATACTTGGTTTTTTTTAACGTAAAATACACGTTACCATATTCACGCCCAATATTATATCCCGATCTTTAACAATCAGCTTATACAGATCTACCACAAAACATGTTGAATCCATTCATTACACAAACAAGTATTACACACTTTTGAAAAATAATATCATGTAGTCCAAGTTACTTTGGTTCATTTAATTATCTAATTTTGTTCCCAAGTTACCAAATACTAGCGCTATAAGTAAACTGTAGTATTAGTAAACTACTTCAGTTGCTAATAGTTACCGGCACGCGGACCACGCCACTGGGCAGCCTGGCATCCTGGCAGGCCGCCAGCTATTCATGGCGAATATTTAACTAATGTCCGCCTAATCAAGTGACAAGGCCTACAGTCTACACGCTGTACATAAGAGTTATGATTTCCTGGTCGCCCGTACTCGGCTGTAGTAGGTATACCGCATGAAGAAAATAATGGACTTGTAAATTATAATAGTGTCGGCAAGTTTGATTCTTGTTGTCTCCAGGGGAGGTTTGGTTCGAGTTTATAAAAACATGGCCGAATAGACTAGTTCAAAAACATCGTGTCTGCTTGATTTTTTTCCTTATCATGATCAAGTTATCTATCATCTAACGCATGCCTACGACTTAGATCGGTTTTGCGTACTAATATTATTTTAGAAGTATTGAGTTGACAAGCATTAATTAACCAAACTCACGGTTAAGTAACAAAATGGCAAACGAAAATAAAACGTAAATAGCAAGTGAAGTCGCGGCGCCAACGCCGCTGCCGTCGTGCGCCAGCACAACTAGCGGCGGCGCACGGCGGGACGCGCGCTAATTAAATTATATTTATTTGCGAGCACCGCATCTTAATGAAAACGGTCGCAATTTGGAGCGGCCAGATAAAATGAAGCACCTCTGTATATACTTTAAAAAGTGTAATAAATCGCAATAAAACACAACTGATTAAAACGGAGTCTCGCTCGCCGTGACTCCGCGCGCCGCGGTGCCGAGCAGACGTCGAACCCGCACCACACAGCAAGACTCCGAACGAATCACAACACATCGTCTCTCGATCAGCATGAGTTCAATTATTCACGAGAAGCAAATTCGCAATTGAGCTTCAAGTATCACTACTTGAAGCTCAGTAGTGGATTTGCTTGTGGTTGCTTATTGCAAACTAGTAGGTACACGTGCACCGAGATATGTGCTCGTACATAATGTATGGTAATTAAAACCAGCTCCTCGCACTACAACGTTTGTTTCATAAGCGTGGCCGAGACTCGTGTAGCCGCTGAATTATTTCCAAAGTCTCCGTTTCCACTGAAATTATTTTTACTTAAAATAACATTGAAATTCTTTGACTTCAAATACAGTTATTTTATCTTCATTTAAGTTCGCGGTACTCAAATAACAGTAATGAGTTCAATACAAGTCATTATACTGGTATACGCAAATCTCTTTGCAGCCACAAAGTGTGGGCTTTAGAAAGAAAAATGGCCACCGAACGAACTGGACGAGACAAAATTTTAAAAACGATTTCCAACATTTTCTTGTGTAGCGTAGGGATCGCAAGTTCTATTTGAAGTACTTTCCTGCTGATTGGACTTCGCAGTAAATGTGAATGTGGCGCGGCGGGACGGCGGCGGGATACGGTGGGATGCGGTGCGGTGCGACGTAGCGCGGGCTCGGGCGGCGGCGCTGCGGCGGCCACTCAATGAGCACTGATTGCAGAAAGTCTCCACGACCTCACACAACTCGATTACCGCGTGTGTGTGCGATTAGCTTTAACTTATCTTATAACAGACTAGTGCTGCGACTGCTAAAGCTTCAGTATATAAATACTTGAAGCTTGTGTTATGTTTTTATTTTTTGCTAGCGAACCTGGCAGACGTTGTCCTGCACTTTGTACAGCAAATGAAATTGTCTCATTGTGTTATCAAACTCTTCCAAATCGGTCTAGCCGTTTAAGAGGAGGGAGGTGACAAACACATGTACAGAAGAAATAGATGTTTGTATATTAAGATCGGACAACATTGGTACAATGGTTAGTACAAGAGAATCTGATCAACTAACTAATATTCTCATTTCCTTTACTATCGTATAGTAATAATAGTCGTCTGAACTTGAAGCTGAAATGATTGACATTGCAGTTTAATTCGTTGTACAAATGTTTGACGCCGCGGTCACGTCGCGGCGGCGCTATGACGACCGCGGTCCTCAGGTGTGGCCACCAATTACGCGGTGTTTGTTTAAGAGCCACAGCGCGGACAAACAGACAAATACTAATTGTTTGCTAAACACACCGCAACTATACAGTTTCAATGTAATATTGTAGATGGTATAAAGTACGAACATACACATGTTTAGTACACATGTTTGTCTGTAAACATTTGTGGTGACTGCATCAAGTTATTTTTGTTATTCTCTATTGACAACAATGAAGTGCGCACGCGCAGAGAGCTATCCTCGGTCCACTGCTGGACGCGACAGCAGCAACTTTTTATTTGGGTAACCAAACTTTTGTAACCAATGATTCTGGTCGTTGCGTTTTGTAATGCACTGTCCCACTGTGAATTACTTGACACGCCTTTCATAACAAAGAGCGGCGTTTACTTATTACGTCATGATAGTGTCGGAATAGATATAACATTGTAGTTCAAGTTTTAGTTCGTCTAATATGTATTCAGCAGCACATCGCAGAATATGGCACGCAGTCGCACTCAGTCGCACGCAGTCGCACGCAGTCGCACGGCCGGACAAGCACTCACGGCGTTATGATAGCTTTGTGTTTAGCAAACCCTCCAGCGACGCTCAATTACGATCTACGGCTAGGAGTGTACATGTAAGTAGGATCGGATTATGTGCAAACAGTACGTGTGCGGCGCGGCGGTTCAACACGCGCTGTTCTACGTAAACAAACTAGTTATATCATCGTCATCTCTATGGTAGGTATACATATACATACTTCTACTAACTGTCATTTGTTTCCATCGTCATTCGCTGCCAATTATGCCGAATTGAGCTTCTCAAGTTGATTTTGTCAACACGACTTTTCTTAATTACATTTTTACCGCAATATAAATAGAGCCGCTAATACAATACACCCTGAATGTAGTATTCTTCCGAATTCGATCGATGACTTTTCTTTTAGTTACGGTAGAAATAGATTTATTCATCATCACCATTAATTAATCAATTTCAAGCTTATGTACCTGTTTTATCTTATTAAATATGTTTCAATACTTTGTTTTTTAGTATTTTTTAGTTACGACGAGTTTCGTGTGATTTTTATTTTTTGTAACGAGACTTAAACGAATAGATGACTTATTATATATATAAAGAATAACGAAAGCACTTCACGGCTAAACTTATGTGACTTATTCTTGTTATTTGTATGGTGTACATAATAAAGAATATTCTAGAATATTCTACTATACCCTTAATTCCATTGATTTGTCTATTTCCCATCCAAAAAAAAACAACCCCTGACGCCCAGAAAATGAGTTGAATACTTTGTGGTTACAGCACAAAGTACTCAACTCATTTTGTGTGACGTGACAGTATTTGGGACTAACAAACCAGACCTACTTCGTATTGTATATTTAGTTTAATAATGCCATGATTTTCTTTGTTGAGGAATAACAACAAACAGCCGTGTGTCCTCCCGAGAAGGGATCGTGCGTGTGGCGTGTGCGGGACCCACTCCGGAGGGACGTACTTATCTAGGAGAGGAAAATAATTCCAAAAGTTTGGTTCGTTTGGTCGCGTCTTGTTTCTAATTTTTTGTAATTAACAATGCCAATTTTTCTTTTTAGTTGCCTAGTTAGTCAAGATATAGTAATGCGCCTGTAATGTTGGCTATACGATCTTGTGTTCGATTTCCAGATCGGTCAAAGTGTTATCGGATTTTTCCATCAGGGGTTTCTCAGTAACAGCCAGGTCAGAGTCAAAACTTGTGCCCAGTTCATGGCAATAGGCTCCTCCTAAAACATAATATTTTAAAATAACTTACAAAATGTCAATGTGGGTACTGCAGTCTAAGTAGAAAATGCTTTACAATTTCATAACTTTACATTTTCGTGAATATCCTTACTAATATTATAAAAGCGAGAGTGAGTTTGTTTGTTGGTTACGTCTTCACGCATAAATGGCTAAACCGATTTTGATGAATTTTGGTACAGAGATAGTTGGGGAGACGGACATAGGTTATTTTTTAAAGTAAGCAATGAGGGAGAAAGAGGGGAGAAAAGGAAAAACTTAGCTTTGCTATTACAATAAATCAGGCGCAAGGGCAACAACTACAGGTAGCTGGTACCTGCAAATTAGAAAAGGGGAACTGTGTTACCCCTAATTTAACGCGAGCGAAACCGCGGGTAAAAGCTAGTATTAAAATAATTGTATTACTATTATGTTTTTTCAAACCTTATGTATTAAGGCGCGGCAATAAGCTAATCTTTAGGTATTCACGGAAGTGAGGCTAGCTGCATACTGGGCATGGTCTGACACAAGTACACGACAGTATTGCATCGAAACAATAGAAATAAGGTACAAAATATTTCGGTGTTTGATTCTATTTGAATATCATGTCCGCCAAAATGTAGGTCATTTTGTAGTTTTAATTGAATATAAAAAAAATACAGCTCCGTGTTTGAAAAACTTTAGATATCTCTATAATCTATACAATTTTATTTGTTAAAGATATAAAAAATATGATGGATGTCGCTGAAAGAATTGAGAATTTCGTTTTTTTTAATATTTTTTTTTTCGTAGTACACAGACAACTTTTGTAAACTGATTTTGTTTAAGTCTGTTACTTTATGAATTGAACTATACACTGTATTTTTTTTGGCTAGTGGCATGTACAGATACGGCTAACTTTGCGACGAAAATCTAGACGTTTTACGAAGTGTTTGCTTTGTACAGCGCCTTAACTTGAAATCAAGCGTTGCGTAGCTCTTGCAGTAGACAAACACTTCCTTCACCGTGCGCTTCTTAGTTGATACTAGTTAAATTTCACGATACATTGTCATAACATTAACCCGGATTATATTATCGTTCAAATAAGTAATTTTTTAGCAAGCTCTTTTAAAAAGGGCGCCAGTTAAACTGTTTTTTTAAGTCAAGATAAATTTATTTGTCAACCATTCAGGTTTTATTTAGCTAGTTAGTTCAAAGTATAACTTATTTTTGTGACATCGGTCAATTTCAAAGTAGCTCTCTTATAATCAGTACGAATACTTGTTCTTTTCACATATATGTTGTAATCTCATAAGACATGTCAAGATAGACTAAAAACTGTCCTCGTCGGATCTCAAGAGAGATGAGACGCGCCGCGGCGAGGTGACGCGATGACGGCGCGGGCGGTGGCGGCGGCGGTCGCAGATTGATGACCACGTCGCATTGATAAATGTGCGCGCACGTAATCAGCCGCCGACATAACAAACACTCCGGACAATTTAAAATGCAATTACCGTCAGGAAACGTCGCTAATTAAACGGAGATATTCGTTAATGGATCCCCGCACTTCACGCCACGCCCCCCCCCCCCCCCCCGCCGCGCAGCCTCTGGGCCCCGGCTGACCCCGGTCGGACTTGGCTTCAATTTGTAATGACATTACCTTCGCAGCCTTTTTTGTTGAAGGACGGAACGAGCAATCTCTTATTGGAGTCGGTTACGTGAAATTGATGAGTTTCTATTACGGCGAGGCGTTAGGGCCGCAAGTGTACAAGATCCCCTTTAGTTCGATCGTGTGTTCATCTAGCTAGCTAGTATTATTTTTCTTTTAGTTTTCGGAAAGAAATAACCGACTCTTGTATCAGCTCGCAACTGCCCAGAAGTGTGGCTACATTAGCTCTGTGAACTATACATCTGCGTGTTACATCAACTGCTGCACATATTGCAGATCAAACAGTAAGTGCCGCTCGCGACTGTAAACAGCGTCGCGTTAACACGTTACCCGACGTAAACGTAACGTCAAGTAGTTGTGATAACATCGGGAGTTCTGTGATGGCTCTTATGACGTATCAGTAGGCGTGATCGCTTAGAATGACATTGAAAATTACAACGATTTGTCGATCTGGCCCGGATTTAGTAAACTAAGTTTAAACTTTTGACGGCACGGTTGGCGCAGTGGCTGAGCGATCGACTGCTGCGCTGCGTGTCGCGGGTTCGATTCCCGCACGGAACAAATATTTGTATGACCTGCAGATAGTTGTTTCGAGTCTGGCTGTTTGTGTATGTGATTTTAAATGATTGTAAATGCACCCACGATGCATGAGAAAATACTAGTGGGGCAAAGTATTAAAAAAAAAAAATCGTAAAACATTAACTGGCTGTTGTATGACCTACTTACCTATTACTAATGATCGTTAAAACGATCCGCATTTTCGGAGCTTTCCTGAAAACTTGTTGTTTTTTTTTGTATTTTTCCATGTTTACTATATGCATCAAGGTTACAATACAAAAAAAATACTATTCGAAATAAAAAAAAAGTTTCAGTAATAACTGGGTTAAAAGACAATAATGTTAAAATTTAATTAAAAAAAAATCAACGATATCTGAATTTGATCAGTCATGTCACGACAAACAAAGTACAGTTCTGCGTCCTGTGGACAAAAGAGACGGAATTTAATGTAGCATAACTGATGCTAAGTGAATGTAATTGGTGCGAGCCCCGAGGGCTCCAAGCCGAAGCAGCAACAATAAGGGGCGCGCGCTCACAGCGGCACGTATCGAACTTATACACCAGCGTTCTTATTTTAATTTCGATTCTCTGCAAACTGATCAATAAATACGTGACCGTTTTCAATGCACACTTCCGTTTATTTTTTTTTTTTAAATTGCAGGTTATTAAAAACAGATGGAAGAATATTGGAAATTCTACACTGTTTTAATCCAAACACGGCTGGATTAAAGTGGACCATGATTAAAACTGTAAGGAAAAGTGTAATATGCTACGAGCGAGAGCTTTTACCATTTTTACTTCTTTAAAATACCTAGCCAATAAAACGCCTGATCTATAATATAGAAATATGGCTGTTTTATGGGCATATATAATATGGGATTTTCTGAACAAGTCGCGTGATAAAATAATACTGGGAGACTAAAAAGTAGCAGCACTAAAACTCGCCATAATACAGTAGACGGCGCAAATTTAAACAACAGCGTTGCACCCGTCATAAAGTGTAGAATTATGCACGGCGAAGGAATGCTGGCCGGCCACTGTGCGCCACTATGTGCCACTGCGCCCACACACGCAAGCCACTGTGCACCACAATGTAACAGAGCTCAAAAGACCCACTATTTATGAGGTTGAGGTTGCTGCGTTAATAAGCAACAGCTATAACAGTACCAAATCTTAAAAATAAAACGCAAAAGCTTTATTTGTTTGTGTTTGTCGATTGAACGGACACGCCGTTCAAGATCCATGCAGTCCTTCAACCTTCTGTTCAAAACTATTTATCGGTGCAATTGCAAGGCATTACAAAAGCCGGGCACTTGCAGCCGAGTCAGGCGCACGGTGTGGTGTGTGTGTGCGCAGTCAGCGCCTCGGAGCGCCGTGAATCAGGTGTGTCGCGCGGAGCGGGTAAATATGCGCTGATCGCTTAGCTTAATAAGCAGCACTGTTGGCGAACCGCCAGCCCCCACCTCGCCTCGCCCCTCCCCCCTCACCCGCAACCACCAGACTTATGGAACTGCACAACATACGCCGACTCAGCTGTGATTAAGATTTTTGCTGCTAGCGCCATCCTCCGAACGAATGGCACAACCCGCTTCCTCCGAACGAATTGTTTTTTTATGACTACTTCGTTGAGAAAATTAGTTCGTAACGTCTTAGTGAGCTTATCTCAGTGATAATGGTGGTACTTCTTCACGCCACTCCACAGAGCCATTATACGGGCGCTTTTAACTTTACACTCCACGGTCGTTCTTAATCTCACATGCGACTTTTCCATTTTGGAATAAGACTTCAGTAACATACTTTGTCCATTATCTGACGCTCAGCGGCAGGCTTACTAGCACTACGCTTTCAGAATATCCCAGAGCAGCTTTTGAAACACGGATTCGGTGAAAATCTAATTATGTTGAAAAAACAAAGAAATGAAAAAACCATCAAAAGTGAGCTCTGGTCGGAGTTTCCATCAGAAGAGCGTTGCAATTCTAGTAAAGCACAATGAGCAAAAAAGACTGTCATATAAAAGTGGAGAAAAGGAATAGGTAATTCGTAGCATTATAACATCCATTGTGGGAGTACGTGTGCGACGCGCGACGCTGCACACGCGGCGCGCGGGATTTATCGCGCGCACGTGAGAGCGGTGCGATCTGAAGCGACGCGACTGTACCACTGTAGAGACGCGCGACGCGGCACTACACACCGCGAGGCGCGGCCACACACTGATGCAACCAAACTTAGCATGCTCTATACAATCGCGTAGCTACGTCTACGAAGCGTAGCGGCTTAGTGCTACGATGCAACGACGCTGTCAAAACCAAATCTGGTATTTTTACGAAATTGCTGATTGATTTGCAAAAAAATTTTTGATTGAATTGCAAATGACTTGATATTTGTAGAACATTCTGCGTACGATTTATATAAGGCACGAGATTATCGCTATATTATTGATGACAAGTGTGTCAATGTGTCTGTTCGCCATTCCTGGCAGTCTCACGCACAGCGACGACTCGCTGAGCTCCGCGTAATCCCACTTCACTGCCTTAAAGGCTCTTAATATAAAATGTGAGTACAAGCCACTAAGAAAATATTAAGCGACGAGAAACTCGCGCAAATGGAGTAGAAAGTATACTTTGAATTGAAATTGGGAGCAAAAAAAATATTTTATATAATTGTGTGTAAAATTTGAGCCATTATTTTGGTAATGGTGAGCTTTAACTTTCTTTTTGGTATTATAAATAGGCAATGGGTCATATGTGTTTACTTTACTCTAATACTGTACAATTTACCTGTATTGAAATATGAAATATAGAAAGTATCCGTGGCGAACCGCGGCCGGCATGCTATTTAGCTAGCATTTTCAAATCAACACTTTGAAATCTCAGAAAATACATATCTACTTGATCTCAGACTATGTGCTGCCTGTGTGTCTGTCGTTCGTAAATATTATAGTTGTTGCTATAACGAATACTTGGCCACTAACTACACGGTCAGACAACATACGTATTGCATTAATCAAATCGTTGAAGACATTCGCTGTGACGTAACTGTTGTCGCGACGATACTCACGCGTCTCGCTAGCTAGTACTGCTAGCGTGCCGCGTTAGGTTTGACTTCACGTCGCCTCGTCTGAGATCGAACCAGATCCGTAAGCTAAGGATATGACTTTTTCTTTGTCGTGTGTAGTGGACTTACTGCCTGTATTCGTTTAGCCTGCTCACCTACTGTACAACCTGCGCGGATTAATGAAGCCTTGGTCAGGACAACTGCACCGAGCCCAACTCGTGCTCTACTTTTATATGCAAGCCTAGTTGCAGTCACTGCAAATAGAGAGCAACATTATTACTTACTACATAACGTAATGTTACGTACAGGAAACGTTTACCGCTGGGTTTCATCGAACACATAATGAATATGAAATTCAATTAACAAAAAAATATCATTATTTCCAAGAATACGAAAAAACATAGTTAGATGGAGAAACCGTATTCAAATATTGTATAATAGTATTCATGAATTCTAGATTGAAAATCTACACCTGAGTAATGAAGTTACAAGATCAAAATGACGGGAATATTTGAATTGAAAATCAAGCCATTTTGTGATAGCAAAATAATATCAAACACTATTTATAATCTCGTTGAACAGTTGTCAAGTTTAAACAATAACCCTTTCAATGCCTGAGCGGGACTTTATTCAGTGGGCAGAAAAAAATGCGAGCTTCAAATCTCTTCAATCTACACGTAGTGTAGTACAAGTACGCTTTAGAGTTCAGAGTAGATTAAATGCCGTGGTTACTCCAACATGTTTAAGATACGATTCTTATTGAGTTTGGAAGAGAACTGCCTACACCTCCACATATCAATTTAAAAAAAGATTCGGCATCTTTGATAGCTGGCGCGGCGTGGGGGTGAACATTATTCAGCGAAGCGACGTTCATTAACTACTCATAACGAGATTAAACTGAATAAATAATATTATAATTTTAATTATAGCAAAATATTCAGTGTGTTGGCTGCACTGATCTGTGAGACAGAAAGGACATGGCTTGATGCCTAAGCTCGAAAAAGATAAGACTTTCGGTCATTTTGAGAATAATCACCATGAGAAATTGTTTCCTATTGTGAAACATTTTAGTTTTAGTGTATTGATCGCCAGCTTAACCACGCAATCAGCTAATAATTTCAGTCAATCAAAAATCCCATGGCGTGTGATATGAAGCGTGAATAGTGACATTAGCAGCGCGCTAACGCATCGCATCCCGACTGACGGCACGCGTCAGTGTCGGCGATTGATTCGTAATCGGCGCGCCGCCGACCCGCTCAGCCGGACACCCGGACAGTCGGACGCTGGTAACGATAAGCGCTGCGGGAGGGTTAATGCGTTTTTTATATTAGTAATAGTGACATTATAGATATAAGATAAAACACTATTGTTGATTGAAACGTCACAAACTATTCAGATATTCCATGTAGTCCTTCATGTTTTTGACATTCAAATGCTGTTGCAAAATCTCATAATTTTAAAGCGGTTTTAATCAGTACTTGGCTTCCAAATAATAAGCAGCTATTACGAAAACGTTACCGCGCTACCGGGACACAGGCCTCCTCTTTGGGAGAGGGAAGCGAAACTAATGAAACGAATCATATTCATAAGAATCAGAAGATAGGGATTGATTTTGATTGGGAGAGATTGGCCCATCATATCCTTGGAGTTTTGGTTGTAGGATACGATTACAACCGTTAGTTTTGATGTCACCGATTATAACCGGGTTTTGTATCTTTGTTACAGGAGGAACTCCGTGATAACCTGACGGTCAGCGTTATGAGCTTCGTGCCAACCCTAGATGATGACGGCAAGCCCATCACCTGCCGCGCTGACAACCCCAATGTTACCACGCTCAGCATGGACACCTCCTGGACCATCAACGTCGTCTGTAAGTGTATCATGTAGCGTAGCATCACGCTTCGCTCCAACGTCATCACGCTCAGCATGGACACCTCCTGGACCATCAACGTCGTCTGTAAGTGTATCATGTAGCGTAGCATCACGCTTCGCTCCAACGTCATCACGCTCAGCATGGACACCTCCTGGACCATCAACGTCGTCTGTAAGTGTATCATGTAGCGTAGCATCACGCTTCGCTCCAACGTCATCACGCTCAGCATGGACACCTCCTGGACCATCAACGTCGTCTGTAAGTGTATCATGTAGCGTAGCATCACGCTTCGCTCCAACGTCATCACGCTCAGCATGGACACCTCCTAGACCATAAACTGTAATTCACATTAATTTGCCACATTTAGATTTGTTTGAGCCTCCTTATAAGCAGAACAGTGTCTGTATTAGGACACTCCGCGCTTTTATATCCATACTATAATACTAACTGCATTGTTGTCCTTACGGTCGCAAGTGTGACTGCTGAACTTCTTATTAATAATAAATCCCGTGGCTAGACAAGCACGTGTCGCCGTTGGTCCTGCGCCTGATCTCTCTCCGGTTGCCGTCCCATCGGCCTACCAGAGTGATGGAATAATTTGTGCTCTGTAATAACTCCCGCGCCGATGGCTAATCTCCGCTGCGACCGAAAACGGTCAGGAGGGACTATAATTGTACTAACAGTGAGTTAGATATCGAGGGTTGGCAAACTAAACTAGATATTCAAAATATTTTTTGATATTAATAATTCAACAATATTCATTTAAAATTACAAAAGTACATAAGTCACAACCGGTCATTACAATTTATACTCTAATGCGTACTTTTTCAGCTCTTCTTATCTTACGATATTATAGATAACACAAGTCCTACTTAGTCACACTGTCCCGTTACTTTTTGTACTTTGGTTTTTATCGGCGAAGTCACGAAAAAACACGTTTTTAAATGTTGTATTTATTGAAGTTCAAGTTGCATGTCAGTATTATTTTGTAAATAAATCAATGAATATGGTAAAATGTTTAGCTAGTTTTTTTATCTGCTTATACTCATTTTCATATGGTAAAAATAATAATATACAATAGATAACTTAATTTACTTATGTGTTTTATTTATAGGAATTGAGGTGTTTTCAAAAGTGTTTTTTTTTAAACAATGTTTTATGGCTGGCTCCAAATAATGGTAATGACAGTTGGAGGTGCAGTGTGCAGTCAGTGTGTCGGTCAGACAGTCAGACTGGTGGGGACAGCCGATTGCGTCCGACCGCACTGTGGGCATGCAGCCGGACAGTGGCGGACACACGGCCGTGTGCCGAGATCGCACTCCTAACAAGTTTTACTTTCTTACTGCATATCAGCTTTTTTTATTAAAGACATGTTTGACTTTTGCCGTCATCAAAAATAAATAATAATACTGATGTTATAAGTTTGACGTTTTCATAAAAGTCAAAGTTCAAAGTAATTTGTTTGACAAAACTACGAAACTTGAGATTTTCATTTTAATAAATTCATTATGTATGATATTGGGTTAATTTACATAAATAAAAGTGTCTCATTATGCTAAGTAGGTTTTATTTCAGAGTATGTGCCTTCTTTATAAATCCGCGCAAGTCATGAAATTAACAGCAAATTAAACATTCACCATTTTACACGAATCACATTTATAATTACAAAATTTTCAAAAGCCATAACGCCAAAGTTAAGAGTACAAAATGTTCACAGCGACCACATTCCCAGATAATTATTAGTTGAATAAAACAGCGCTAATGAATATGTTCTTGTAATGAAGCAGTTATTCTCGTAGACATGTTTTTCTCAAAGAGAGTGGGTGCGCTGCGGCGCGCTGGAGCGCTGTGAAGCGCTGGAGCGCTGCGGGGCGCCGCTACAGCCGCAACCATTTAATTTATTGGCTACAAGTGTGCCGTACTTACACAGCGACTTAATTATTGAAATTAAACAGCTTTTACGAAATATGTTGCTCATTATTTATCTCTTTCACATATTATTTTTCTAATAATTTACAAAGTTGATGTAGTGTCACGTTAAATATCCATCTTTCTAACATTCACGTATCGATACTCAACATTCTGGAGCTACTTATTACTCCTATGATACAGTGAGGTACTTGTTATTTATTCGTCAATACGGTTGGTATGAAAAGTGTGCCGTATCGGTGACGGCGACGGAGTTACAATCTATCAGCTATAACGAATGCAACTAGATAATCTATGGAACTGTACACACACAAGAGAGCGACGCTTAGTTTGCGGTTGAGATCAAGACACAATTGTCACTTTCATTAATAAACTTATTACTTACTGTTCTGACCTTGTGATAGCCAAAAGATAGTCGAAATTTTAAAGCGCTATGTATGTGCATCTGTTTTCTGATAGATCCTAAACAACTGTTAATATTTAGTTGCATATGACACATTGTTGGTACGTTGCAGATCCGCCGGTGGTGCGGCTGCGCCTGGGCAGCTCGCTGGCGGCCGGCGACATCAAGGAGGGCGACGACGTGTACTTCGAGTGCCACGTGCGCGCTAACCCGCCCGCCAGGAAACTCTCCTGGCTGCACGATGTGAGTATCGGGCTTTCTTTAGTTTAGCTGATCATTTCCAAAGTTTTAACCTGCTACAATAACTTAAAACATCATGTTATTATCTTGAGTAGGTCATTATTGATTTCATCTACTGAAGATAAGTTGATAAGTAACGCTAATTGATATATTGCCAAAATCTAAATATTTAATTTCACATAAGCCTACATAGGCACTTTGGGCACTCATTAACGTCGAGAATTGCACAGTTTGAGTTGATCGTTTCCTGTGGAGAAGAACCAGTAAGAAACTCCATAATTACTTATTTGTGCACCATAAATGAGAAAACATGCTTTATGAGAATCTCGTAGCGCGTAGCACCGTAGCTTGTAGCGCGTGGCTCGTTCTCGTAGCAGCGTAGCATCGTGTTTGTTTTATTTAGTTATTATTGTTTTAATGTTGACTTAACGAAAAGCTATTGAAAAATATATTCATAAAGACACTAACAAAATACCGTACTTTTTATTCTTCGAATACAACACAAAACAAAAAAAGCTTAAATAAATAATCGATTTTTTATACTATTTAACCAATTCAACCAAAATAAAAACGACCTATTGCTAAATAGTTTTATTAAGGTTCGTAATGATGAGGCAAATATGAATAAAGGAAAATATTAATGAAAACAATCGTATCCGACGTCAATGTGAAAACAATGCTGAAGCGAACAGTTGACGAGTGGCGGGCGAGCGGGGGCCGGGTGCGGGGCGCGGGGGTAAAGTAATAGACGACGATGTACGGTCCGATAATCGCTTTGTACTGCGTCGCTCTGTTTTAATCAGCAATATACAGAGACAGACGAGGCGGGACACATTTTTTTTGTTTCGCTTCACCCTTTCAGGGGCAATCAGCCGCGCGTTGTTACACGGATCGCGACACGCATCACCGCGCGCGCCTCCACGAGCTTTTTTTTACTTTGCATTGTTTTCACGTTTTGTTGTCGGTACATGCGGTGAGCCGGCGAATCGCGACCCACTTACCAGTCCGCACCGCAACGCACCCGGCCGCACCGGGCCGCACCGGGCCGCACCAAGCCACATCCCGTCGCAAATGCGATTGTTGCTGATTCTGACGTTACGTTGACGAGTGACGTTGACATTTGATAAGTGTTTCATACGCATTTCAATTTCCGTAATGCTTTACGGAACAAGTAAATATAATAATATACACAAAATTAAGTCGAAACACCCGAGAATATTCTAACACAATATAATGTTACACATACGAGCAAATTATTGGGGCGTAGTGAGCCGCGGTTTTGTGGCGCTCGATATACTCGGCGTCGGCAAAGCATGCGGTAACTTACTAGCTCGACTGTAGCTGAGAAATATTTCGGGAACACCCGACTACGTCCCGGGAACCCAACCGAGAACTGTCGACTTACAATTTAGAAGGTCGCATCTAAACTGGAATTTAAAGCACCATGTGGGCGGAGGAAGAGTCCACAATTTAACGCTGCATTCCTGAAATAAGATAGTCAGATGTGGTTGTGGTAGCTATAGCTATACGAATCGCTGATAGCCGCAGTGATTAAATAAAAGCGTGCATTGTGTATTGTGCTCGGTGACGTATGACGCGCGATATTACTCGCGTGATTTTTGTCGCGCGACACCGCAGCCGCCGCCGCTGCGTCCATTTGTCGCGCGGCGATGACACGCCTCATTGTTTTATGTGTGATTGTTTTTGACAAATGGCGGACGCAGCGAAGCCGAATTAAAACGCACATAATTTACAGCGGTCATTTGCGACGCGAATATACGTCCGCAGTTTACGATCAGCCCTCACTATCATATCGAAAATATTCAGCTGGTTTTTATAAAAACGTGCCGCGATTTATTTAAATAATGTTATTCGTGAATGGCTAAATCCCAGACACATTGTTGGCAGTTCCACGCTTGTTACTGTTGCCGCTAAGTACTGAGCTTAAGTATAATATGACGAACACGTTAAGCCTGTACCAGACTTGTAACACTTAGTTAGGCATTATATTTTCAGTAAAGTTTCATTTGTTCTGCTAGTTGTAAGTAGAATAAAATGTGTCATAATTGAAATTGGAGCACATCTCGTAGCTCAGCTGCAGGCTCCCAGGCTCGTAACGTATGAACTCGTAAGTAGGCCACGCGACCGACTGTACTCGCTATTTAATTTTGTCTAAGAGACACACACGAGTGCGGTCGTAAGGTGACGCTAGCGGCGCATAAATTGTACTGGCGAGTATTTTTGTCGCCTGTTGTGGTCATTTATAAGGGAGGCTCAGTAATGACGGCGCGCGCGCGACTAATGGCGCACGGTAATCTCAGAGCCGCATGACCGGGGAACCTACAGAAGGTTTACTCTGACTGGTGAATTGCAAGGCTTGGTCACAAACTTTCGTAAAACATGAGACATCCGTTCAAAATTAGAGTTGACAAAGTACTGTAGAAAAGGCTATTTCTTTCCTATCAATCGTCAAGTTCAGTGCGAGTTTGTAGTCCTAAGCCCGCGCCTTCTGTCGCGCGCTTGGACTGTGCTGCGGGAGTCCGGCGAGCGCGCCCCGGGACCGCCTAAATTATTCATCATTAACGCTAACACTGTCCAACGTATTAAAACCAAATTGACGACGGCCCCACATATAGGTACGATATTAAAATATATACACCTGCGAATGTGTTGCCCGTTTAGCGGCAATGTATGCAAATTAGGGAAAACGTCAATTTTGTTTGAACCGCCACAACGATGGCCGCAGCGGGCGCGGCTCGATGCAAATTCTTGGGATATTCATCATTATTCTGTCGGATATTTAGGCTAGTATAATAATGTAGCTAACTTCGACATATCCCTCGGGTAAATAGTGGGAGCAGGAATTCATATTTAACCCGCAAATATTCAATCCATTTAGTATTATTTGGACTTCAAATTAGTTTAGTGAAATCAAAATAAGAGTTTTAGTAAACCTGTATCCTCAGTTATAAAAAATAAATTAAAACACATCCAAACATTTTTCAAAGTATACATTTACCATCAGCTGAACACGCAATATATCGATGGCTGCACCGTTTGCATCACAGTGCACTCGCCTGCCACTGGAGCTGTTTGTTTCAGCCTTTATGCAATCGTCACTTATTGTTGGCTTAACACAAGTCAAGTGTTCTTAACAACGTTTCATGTTACTATGCCGCGTTTACATCGTACCAGTACCCGGGAGACGGGAGCCCCGGCCGAAATGATACGATAAGATAAGATTGTTTGAATTTAATAGTTTCGATAACTCTGTCTGAAGAACTCACCGTTTTATTGAATAGTATAGACCTATAGTGTATACACTACTTGATCTTTTTAAAGTTTCGTTTTATTGAAAGTTTTCTTTGTGACTCATAACTGGGTTAATATGTATTATTTACGCCCTGAGGTAGTGTGTACATTGTTGCTTTGGGACTATTTCTATTTTCTCGGTATTCGCCACTTGCATTCATTTTGATGTCGTCTTTCCATCGAATACCGAAAAACATTTGTAAACATTTCAGTAACATTCAAATAAATTGTAAATTACGAAAAAATACCAACACCATTTAAATAAAAAAAATCAATAATCTATAAACTGAGAATCCTTCCTGGCTCTTAACTAAAATATTTGAAACCTAGCATCCATCTCACTAAGTCCCACAACAGATGCCCCGAGCCCTCAGTAATGACCATCGGACATAAGAGTACAACAGGTCATAACATAGTAATAACCCGGATATGATCAGTGTGGCCGGGACTATGGCCGTTATCCGGGCTATAAGCCGGCCCGGCCACGGAACACAAGAAAATATGTGCTAAAGACCATCAACCGTCTTTACTGCTAAATAAGAGAGTTATAAAAACGTACCTCACACACACATATATTGTGGAATGAAAAACAATAGAAAAACCTTATTTATACTTATGCAAAAAACTTTTTCTGATAAGAAATCGCCAAATTACTTTTCCCGCTCTGGGTGGAGCGGAACAGAGTTTCAGAATTGTACTGACTTAAAACTCATCCATGTTCCTTCTTTTGCCCGTTGAGTTCCGGGGCTGTGGTATTCTTTTCGAATAACCTGCAACCCTGGCAAGCAGTGGCCCTGGTTCCCTCTGACATCTCTTAGAGCCACGCGTGGAACAAGACCTGTTGTTTCTAGACAGATGGACTGTGATCTAACTATAATTTGCTCACCGACCACAGACCCACGTCTACGGTGGCCGGGAGTGTTTACGCGGATTCCAGCACCCAGAGGGTCTCCCGCGGTGGTTTGAAGGTCTCTCCCTAAAACATCCAACTACCTCCTTTGCTAACATGACTGTTTCGCAGAAAGAAGTAACTAATTACCATGCCCTCTAGGACCAGAACTAGGACCGAACGCAAGAGGTCGCCACCGCCGATCGATACACTCGGTCAGGTGGGGTAGACCGCTACAGTGTGCTCCATCATGTCCTCCAGATGCTCGTGATGGTGGTGACACCCAGGCGTTTCCTCTTGCCCGATCAGATGCAGGAATATCCCAAAACTACCGTGTCTCGTGAGGGCCTGCGACAGGCGGTCGGTGAGAACGCCGTGGCACGTCTCTAACCACTCCTCAAAAACGGACTTTTTGTTAATATTGAGGAGTGCTCTAAAAGTTTGTATGGATGTATGTTTGTTACTCAATCACGCCAAAACAGCTGAACCGATCTGGATGCAAATTTCAGGCTGAATTAGCTTTCCAAGCAAACAAAGTCGCGGGCAACAGCTTGTACAATATAATACTAGGAACTCTTGCTCACCAGTAGCACTTCCAACACCCCCTACGTGACAATCTGACAGTCTTTGTTCAAAGCAAACTTGTTCATATCGTCGTACTGACCAGAAATATCTTGATTATCTTATGCTTTTGTTGATAAATTTAATCGTAATTCCGTAATACCTGTGCCTAAAATAGTTGTACTATGTGTGTATTGAGCAGCTCGTGTCCAAATAAAAACAACCTTTATGTTCTATCTCCAGGTTAAGCCGCGTTTACCTAAGTTGTACTAAGTAGGCACCTACGTCAAATGTTATAAAATCAGATATGTATAGAACAGAGGAAGGTTGGCGGTATTCAGGTCATTACATCGTATATAATGAAGTTCCGCGCCCCGGGAGACTCGTATAACAAAAACCTCAAATTTTACCACACACGGTCCAAAGTACGGATCGCACGCGCTCTTTGAACTTATGAACACCGCTTGATAACATACATGTTGTACCTTGTAGTACTAAGTTGGTCTTAACAAATGTAACATAAGGAGCAATGTAAAAGGTACTACGTAGGTAAGGTTTTCCTCTCGCAGGCCTGCTGGTAGAAATTTCTTTAGAAATAAGCTGTGCCTTTGTACTCTTTGCTTTTTATGATGTTTTCCTGTGTTTTCTCTTGTGTGTACATAAATCATTAAATAAATAAATACAAAAAATAAAACAAAAGTATTTAGTGTCTCCCGTTGCAGTTACGATAACTAAATAACACGGGTTTTATTAACCAACTTTTTCGAGAAGGAGAAGATTATGTATTCAAGCATATCTTTTGTTTACGTATGTACACCGATTACTCCGTGATCCGATTTCTTTGACTCTTGCATTTGCTAGAGGAAGCAGGCGCACCCATATAGACCATAATAGATTTAGATTACCCATATAGATTTTACTAACTTTGCTGGGGATTTTATGATTAATCCTGTATAGTATACATTTTTCTTCTTCATATATGATATGCTAATAACTTCTAGTTTAAAGTAAATTAAATAGTAAAGTAGTAGTAAGTAATTTGATACTTGATAGGGATTGTAGTAAACTTTTATTGCTAAAAACTGCCTACTAAAAATGGAAACATATGGTGGCTAAAATATCAATGAAACAGATAAAAGTTCCGAAAGTAAAGTTTATTCCGCTTTTTACTGGTATTTTTGGAATCAGATATTTTTTGTCTAAATTAAGCTAGATTAGAGAAAAAACCAACCTTCAAAGTGTCAATCAATATTCGATGGGAACTCCAAACAGTCGGTCCGTTTGTTTTCACCCGCGCCGCCCGAATGTTTTCACAAGTATGAATAAGATGTGAGGGTATTTAAACTAAAATTATCACAAAGCCTACTGTTTCTATGAACATATTACTATATTCTCTGAGTGTATAATGTTAGCTATGTATTTACGCCACTTGCTATTTAACTAGTGCTGCTTTAATACTATAGTAGATCCTGTAGGTACCTACGTCAGCTATAACGAAACAAGCAGTTTTCGTAGAAATTAACTGCAGGTAGAATCTATTTAGCTGTGTACTTTATGTTCTAACCACTTTGTACATATTATACAAGAGTGGCTTCAAAAGATTGGAGTGTAGTGAGGAAACATTTGGTTGTCTCTTCTCGTTAATAGTCAAAGCACAAACTATTCATAAGAAAATGCTCACGTCACGACAATCACATCAATACATTATTCTAAATTATAAAAGATCTGTGATTTTTGACTGACTTCTCTGAGAAGTAACAATGAAGCAAAGTCATATTTAATTGATTATTTTAAAGTTACCATTCAATAGTTGACGTATGTGTGGTCGTCGTCAGTAGACTCATATCAGAACTTCAAATGCCTTTGAATAAAGACTCACAAATATAATGTTCACTAAATACCCTGCTGACATGTATCATATGTGACACAACATGGTGCCAACCGCACGCAAACGTCACTTGTCGCCGATTTGTTTAATAACAGTGTGACAGGAAATAAAGTTCATGCGACCTGCCAAACTGTGTGTTATGTGGACTAAGTTGAAATACAAAACGTATTTTAAGAAACCTCACAAATGACGCCTGATCTGTGCAGAGGTGCAAACTCTCATCTAGCAAAATATGTTTAAGTCCATAGGATTTAAACTTAACCTAAAATTATTTCCAGACTTTGCTTGGTGCTCAAACCCACGCCCTCCTGTTCAGCAATAGCACTTTCTTACACTGAACCAACAAGGCAGTCAAGTATATTCTATATTTTCGTCATAAATCTCACAACAAACGATGATTGGCCTGTCCTTGACTGGTAATAGGCTCGCACCGTTCCCCCGGGGCCGCGGGGGTGTCGTAAAAGGTGATTAAGGGATTACATGAAGCTTGAAGGGCAGCAGTATTATCTTAATAATACTCCGTGATATTGTGACCGTTAGCAACACGCCTGACTTCGGATTGTTGGCTCTCGCGGTTTATCCAGTTTGTTTTAGGAATCTGAATAACACAAGCTTGTTTTTTTTTACAAATAAATATAATACTAGTTTA
Source organism: Ochropleura leucogaster (assembly GCA_958449745.1). NCBI lineage: Eukaryota > Metazoa > Arthropoda > Insecta > Lepidoptera > Noctuidae > Ochropleura > Ochropleura leucogaster. The sequence continues at coordinate 19,563,000 of OY288208.1, forward strand.
GTTTTGAGTACTAGTTTTATAATTATTTATTCATGGCATGTGCAACTGCACCGAAATATAGGTAACTGATAATAAATAGGAAACATGGTAATTACCCTGTTTCAAATGTTATAAATAGTGTGTATATTGTCTCTGAGTTTTCAGGATTATCAATCAGATTATTTAGAAATGATGATAACAATTACCCCCACAAAAAGTATTGACTTGTTTGTATACTCCGCCCCGACTCACTCCTAATTTTCACTAGACAGGACGATCACATATATAAAATCTCGAGTACTTCTTATATACCAAGATTTTAATAAAATTATCAAAACAATATTACCAAAGTAAGCTCTCAATGTAATCGAGTATCAATATCGTTGGTATCGAACGGCGCTGTGCCCGCGACCCGAGTATTGATACCAATTCTAATCCAAGATGGCGCCGAGCCGTCAATCAGCGAGGAAGTATTAAAATTGGTCGCATGAGAAGCGGTGCGCTAGGGGTCGTGACTCCGTGACTCGCATCTGTCAGTTAACTTTGTGGCCTGCAATCAGATGACAAGCATCCGCCTTGCTGATTACGGAAATGATTCTGAACTCATTGAAAGGGAGCATCCTTACTTACCCTTTTTAATTTAGTGAAACTGTGTGTCAAATATATAGTAGATATAGGTTGTCAGTGTTCGTTGTATTTTTTGTTTTTACGGTTACAATTTTTCCATTATATATTTTTCTTTGCTCAAACGAATGTTCCTTTTTCATTAAGATTTGCGTCTCCGTCTTGCTACGGAATACCTGGCGTCATGAATTTTCTTAGTTATTTTTTGTGACAGATACAACACCTGTCAACAACAAAACGTAGAAATGATGATACAGTTCAGTGCACACTTGGACATTCCCTGTGTTGTGATGCACAACATTATACACTACGCAATTAGCAACCGCGCGACTGATTCTCTAGGGGTCAGAACTACTAGGTGTACAATCACACACAATTTGCAAATAGCAAGCACACATTCGATAACTGTTCTAGTGGTTTAGTCTATCTGAAATTAAATGACAAGCGTCACTAACGGATCCAGTCACCGTACACCTGAAACAATGACCAAACATGATCTGATATGACTAACTGAAAGTTAAATTAATTAACATTGTATATTCACCTGCTTGTCACCCAGAGTAACTGCGTGAGCAAACAGTATGATATTTTACTTGTTGAATCCTAGAATATAGCGGAGCTCTATCTCCCTGTTCGTATACAACAGTACAACGTCAGTGCCAGTCCCTCCGTCCTCTATCACAACGAACGATGAGCTGTCACAATAATAAGACGCCGCATAAATTTCTCGTCTTAAGCCATCATAAATTTCAGCCGAATTTATATATATTATAATCTGAACAATTACTCAGGGCGGGGTTGGTGAGCCGATGACTTATGTCCGCTGCCGTCCCGCGGCCGGCCCGCTGCCGTCCCGCTGCCGTCCCGCTGCCCAGCTGACGGAGCCATTTATACCCAAATTAGATCACCATTAGGGACCAGAATTAGATCACTTTGATTATTATATACCTATTAATATAAATGTTAGCCGCAAAAGTTTAACTCTAGAACTTACCCCATAATTACTGGTTTTCGAAGAGCTCTAAGAACTAAATTCATGTCCCCTTTTGAAAGGTTTACTGGAATTTAAATGAGCTTAGTTAAGTCTTACTTAATAATGGTTGATTGAACACTTATTAAAATAATGACATGGTCATGTAGAGCAACTTTTGTTAAAAGTCAACCGTACCGTGCCGTACTATAGAAATTAGATCACTGAACAATGATCACCGCAGTTACTCTAACATTTAGAGAATCCGCAGTCAGCAGAGAGCGAACGATATGAGAAGAATCATAGACCATAAAAGTCGGGCAATCGACGCGGCTGCCGGCTACTGGGGCTAGTGTGTATTTATACGTGGCGTCGCGTCGCTAACTCGCGCCCGGGCCGCCGGCCGCACCGATACCCAGATCTCATTTAAATAGTTATTACCATCTAATAGTTGTAATAAAGTTATACTGAATATCGAATGTAATTTGAATAGGTTCCTCGTTCTATCGGAAAGTCTCGACTAGTTGGAGCGGTTATTCCGAGAATGTGACGCGCGATCTTGTAGTTGAGCGTAGCGAGCGATTTCTGGTATCTGAGCGTCGTGAGCAATATCGATACGCTGGGGCGCAGTGCTCAAGGACACCTTTTACGACAAACGAAATTGGAGACATTATATACATGGTATACTTTGATAAATGACATTAATATGTTGCTTGCAAAATCGAATCAAAGTAGATTGCGAATCGATCTTAATTTGTGGTTACTCAAAACACATTTGTTTTTCTACGACGTAGACTATTCTCTTGAAACAGTTATAAATACTGAAATAATCAAAGGTTCCATATCGTCAGTATGAAGCAAAGTGACATTAACACGTAGCTAGTCCAGATAGCTCCAGAAAGGCGTTTCACAATACACAAATACAGACTACAGATATTGTCACATATCTCCGAGCCGCATGCGGACTGATGCTACACTGCTAGCAATAAAATGGCGTTTTAATTCGCACGCCTCGCCATAAAGAAGTGCTTAAATTACTATTGAAATTTATTTCTCACTTAACTATTTCAGCCGGTATGTGTTTAAAAGCGAATAAAATGGGAGAACACAACTAGGGGTGCAGAATGAGGGGGGAAGGGAGGGGGTATATCTGTGCACAGGTGTGCACTCAGTACGGCGCGCGGTGCACGTAAACCGACGACACTTACGTGCTGCTTGACCGCCGCGCGCCGCACAGAGATACTTAACTAACGAACACTCGTTACCAGTTTACCACTCTAGGTTATAGTGGAGAAATAAACTAGTTGTTCACTTCTTCATTATAAATAAATAGCTGTTGCCCGCGGCTTCACTCGCGTTAAATCGGGGTAACATAGTTCCCTTTCCTGATTTGCAGGTATTTAAATTTCCAGTTTACATCATAATTAATTCGTGAAACACATTCTGAAATTAATATTGTATTCATTGAAGGCGATGTTGTGTTTAGCAGACATTATTTATTGGAGGGTTTTTCCGTATCACGAACATGTTATATCGTTAGGTACGGTCTGTTTAGCGATATTACCAAAAACAGCCCACTTTCATACAGAACCAGCAATCTACGTTATAGCCAATGTGTAGCACGTGAGTGATAATTGTGTTATTTATGCGCCCATTCAAAATCTACGTGCGCCCCCGCTCCCCCGTGCCCCCGGCCCGCGCCCTCTGCGCCCCGTAGCGGCTCATACACATGATGTATGTTACGACAGCGCACACCGGTGTCTCAAGCACGCGCACTCCACACCAATAACAGAGAACATTCGAACTCTACGTAAGCAAACTGTGTTATCAGGTGGAAAATACCTCTCTTTATTCGTTAATGCTATTCTCAAGGAGCGGCGGGGGTGAGGGGCGCGGGGCTCCCCGTGATCATCCAAGAGATTGTGCTCCAATGAAACTCGTCTGCCTCATAATGGACAAGCCTGATTGAATCAGTCGCCCTCCATTCATGCGGGATGGATGCCGAGATCAAGATTTTTCGGGACGTTTCCTGTAGTGCTGATGAGAAAATCGCCTAAACATGTACTTATGTGTGCCTATTTATTTACGTTACATTGTGAGAACATGGACTTTTATTATTTATGTCGATTTGACAAGATATTACAGCTAGCATAGAGCAGATACAACCTGCGCTGCGTAGAGGATACATAAAACTCGTAATATTTTATGATTGTGCTAACTTTGTGGCCTGTCGCGTCGCCTGTAAATACTTATGACGAGGTAACTGTGCACAGTCCACACCCCGCACGTGTATTCAACATGCGCATAACAACACACACTTTCAAAACAAACAACGGACAAAGAAGAAACAAAATCACAATCTCTTTTGCTTGTCAACTCAAAACGAGCTCATAATTACCTACACACATTCACTTAGTCTCAGAGTTGGAACTAGTCACAAAGAAGGGACGAACACGTCGTTAAAATGTTTGTCGACGAGGGGAGCCGCCACCGGCCCGGCAGCCGCCCGGCAGCCGCCCGGCCGGCCGGCAATAGCCCAGCAATTAGAACGGGGACTGGTGCAGGAACTGCACGAGTTTATGATACTGAAATCTTTACAGATCTAATCACCCAGCTAGCAAATATTATACTCAAAAGGATTTAAGTTTTTTTTTCATAAAATAAATGCTATTATAATTCTCTTGATAATGCAGTGAATGCAGTGTGTAATCTAACAAATTGATAGCTTATCACGAAAAAATCTCACAAATCTATAAAATAAAAGTCATGAAAATGAATTTTGACCAAAATCTGAAACATCCAATGAATGATATTAATGAAGTTTCCGGAATTCGTAACTGATGTTGATATTAATAAATTATGAGAGAACAGTGAACACTCGTGCTGTGTGTGTGTCCGCACAGTGGGCACTGGGACGGGTGACTCCTGCTTGTTTACATTCAAATAACTTCACTAGATTTAAAAAGCTGTCTGTAGGCATTTTTATTTTGTTAAATATAGTATAGAAATAATTTTCGTGGCAGATCAACCAATTACTGAAACTCTGAAGCCAAAAGCCTTTTTGTGACCTGGTCTGATCTATTTCTGAGTCTCGGCAACCACAACAACAAGAAAAAGTTACTTTCGTTTCTGTCAACACGCCTGAAATCAATGAAAAGCAATTCATTCTTGAACGTAGAATAAATAACTCGCTGAGAGGAAATCGGAGCCGCTCCCGGAACAATCGCAGGTTTTGCCGTTTTCTCTCGTAAGTTATCTCCGTGCATACTCACGAGGTACTTATCTCCGGTCGGAAGTACTTCATCAATCATCGCAGATACCCCGAGCACTGAAAGCCTACGAGCCACCGCCGCGGGCCAGGGGGAACGGTGCGGGGAGGGCGGTGCCGGGGGGCAACTTTTCCAATTTACAACATCTCAAGACTGACACTAAGATTATTGACTTGCAGCCTGCGAACCTTCACCAGGCACTTATATCAGCACTTAAGGACTATCGATAAGATCTACTCGATGAAAAAGTCAGAGAATCAGAAAAATCGCTGCAAGAAGACTGAGGCTCCAAAGAAAAACATTTTATTGGTGTATTAAAAATGCAACAGATTTTTATGTTAGTATTCACGATATGATTATAGCAATTATGAGTACCTACACAAACAATCGATAATTGAAAATTTTAAGAACAACAACATGTTTGCAATGTGACGGCCATCTTGAGACCAACAACAGCAACAGTTGAGCTCAGCGCTGATGACGTTTGTTGAGCGGTAATGAAACGTCCACCACACCTGCGGCGCAAGATTGATTGTATTTTTCGCACTGAATCCGCATCGCAGCCACAATGCGACCACAGCACACATCGACACGTTGTCTGCACGAGAGAAACTTATTTAAAAGTGATTACGAATAACCTTTTGAGAAATTAACTGTGTAATTGCGAGACCGAACTGGTTTTATTTTAAATAGTGTGTCTAAAGGAAGTTCTAAAACAGACTGTGGATTTCTATCATCAAGAAACAAGGCTGTTTGAAATACAACACATTTGTGGCTTCCAACACCTCATATGGACCGTGGGGTGATCGAAAGGGTACTGCGGCCCCGGAACACAAAGCGAAAAAGAAGGAACATGGATGAGCTTTAGTCGATACAAATCCGCTCCGACCAGAACGGAAGGAGTCATTTCATGGTTTCCCAACCGAAAACAAACACATCATCTTTTCCATACCGTAATGAGTACACTCTATCGACAAATGACATAAATAATGAAGGGTTGTGTGAAGAAAAGTGTATGTCGTGTCAAAACTCATGCCATAACAGAATAATTATAAGTGTAACGAAAGTTTCCATCCACCATTAAAAAGCACGGTTTATATGTTTCTGTTTCATAATGTTAATATTGCAGCGGTACAAAGTCCGCCACAGCGACACAAACAAGCCGCCTCCCCCGAACTGTTCGCTCCACAGCGGCAGCGGTACAAAGGTAAAAGCGAAATTATGTGTTTTTCATCAGCGCCAACAGGCTGTAGTACTAATTTCACGCAGCTTTCAAAATGTCTCTTTTAATTTCCCCTTTTGTAGTGAAACAACAGAGTCATCGGGCTAAACAGTTTTTTTGTTGGCTGTTTCGGCGACTTCATTTGTAAAAATTACATTTTGTGCCGTCTCGATGGGGAACGGTCTGTGGGTCCTTGATGAGGTGGAACAGCTCCACGAATATTGTTCACTTAATATACGAGATGTGATGTAACTAGTTACATAATTATCTATGCAACTTATGAAATAACAACAAAATCTAAGATCAGAACAGTATGGGAAAATATCTGTCAGTAAGTACTGTTATTTTTTCACTGGTAACTACTAAGGTACTAAGCGATGCCAAAGTTCATAACTTGGTTTATCTTTAGTATGACAGACGCTATGGAAAGCTGCTTGCTACGATCCTTACGTACCCACTCTTTTTACTTCTGCCACAAACATTTGTCATACATACACGCCAAACTGCAATGTATTGAAAACTAATTTCTACCGCAAATTAACTAATTAAGGACTTTAGGCCACAAAATCTATTGCTAATAAGTGAAATTACATTTAAAGACAACGATGGAAAAAAATCTATAACTAAATACAATCATCCTTCAGACATAAAAGTAAACCTCATCAGGAACGGATCTCAAACACAGCCAGGGAACACGTCTACTCTGATACTAAAAATCTTTTTGTTAGAAACAAAAAATATAATCAGTCCTCTCTACTACGTAACGAGTACCTTTGTCCGTTGGAGTGGCGCCTTTTGTAGGGCCGGCGGTAATGGGCGGACCCTTTGTGTAAATATATTCTAGTAATTGTACCCCCTCGCACCCCGCCAGACCCCCGCCAGCTCCCAGCCCTGCTCCGCAGACCCCTAGAAAGGAACATTTACGTCATCATAATATTGCAGGAATATTTTTCGTGTTATGTTACATCGTGATCGACGTGGCTTGTAAAATATTACTGCTTACCTTCCTTACCAACCTTACATAATAATAGCGGCCTATTGCTGTCCCTCTGCTGGACAGACGCGTCTACTCGCATGCACTGGGCACGACCATAGATTGAGTATATGGAACACCAGAGTAAAATAGTGTTAATTAGGAAAAACCATTTTATTTAGTAAATTCAAATGGAACGCCCGGATTGGAACCCACAACATCGCGCAGGAGGGACGCAGTCTCTCTAGGCCATTACTTAATCCTGCAATATAATAGAACACGTTCGTTAGCGTTCTAATTAAAAATATTTCAGAAAAACCACTTTTGTTTTGGTCTACGATATGATAAAGAAGACCGACTGCTACATTTTAAAATTACTAAGACTTAAGACGTAAAAACTTATTGATTTGAAGCCATTTGTTGACGCGATGATATTGAACGTACACCATTGATTTTTTGTTGTAGGACCGGCCACTAGCCCACAACGCGACGGCGCGCGTGTTCCACAGCAATCAGAGCCTGGTGCTGCAGAAGGTGACGCGCCACAGCAGCGGCCGCTACGCCTGCTCCGCACTCAACGCAGAGGGGGAGACAGTGTCCAACGAGCTGCTCTTCCGAGTCAAATGTAAGAGACCTCCTCTAATATCATAACTGCCTGGTATAATGTAATATGTGGTAAGTACTCGGTACGCTCACTTCGAGCTCAACACAGTGTCCACTGAGTTGCTTGCTCTGCCATACTTTAGACCGTTCTGTATTGGTAAGTATGGCTTTCGTATGGTATGTATATAGTAAGATAATGACAGCCAAGTGATTTAAGATACTATAGACAGTTTCTTCATGTAGTTCGTAAACATATAGCTTAGATAATGCAGATAGGTACTGATATTAACCTGATAACGTTCATCTAGCCAATCTCTTTTATTTCCCATCACCTCGCTTCTATCTAAACGCGTAAAGTACATTTCGAGATTCGATTCGAGCAGCCGGTGAATGGGGATATATTCTCATCTCATTGATAGTATTTTAAATTCAGTGTTGGCTCACTAAATCTCCCAAGGATTCGACAGTTTCATGCAATATTCACGCGCCATTCGGGCCTTGTCGTTTCGCGTCAAACAGAATTATGCAAGAAGATAAAGCACACATATTGGAATTTACCGAAAGTTACGAACAAGTGGAAGATGCCGCACGTGACCGGTCCTTTCGCCTGCTGCACCACGAACCAGCTGCGATACATTCCTACTCAACTTCGACCTTTACTATAGTAATAATCTGACCGCTTCCCGGTCTCTAGGGTCTTCACCGCAAGTGCTACCGCTTCTGCTGAGACAATAGATTTGCGTTCTGCGATGACCTGACAAATACGCAGTGAGTACCCACGCTGTGTTGTTTGTGAACCTATTCCACCAACGCGCGTTGGTGGAATAGGTTCTTACTACATTAAGTTATTCTGTTTGGTGCAGACCAGTTATGAACCTCAGGGAAGTAGATCATATTTTGGCGCTAAAACAAACTTGAATAACAGCCGTGAAAGTTTCTCGCTAAATAGAAAACTCGTCAAGGGGCCGGGTTCATTACGGCACCTCTCGAAGCTCATTCAAAACAATCGGCACAAATCTGGAACAATGCGAGCCACCGACCCACACTTAAATTGCTCAGAATTAATTAATCGCGACGTCCGCGCATTGTGTCGCCACAAATACGCCGCGCAAATTAAGAAGCATTGTGGTCGCACCGCGCCGCGCCGCACCGTGTCGCACCGTGCTCGCTCGCACCGAGTCGCACCGAGTCGCACCGAGTCTCACCGAGTCGCAGACAGTCGCGTGCCACCGCACGGCTCCGTGTTTCGTCGGTGTTATCGCGTCGGGCCCTCGGCCGGAAAACTTTCCACTAATTGTTTTTTCTCCGACGTTTGCCTTGATGCCTTCTGAAAGGAAATACTGAACGGATAAACTTCTTGTTTTGTGATTTCAGATTAAATGGAGTCTGCACCTTTTTATTTGAGCCTAACGGCCCACTTTCTTATTTTCTATAGGTTTCAATGTATTTTACCATTCGGTTAGGTCTTTTTGTAGCATGTTGTAATAAGTGTGTGTCATGAAAGGCTATATCCGGTAGGGTGACATTCATATCCGGAGGGTGTTAAAGTCTCGACAGTGTGTTGACATTTCATTGATCGATCATGTCCACTACAGATAAAGTTGCGTCTATTCTACGACATAATATGGTTTCGTCAACTCTTCATGAATTACTTTTTGGAAAAATCATTTTGAAAAGATTCCAATGTAACACAATTCCCACTCAAATTGTTTGCCCCGCTCAGCGACCACTCCGAGAGCCCCTCGATACAAACGAACAATGGCGACAAGATACTTCCGGCGCCTATTTAACCTGATCATGTTACCGGCGGCGCGCGGCGCTGGCGGCGAGTGACGGCGCGCGCTCGCCCGCCGATACTCAATTAGAGCGGATTGGATTGCGCCGATTAAACTCGTCTCCTTGTCAAACGATAAATAAACGAGTTCAATTAAATAGGATCAGTCTGTCTGTAGTGCTGTGTAGTGGCGCAGGTGAGTCTCCTTCGCGGCTCGTTGCTTTAAATCGACCATCTAACCCCCCCGTCCCCCCCGAACGCTCGTGTACCCCGCCCGGGCCCCAGTAATGGCTGTCGATCTATTTTGCCAATTGTAAGATATGGCCCTGACAAAATAAGATGGGAATTTTTAATGGCGAACATAACTGCGAGTAATGCCGCAATAAATTTCTGTTTCGCAAGAAAAAATGTTTTGTAATGAAGTTGTTGTTATTGCTCGTTACGATCGGAGCAATTTTATTCATGACCCGATGCCGTTAGTCTTCACTGGCTTTTGTCGAAATAACTTGCTCCTGTTCGAAGGTAGATTATCCTATTACGTTTTACATTACCTATTTAAATGGGTTTGTCTCGGATTAAATGTTTCGAGATTTCGTTATTGCAGCTGTGTCCCGCCATTTTATTTTGAGGCTCACTAACGTTGGAACAGAATGATCTAATCAGTATTAATATCGTATCAATCTATAAAATCAAATATAATATGCTATCTGGGTTCTCGTATTAATTGCTGAGCAGTTAATTAGCGTGAGTAGGGATGCCCGTCGCACGCGGCTCCGCCTGTCGCCGCTAGTAGTGCGGTGTCGCGGCTGGCTGCTATTAGGGGCAACCCGCGACCACATAATTACAACTTGCCCCTAATTCCCGACTGACGACAACCCTTGACCTTCACCTCTCGCCACCTTCACACGCTGCAATTTGTCGCGCATTTTATAACAATAGATCAGATGGGATCAAAGCAATAAATAATACCATACATTTCACTTATTGAATTAATATTTTTTGTGGAGATTTGGAATGTCAATTTTCGAAAATAATTAAAAAATAAACAACACATGCTTACTTGTGATTGCAGTGATCGCGACTTGATACAGTGAGTTTTGTGTGTCGGCAGCAAAATCCGGTTAAGTGTCGAGAATAAAATCGAGTTGTGAGTGACGGTGTTAGTGGTACCAAAAAAACGAATAAGAAAGAGGGTAGATCATTTTGTCGGCTCGTAAACATTCACCCGCAATAACTTCAGTACATCCGCGTTTGGCGAAATATCGGAAACTCAAAACAAATAACATGCATGGTAAATAACCCCTTAAATTCAAGTTTTAATAATAATGTTAGTAACCATGACACTTTAAAGACTTAAGACTGACACTCCCTCCACCCAGAACGTGAAAAGTCATAATTTGATGAATTCCTGAACAAAACTAAAAATAAACTCACCATTTACGAGTCGGATTCGCTCACCCAGGGTTCCGTACAAATTTGCGACATTCAATGCCATTTCTTTGACTCCGTAATTTTATAAGGTTGATTTTTACACTCAAAGTGTGGATTCAGACCGGGCGTTTGAGGGAAAGAACCTCAAACCAACCCAGCCGCCGCGGGAGACCCCCGGGCGTCGAGCGCCGCCGCGCCGCGAGACTAATCCCGGCCGCCGTAAATGTGGGCCTGTGGACGGTGAGCAATGGGTAGCTCACCGTCCGTCCATCGATTGACGACAGGCCGTGTCGACGGCGCGTTTGTGTTTCACGCGCGCCTCAAAGAGATGTCAGCAAAGCAGAGGGGCTTGCCAGATCCGGCTGCCGGGGTTGCGGGTTGTTCGAAAGAGATACCGCGGCCCCGGAACGTAAAGGGCAATAGAAGGAATATGGGCGGGTTTTAGTCAGTACAAGTCTGACATGCCCCCCCGCTCCGCCCAGGGCGGAGGAAGTCATTTGATGATGATGATGAGTATGGAGTCACCTTAAGTCGTTATTATTATAGGCAAGCATGTTGTCTGAGCTTGTCGAATTTCGCTAATTATTCTTGTCTGAACTCATATGTGTCACGGTGTATGTACACTGAATATTACTGCAAGTATCGTTCCACCGTGTTCCCCGTATCACGCACCATCAGGTAAGCCCATTACGGTCCATACAGGAACGTTACAAGATTTGTGGCGCCGCTCCGCCGAATGGCCGCCATGCTTCACGACTGACGCCACTTAGTTTGGCTGTTACTAGATAACTAGCGGAGACCGCTATAAATTGATTAGCACAATAATATAACACGTTGTGAATCTGTTACGATGTTCTTCTTGATTTATTAAAGACGGAAGTCATTTAGTATGTCATTTGTTTATAGCTGATAAAGATGAATGTTCCTTACTACTCTTATTTCGTGTTGTATGAGTATGTAGGACCATGACTTTTGTTATTGGTTTTTTGTCCTAGCATGACGCTAGCTATGTCTCCCCCCCAGGACTCTCTTTTTTGTCTCTTCCCTAGTCCTTTGCCTCTTAACAAATCTAGAGTACAAACAAAAACGTGTAGTGTACACAACAACAACGTGTAGTTTAAACAATGGTATGTTTGCTCCAATATGTATAGATTCGCCGTCGTGTCGCACGGGCGGCGTATCGGTGGTGGGCGCTGCGCGCGGCGAGTCCGTGGTGATCGTGTGCGAGGTGGACGCGGACCCGCCTGCCGCTGTCTTCAAGTGGAAGTTCAACAACTCGGGCGAGACGCTCGACGTCGCCGCCGACCGCTACACCTCCAACGGCAGTGCCAGCAGTCTTAAGTACGTACGCAAGTCAAATTAAACCATGATTAACTAAACTTTCAGTTCGGAGCTGACCGAAATTCGCCTCAGAAACAACTTTAACTCTAACGTGTGTGTTCTTGATCTGGCCTCATCAATCGTTACTCTCCTCAGATACACGCCGGTGGCGGACCTGGACTACGGCACGCTGTCGTGCTCGGCCTCCAACGAGGTGGGCTCGCAACTCATGCCCTGCGTCTTCCAGATGGTGGCCGCTGGTGAGTGTGCTCTACTTTATACCCGTACCTGTTGGTGTTTTCGAATGGAATTCTGAACTCTTATGGGTGGGATCTCTTGCGATAGAGTAAGTACTGTAACAAAATTGGAAATTCTTGAAAGACGCTCGTCTGGGCGGTATAACTATATCAGGTGGACTTACTTTGCTGTATTTAAATAAATTGAATTTATTGACACACAATTTAGGTTACATACAAGCATAGAGATACAAAAAGCAAAGTTAAAAAAAAACAAAGTAGAAGTAGCCGTTGGCCCCAAACTAAGCACAGGCTGTATCATGGTGGCCTAATAATTTAATTAATATAATTTAGATGAGGGGATAGCTGTCTCTATGAATATGAGTGGCCGCAGCCGGCTCCAGTAACATAGAACTGTAACAGCGTAGTATACGCCACATGTGTTGCAGGCAAGCCGCACGCGCCGCGGAACTGCTCGCTGTGGAACCAGACGGCGGACTCGGTGGAGGTGTCGTGCGTGGCGGGCTTCGACGGCGGCCTGCCGCAGCGGTTCCTGCTCGAAGTCTACGCCGACACCAACGTGCCCAGGTAACACGCGCGCAATACAAACGAATCATCATTCAATACTGTTTCCCTACAGGGCAAAACTGCCTTCACATACAGAGAAGACGACTTATAACAAACTACCCGAAATACATCATGACAGTACACTGTCAATACATTTATGAAAACATAATGTACGTAAGAAAAAATCTGCATCTTTTTGGTAAAAGAGGTGACAGACATAATTACAATACCAGAAATAGGAACCAATTAGTTCAGCCGGGCTTCAGACTCGCTAAAGTAGACAAATCTTTCATGGGGTACTGTTTAAGGTGCTATAATAAAATTCCATTAATACAGAAGGTAAGCAAGCATGCAACATGCACAGGCATGGTTTCGGTCACTGCTGCAGGGAACCCTGCTCGTCAGCTCGCTCCGCCTCACTCTAGGGGTAGGGCAGACAAGACAACGTGTAGTCGGTTTTACAGCCATTCGTTTCTGTCACTAACTTTGATAGCACAACATAGCAAGACAATGCCTATTTAAACGTAAATAATGGAAATGGCAATAGGCCTATTAAGATTATTCCAAACTACAATTCTGCCACCTTCATACTGGTATTAATGAAATTATACAAAATATTCGATGCTCTAAATATGTTATAAATGCTAAACGAAAAGAATGCCTTTGAAAATCCGAACATATGAACATTCGGCGAAATAACAATTACCTATACCAAACAATTATATGCCTTCAAAATAGTTGCATAAAGTAGTTTATGAAAAGTGTGTTAAACCAAATAAATTTCGAAACATTAAGATTCTACCAGATAGCAGCCATCATCATCACAGGCAGTTTGAATCCACCATCGGCCTTTCCTCACTGCTACTCATTACGATAATCCAATGCCACAAACAACAGCTACCCACCGATGTTTCGACACTCGTAATGACTATATCCGGCGCGACTAGGGATGCGGAAACACGTGAGTATCCGCTGATGCCTGATACCCCCGGAAGTTGGCGTGTCACCCGGCTAAACGCGAACACCCCCCGGGCTAGACGCTCGCGCCAGGAATGCGATCTACATACATTGTGAGGTGAGCTTACTATCACTGTATAACGGGCGATGTGGAAGTTTGCGCTCATCGACGGCCACGGTTAAAACGACATTCTTAGGTATTCGTATCTACCGAAATGAAATCTGATATTGTGGAAGGGTCGGTACAACCCCTTCGTTGGTTGTGTGATTACATGGTATTCCTTAGCGTGGGTGAAATACCTCAAATAAAACTGTATCATGAAGCTTACGAGACTGGCAAGGTCGCAGAACTAGCGGGGCATGAGGGGCGCGGGCGCGTGTGCGGGCGGCGGGGCGGGGGGGGGGGTGAAGGCACAAGCATTGTTTTTAATATTACAGAGGCAATCTGGGCTCTCAAGCTGCGCCCCCGGTGACGTGCGCAGACTTAACGACACCGTATTATTACAAAATTCCTTTATTATATTTCCCCGAACGCACCGGCTTAAGTGAAATAATGTGTATCGGAACAGTAATGGATATGGAAACGCGCGCGACCCTGATATTTTATTATTTTTATGGAACTGCTAAAAACGGAAACCTTATTCTGTAGCCATTACGTAGATACTCTGATCCATTTGCGTAGCGCCGTTAGTGTTACGTAACCGACAAGTATGTACGTATGCGAGTATATTAGAGATGTAATGTGAAACAGTTAAGGATGCACGAGGCTGCTGGTCCCAACGTCGCGACACATTCCTTCTCAACGAAGCAACGCGTCTCTGCTCGCAGGTCGGTAGAGGTCCCAAAGTGGAATCCCGTGTAAACATTGGGGTCTCATTAAAGTTGTGAAACAGCGTTAATTATGAATTAACACGCGGTCGCCGGTCCCAGAACACCGCGACACCTCCCAACGACACACCTACACGACGCGCCACTAATGTCTTATTTCGTATTCATGTATTTCAGAGCTTAATATGCCTAGAAATAAGCTATAAATGTCGGTGTGCTTGTTGCTGCGGTTGACAACACCGCTGTATGTCAGGTACCTAATGTTGTCATCAAATATAAAACTCTCACTATACTCCATCACAACAGAGCGTACTACTGTAATCCCGCAGCGAACGATCTCCGTAAGGTACATATCTTTTGCATAATAAACAACTCCCTACAAAATATGCAAAGCTATCGTAAATTAATATTGGCATAGCATGACGCGCGCCGTCTTTATAATTACTGGGGAGTTATCCCGGTGAAGTAATTTGCAATACATAATAGACGATGGTTCTGTTCACCATTAGCAACAATAAAGTGCGGATAACCAGAAAAATGCCCAAATATGACACACTTTTATAGCCTCGTAAAAGGATCAAAATCGGTTATGCGAACATTTTACGCGCTATTTAATAATAATTACATGACGTCAGCAGTTATTACAACACTTGTCATTAATGTGTCTGACCAGCTTTTCTGACGACAAGAAGACAAGCTTCAAAGTAGCACTAGCTCCAACCCACGGCTTCACCCGCATAAGAAGACAGTCTGTAGCACTCGGTGACTCGGCAATATTAACATTGCCAACAATTAAAGAGTTTTGGAAATCAGATCAATAGACTAGAGGTATTACCTCCAAACATTGTATAGTATAGTATAAAGTAAAGATTTGATAGCATTCAATTAAAGCTGTATTAGAGACGGCCTTTACAAGGAAAATTAAATATTTCAACAGAAAAACAAAATTGTTATTTCACATCGTACACATTTTATATTCGCAACCGCGACGGTTTTCGATCCCGGAAACCATCGCAGAAAGGTGAAAATGAAAATACCTAGAGCCAACAAACAGATATAAAAAGGTACAAATTAACAAAGGCCGCGATATAATTCCCTTAGCGAGAATAATGTTATTCTCGTTACTTATACTACAGTCCGTGCGGCCCGGCTACGTGGCGGCTGCGGGACGGCTGCGGGACGACGGCGGGTCGAGTGCGTGGCGTGCGCGGGGCGGCGGCGTGATAAAGTCGTTTGCTCTGGCCGGACATCTCCAGGGCACGCCGCGTGTGCACCATGCCGGCTATGAATCACGAGGCAACGTTTAAAAATTAAAGCAGTTCCATTTTTGGGTCCAGTGAGCAGTTACGACTAACATCTGACTACATTTGATCGTTTACTGTTGCGCGTTAGTTTGCCCGAATCAGTATAACTCAATCTGTATTTGTCTGTAGCTGTTTGTCTTATATTGCTAATTCAAGTAAACGCTTTCAAACAGGCAAAACTTCGCTCTTGTGTCTTTGACAACGGATCGCGGTAACAACATTTATTCCACCATACAATGAATTGGCAGCTATTCTCAAGTCCGGTGAGGTACCATATCCTGCCACTTCAGCTCACAGCAAGCCGAACGGAAAATAATCGTCATCACAAAATAAAATAATCGACGAATTAAAGTTTGAGTAGCGCTGGCGCGGCAGTAATCACAATCTCATTGCTAGTAGAGAGATTGTACGAAATATATTGAAATAAAGCCGTAGTTACGATGCATGCCAGTATTCATGTTATAGGGAATAATATAATAATTGAGTGCTACTGCTGCTGCCGTTTGACAGGCACCATTGATATCGAATGAACTTCATGCAATCATTGGAGATCAATAAATAAACTTTATAGTCATATTAACCTATACCCGCTTCTTCGCCCCTGTGGTCTTAAACTCTTAACCACTTGTTACTTCATGATGTTGGTGTTAACGGTCCCTCTCTCCCGTCAGAGTGAACCTGTCGTCGGACGAGCCGTCGTGGACGGTGCGCGGCCTGGAGTGGGACGTGCGCTTCCGCCTGGTGGCCGTGGCCTTCAACTCGAAGGGCCGGTCCGCGCCCGCCAAGTTGGACGACGTGCTGTTCCGGGACCCCGAGAAGAGAACAGGTACTGTAACTATCTACCTTTTGCTATACATTTAGGCATATTATGTGTATATAATATACCCACTGTTGGAACAGGAGGGTGTACACGGACCAGTTACGGTTTGGGCCCAGTTTGTATTTTCTAAAAATTGGAAGACCGTTCACGCACTTACTTCTGGGTGAGTAGGTGCGTGGAGAGGCGTCGTCGTGTGTCACGCCTAAACACGCGTCAACGATCGTGCGAGTTCTCTAAAAACGAGTCTTCTAAAAACGAGCATTTAAACGATATCCTGAAAACGAACAGTGATGATGTGCAGTATTCCATCCCTACTGCCTCCCATATTAAGTATACATCAGATGACTCATGGAAGCATGTGAGCTTGTACAGTTGTACACACTTGGTCCGATCAGCCGGCGTGCTGCGACCGACCCGTTCGTTCTCGTTCGTTTTACATCCGTTCACAACAAACCCTTTGAGCCGCCACTTTACGCGATTGAAAAGATTTCAAATAGTGGACGATAAAGCGAGCACTGGCGAACAGCTCTGAATAGAATACCGTCACGACATTTAAGTACAATCATTAACTCGCCATTGAAACATACGAGCGCCGGCACTCGTCTATAACTAGTTTTTGTTCTAAATCACTCAGCGAAACTCAATTTGGAGGGTAAAGGGCGGGTCCCCCGGGGCCCTGGGGCCCGACGGCGGCGCACTAAGTGGCGGCCGAGCGGCCTTTATCTTCCGCGAGTTATTAGCCAAGGGAAAACATTAGCCTCCCCGGGAAATATAAGTAACGAGGAAAAGTACCGCCCGAAACGTTGAACAGTCACTGATCGCACTAAACGGTGCCGCGTGACTTTCACACACAGTTGCGTGCGGACGCCGCCTACCCGCCGACCCGTCGACCCGCCGCCCGCGCCGCCGACCACGCGCCATTCTGTGCGAATCGTAAAGGTATTTGTTTTACTGCTTTTAAGAGATTGTGGTCATGTATTCATAACCTAGCTTATATTAGACAAAACCATATTACTTTCTCACCCTCGAGATACCATTTTTTTTTATTAATGGACCGCTAAACGAAGAAAAGCGCCAAATGAATTTTTTTAATCGTTTATTCCAAGAAAATTACATTTTTTTTTTCACAGAAATCTTCTGCCAAACTGCAGTACAGTTAGTTTGTCGGCAGTGCTCTCGTGGATAAGCTTTCTTGACTAACAAATGCAGTACAAAATACATGCAATATATATATATATATGTATACATAACATGGTCTATCCTATGATCACCTTTTTCCACAAGATGCATAAATAACTCATGTATTTCTTTTAAGTCAGTGAACAAATACCGTCTCCCATGACTCCAAGTTACAGTAATGTTTGTCAGCGGCGCATCACATCGATCGCTGCAGAAGTAGGCCGCAGCGCTCTGCAACCTAAACATAATCCCATTTTAATTAAACTCGCTCGGATTTACCAGCGAGATTAATCAAGAGGCTCTCCTCTCCTCGCGTGACCTTCTCCGCCTCTCTGAGAGGACCACCGACTCTGCCGCACTAACGTTATAAACTAAACTTTAATTCGGGTTTAATCGCCAATCGCCGATGAACCCAGATGGTGATTGGCGGAGGGCTCGATTCCGCAATGGGACAAATGTTTGTTTGGGCTACAAATATTTGCTTTAACATTCATGTAGAGATGCACCTAAAACACAGATTATCTCGGCAGCACAATTAATATTATTATTGTTTTTGTGGGAAAGTTGAACTTTATATTATATTAGATGTCATTTTGCAATTCAGTATCGTTTCAAACTCAATTTACTTATTTGTTCATGTAGAACATTGAAGGCATCAGTGAAGAATCTTGTGTTACTCTACAGAAATAAGTGGGCCATCACTCGAGTCGACAAGCCATGCGGAAAAACTAATGCGCGTGCTATCGACGCGGACACGTGGCGCGGGGCGGGACGGGGCGACGGGGGGGGGGAGGGACATGTGGACCTTTAATTTCTCGCCTCGAAGGAGCGAGCCTCGGCCAACGCATTTCTTTAATACTGACCGTTGATTTTGTCCTTCATCGACCCTGATTTCGTGGTAAATTGACAGGATTTCGAAAATTCACCCCTTTTAGTTCGCCGACGCTACGTAGGTAATTTTTGATGGAATCAATTTCTAAATGTCATTATGCATGGTCGGGGGCCGGAGCCCGAAGTACCTGCAGCAGTAAGTACTCATTGTGTTATCGATCAGCACTGAGTACTTTGTGTGTCGTGTACTGTGTCATGTACGAGCTTGTATAATGAATTGAATACGTTCAGCAATAAGCAATCTTGACGGTCGCTCGGTAGCGGTACAGCCTCACATACATATTTATATATCTGCGGAGGTGTTACACCACAACAATTCATCTTCGTTGACAAACATGTCCCCCACACGTAAGCTCCGCTCACGTTCAGTAAATGAATAATTTAGCATTTTTATTCCATTTCTACTATGATTAAAATTAATGGGTACTCATCAATGTGAGTGATGGGCCCTGAAATGTCAAACGATGGTGTTTCTGAGGAGTCACTTTGTTATGTACTCAAGAGCCTTGTTTCCAAGCACAAACATATTATGTACCAGTATGTATCTGTTTTGTTGAGACGCTCTCTATGGCTAAACAAGGTAGGAGCCATCACAAGTCGCCTGGGGGCAGAGGCAGGGGTGGGGGAGGAGAGGGGAAGTGCTACGAGATGGCCACCCACAAACAAATGCCAATAAGTTTAGAACGAAATTGAAAGTAAACAGCTCGACAGTGGAGGAGGACCACTCCGGCCATTTGTGTTCTACACAACAACCAATTTGGATTATCTTTAATTTATGAAGTGGTTCAGCTGCTTCGGCTGATTGATTGCAAATACTGATAAGTCCTAATCTGTTGTGATTCTGACTGGGATTAGCTTTGGGTACAAGCTTGGGAGGTAGGCTTTAGTAAGCGTCTTTCACATTAATTTGTTGAAATGCTTATGGACTTAGTTGTCGCATCACGTCGAAAAAACTATTTCTTGCCCATTCTTCTCCATAGAGATCAACGCTTTGGAATGGGCAACAACAGTACTTTCACCACAAGTTATTATGCCTTGTGACCGGGACTGTAGATTCATTTTGTTTCTTGACATTCAAAAGTGCCTGTAATGGTCTAATTGAAATAAATGAACACATTTGTTGATCACGGTATTTAGATGCTGTCTGTTGGATTTTTGAACTGTTGAAAATGTTCCATTTAATGTAGTTGGTTCGATATCTTAACTCCAATGAGATACCTTTAGTATGAACATAGTATAGTCAGGAGTATTACGAATTATAACCAGCTAAAAAAGAAGCACAGCACTAACAGACAACAATATCTCCGACAGGCTTAACTCGAACGGAAACTCGTAAGGTATGGATTTAATCAGGATTCAATCTCTGAACATGAATCAAGAAACAATGATAAAGATATAATTGTTTTGAATACACATAGCAGATGTAATTAGTGCCTGATGCGGACCGGACACGGGATTAATCCGATGCTCTCTGTGGCTTCCTATTGGTGGAGCATCGCCGCGCAAACGGACGAGCGCGGACGTCCGGGAACGATTGCGGCGCTAATACTACGACCTACTGTAAATACCCCCTGTATATATGGCACGGAACACTGGAATTAATTCGAGTGCTATACAGTACCTACTAGTATTGACGTTGCTTAGAATATTTTAATTTGACAGAAAAATCGTTACTAGATTTTGTTTTTTTTTTCCTGACATTTGACGCTCGTTGGTCTAGTGGTCGGAATCGTATTTCTAAGCATGATATCCTTGGTTCGATGGCAAAGTGTTTTTGGGTTTCCTCATCAGGAATTTCTGGGTAGCAGCTATGGAGTCAGGATTTTTATATACCTACGGTTACTGGCAATAGACTTGCACCTCTATATTACATGGGACTTAAAATATAACTGTAAATTGTGGGTAGGTACTACTAAAAGGTACACCTAGACGGAGCCGGGAGGAGTGTCAAACTTGTACTGACTAAAACGCACCCATGTTCCTTCTATTGCCTTTTATGTTCAGGGGCCGCAGTATCACTTTCGCACAACCCGCAACCCCGACAAGCAAGCGGTGACCCTGGCAGGCCCCTTTGCTTTGCTGACATCTCTTTGAGGCACGCGTGGAACACTAACGCGCCGTCGAAACGGTCTGTCGTCAATAGACGGACGGATGATGAGCTACCCTTTGCTCACCGTCCACAGGCCCGCATCTACGGTGGCCGAGAGTCGTCTCGCGGCGCGCGGCGCCCGGGGCGTCTCCCGCGGCGGCTTGATTTGTTTGAAGTTCAATCCCTCAGATGCCCGGCCACCTTTTTCGCTAGCATGACTGCTTCGCAGAAGGAGCTCATAAGGTCATGATGATTTGTGCAATAGTAACAAACGAACCGGTCGGTTTCGTCCCATAAACATACCCAGAAAGGCCGGGACACAAGTGCTCGTCCCGGACACGGTATGAGTTCCTGACAGCAGTGTGTGCCGTATGGGATAGTGCTGCTCGACGCCGTCGCCGCCGTGTGTGACTGTGATTGTGCTCTAAATGCATACATAAGGGGTGATAGCCAATGAAACAATGCCACCACTCAAATAAATCTGCTGTTTTATCGAATAAATCGAGGTTATACCAGCTCAATCAAAGTAGTAAATAGCGCGTATGAATCTACGACGGATTTAGATAAAAATGATGGCGGCAAACATTATTTTTATTTGGTTAGCGTTGGGCCGGCCGCCATTTGTTAGCCGGCTATTTGAGCCGCATTCAGTGGAGTCGAGCCGCTAGCTCGAATAAATCAACCGCTTGGACCGTCCCGCGTCCTGCCATCACTGAAATATGATCGCGCCTCTCTAATCCGCCTTTTGTTTTAGAACCATTACACCCCGAGCCGGCGCGCGACGGACCCACCACTTAACATATTGCCACTGAAGCGAAACCACTCAAATCTCATATTATTGTAATACATAACTGCTTACTTATCGACCTATTTTTAACCATCTTTCGAAATCGAAAATGCAGGGTCCGCCAGGTTGAATGATTCCTCACAAATTAAATTACTTTACAAATACCGAACATATATCCTAATATTTTTAAAACGTATGAAACAGTGTTCAGGATGTAAACACGTTCGGTACCATAAACATGACATCGATCGCAGGCGGCACAGCGCGGTGCGCCAAGCTGCCACTCCCGCCAGCGAGCACAGGCCGCGGTCAGCACACAACTTTACAGCCTGTCAGGCTTCCCTGCCTCTCTTCCGATGCCGAGGTGCTAAACGTGTCAGCGTGTTAATATTCATGAGAAGCCTGTGCGAGCTTCCCGCTCGCTGTAAGAGGCGATAGATTCAGTCAGAGTGCAACATTGACGCCTCTCCGCTCGGCACGGCTCCAGGCACGATTTATGACAACATTAGCAGTCATTTTAGAAAGTTCCACGCGTTCGCTCGCCAACTGAGGACGCTAACATTTTATTCATGCTCGACGATAACACTAGAATGTATGGCTAGTGCACGTTAGTGCTTCAACAGATACCTACTACAATTAAATAAAGCTGTTGTCTATAGAAATGATTGGGTGATACCCGGTATTTTAGAAAAATAAATTAATAGAGCAATATTGCAATAAGTTAACTATGGAGTTTCTTGCCGGTTCTTCTCCATAGGAAACGACCAACCCGAACCGTGCATCTTTTCTCGACGTTTTATAAGTGCCCATGTAGGCCTATGTGAAATAAAAATATTTTGATTTTGTTTTTTTTAACTTTTGGGTGTTCTACAGTAAAAATCAAAAAAGTGATACTACTGAGAAATTATGAAGTAATCCCTTTAAACATGGTAAAAATTCCTTTTTTTTGCTGGAGTAGTTAATGGCTGTCGTATTTATTCGTCTTGGCGTATATTGATTGTCCGGCAATAACCTCTTGTAACAATGCAGGTAAATTAATTCCTGACATGTACCTATACACACAAGTACACTGTAACTAAACACTTAGAAGTTGATGGCAAGAAAGTCAATGAAATTAAGTCCGAGAGTAAAAATATTTTTAAGCATTTTTTGTATTTTGTAAGTGATTTATTATAATTTTCCCCCTTAGTGTATAGCATTGCAAAATACAAATTATACCTATGTCGATCGGTAATTTTGTGGTTTCCATAGAAATTGATCCAAGGGCCTAATTACACTTCACGTTACTCAAGTTGACTTAGGACACATGATGTTGACGACTGACTACAACGTGGCATGCGACCCGATACTGCTGATGACCTCCAGCTTCAAGTTATTTCACTGTATTGAATTTTAATACAAAGAATACTCATCAGAAACAGCCAAAGTGATGAGCTTCATCTCTAAATAGTTTCCCACTACTGCTATTCGTATAGTAAGTATTATTTCTGCGTGTGTAACGCAGCCGATTATTCATTTCAAAGAAGGAACAAATAAAATAACCATCCCTGTTAAAAAAAGTCCCCAATATGTTACGAAACCGTCACTCACACGATGAATACGCAATATTTTTGATCAGATTTGTCGTATTAATTACGAGGCGCGGAAAAATACAATAACGGTGTAATAAATCACTGATAAAGTGCAATGAATAATGATTATTCATTCGTCGTCGTTTTTACGAATTGGCCGGCGTCGGCGATGATTTATCGGCGAGTGTAGTGGACGGCCACACGACCCGCCGCGCCGCGCTGCTGCGCCTGCCCGCCACCGCCGCCCGCCACCGCCGCCCGCCACCGCTGCCCGTCGCCCGCTCCTCGCTGTCTGTGACACCCGCCTCTAAGTACCGACTACTCAGATTACACTTTTATATCGGAAAACTCAAAGCCGAGTATTCCAACCAAAAAGTTCTTAGTACTTCTTAAACATATTAGTAAAAGTAAACGCGACAAAGTAACACATCTCAATAGGACTAACAAGAAAACTTATCTCTAATAAATATATCTATGATAATGAATCTGAAGTAACGGTTGTATTAAATTACACGTAGTATGGTACCTGTAACACATCCACACGGTGAGGAGTACCAAACGACACGTAGTTTCAATTGCCTAACATGTCGCGAATAGTTTGCAAGTTATAATCTCCGCATAACAAGTAACAACAGCCGTAGAACGTAACGCTAGTAATTTGTAACGACACGCGCCGGTGTCGCGGGTCGCACGGTCGTGTCGCACAGTCGTGTCGCACGTACACATTAGTGTTGCGACGCCGTCGGGCGGCGGCGGCGGCGGCGGCGTGGCCCGCGACACAACTTTCATCATTAATAGCCGCCCTTGTAATTAATATTTACATTAATTCTATGCAAATTGCCGCTTTGATGACAACTTAGCGTTATTTGTGAGCGCCTCGAACAACAGATGCGCGCCATCAACAAACCTAAGTGATCTTTGGAAAAACATGTTACCGACACTTTTTGTCCTTAGAGCTGGAAACAACGAAGCGTTCCGGGAAGCTTCTGATAGCAAATAACGTACTTCCGACCGAACGTCGAGAGCTATTGCGGGTGTACTCAAGTTTTATTGTAATAAAAAGCATATTTGTCGTAAAGAATAATATCGACATGGCAGAGTGACTCGTACAACACAACAGAGTGAGGTCTGCGCCTCTCGACGCTCCAATAAAACTAACAAACCTATACTTAACGTAATATATTCTAGACCAGCCGCAGCTTCTTGTCAACAAGTGTATGAATGAACATTGGATAATATGATTGAAAACTATACTGATATTGCTACACTTAATGAAACTATTGAATTGATATATGAAAATGGAGTGGTTAGTTTGCATAGAGCTCGCGTACAACTGTTGTGAAGCTTGCACAAGTACAAGTACTCTCAACGAAGTCGGAACGCACATGCTCTCACCATTACGATAAATTATTTGGTCTGGACCATTCCTTGCCTTGCCTTACCATACCTTTATTGGGCGTTAAAGTCCTAACTTTTTCAGAAGTTTTTTTTGTTTCAACCCATTTTTTTGTTAAAACTTTGAATACTTCGAATACTTCCCCGACCCTCGTTCATCGATTGCGTCCTTCAGCACAATGTTTGAAGTGCATTACAATGATTTCCAAAAACGTCATTTTTTAATCCAAATTCTTCCCAAAATTGATGATCTAGTCGCACAGGTTCATTAACTGTTTCGGATTCTTGAACGGCTGTTATTCTATAGGTTGGTATAGAATAATCGTGATTGGCTCGAGAACCTACAACATGACCTTGAATGTGACGCGTATTTATGTGTTCATAGCAGTATGTGTATACCAGGTTATATTTGTTAGAAAAAGATATCGCGGCCACAAAACACAAAGGGTAAAAGAAGGAACATGGGTGGGTTTAGTCAGTACTAGTCTGACACTGCTCTCCGCTCCGGCCAAAGCGGGGGAAATCGTTTGACGATTTTTATCCGAAAATAAGGTTTTGCTAGAAACTGACCCCAACATGGTTTGATCCACTGACGTAACCTAACTGAGCTCCGTTAACGTGATCCCTCTTAATTACTAATTTTGCCGACTGACGGAAACAAAGGTCCCTTTATTATGAAAAGAATAAAATATTGTTTTATTACGTTCCTAACAGAAGCTTTCAGTGATCTCTGAGGAGACATTGTGATTTTACTAGCTCGGGGAGATCTTGTAAAATGGAGCCGGCTTTATGATTTTTTTGTATCCCTTTAATATTAATGTAAAACGAAAAACTAAGGTGTTTTATTGAAGTTTATCTCATTTAGGTACATAGGTAGGTACTAGCTTTTGCCCGCGGCTAGGCTCGCGTTAAATTTGGTGTAACACAGTTCCTCTTTCCTGATTTGCAGGTACCTGCTAAATGTAGTTTTAGCCCTTGCGCCTTATTTATTGTAATAGCAAAGCTAAGTTTCCCTTTTTCTCCCTTATTTCTCACTTTTATAAATAGCAAAAAATAAGTTAGCCTATGTCCGTCTCCAGGGTCAAACTATCTCTGTACCAAAATTCATCAAAATCGGTTTAGCCATTTAAGCGTGGAAACGTAACAAACTCACTTTCGCTTTTATAATATTAAGTAAGGATTTTAATTGTAATTTTTGCTTTTACTCTGGTCGCGCTTACTGTACATTTTTCTACATCGTTCTTACATATTCGTATAATGTTTACGATCTTGTAATAATATTATAATTTAAAAGAGTGTCCATGGAGTTTCTTACCCATTCTTCTCCATAGAGATCAACGCTTTGGAATGGGCAACTACAGTACCTACTTTCACCGGGACTGTAGATTCATTTTGTTTCCTGACATTCAAAATTGCCTGTAATGGTCTAATTAAAATAAATGATTTGAGTTCGGGTTTTTTAATCGACTTAAAAAAAATAGGAGATTCACAATTCAACTGTATTTTGTATGTTTGTTCCGCGATTTTTCCGTCAATTGTGGGCTGATTTTCAAAATTATTTTA
Source organism: Ochropleura leucogaster (assembly GCA_958449745.1). Taxonomy (NCBI): domain Eukaryota; kingdom Metazoa; phylum Arthropoda; class Insecta; order Lepidoptera; family Noctuidae; genus Ochropleura; species Ochropleura leucogaster. Next base: position 19,589,352 of record OY288208.1, read on the forward strand.
TAATCCAAATGGCATACTCTCAAAGAAGACCCATGTCATTTTCATCTGTCTTGTTTTGGAAGTTTATGAGTTATCTTCTATAATGCATACTCTTCTTATGCATATGGATGGCGCCCGCGGCGTCGCCCGCGTTATGATAAAAAAGTATACTTTGTGTTATTCCAGACTATAATCAACTTCGGTACTCGGTGCCGGTGCTCGGACGGCTGAGTAGTGTAACGCTAGCAGCAGCGCCCCCGCGCCGCTCGCTATCGCTCTGGAACACTCGGATGTTTCCGTCCATTCATTATCCCAAATCAAATGGGGGATTTTATACATCCTAACTGGAGAAATGATGCGTTAAGCCAGATATGATGTCTGAAATGTAGACAGTCATCATTTCAGGGTTTACCTAGATTACTGGTAGGTCGTAAAGTCTGTTATTAATATATGTATAATCTTCGGGGTTATGAAAGTAAGTTCCTGGAAATGCAAAACCTGTCTTTGAAACGCACGCAATGGTAACAGACTTAGAGCATTAACTTCCTGTGGATCAAATAATCAGCGCGTTAGCTTAATTATTTTTGTGAGTCCTTCAGTTATCCTGTATTAAGTTTTGGCTTATTTTAAGGTGTTGTTGTGGTTTGCTTTTAATAAAAGTATGGTATTGTTTATTTAAACTGAATGGGGAAACTCGATAGGCATTTTTATATGTAAAATATTGATGGTTAAGTTTTGTTTAACATCCAGTCTAGACAATATTGATCTTCTTAACAAATAATTAAAAAAATATATGTTATTGTAGGAACATGTGTTACTGCAAAATACAACATTTTTAACAAGAAGTTTGCCTGTTTTAAACGGTTAATAGATGTCGAAATATGAGTAGATCAATAAATAAGTTCCTCCATCATTATTAAATTGTGAACAGTAGCACAGAATACACCATTGAAAGTTACAAAATAAATGATGATTCAGGAAATAAGAATATATACGACACTTCCACAATTCCATTATTTTTTTCAGTAATTACTCTAAAACAAACTGAAGATAAGTTCACCATTGGCCAACCAAATATTCAAAATGGAAGTAAGCAACAGCGCAGCGCAGCGGCTGCGTAGCTCACTACGGTCAATAGTCGGCTACTCGGAGTGAGTGTGCAGTGAGCAATATTATGCAAGCCGTTTATCAAGCTTATGTCAATAGTCAACATTGACGCAAATGAAACTAAACTAAAATGAGAACACCTGAATAATGAAATACCTTTTTAGTTTTTATCGCTAGGCGAGGTATAAAAATGGCGCGCGAACAATAGCTTAGTTATTTCAGTGCTACTGTGTTTACGTAGTCGCAGCCGCGTGCCGTCATCAGTATGTAGGCACCTCAGTACCTGCTGCGTGAATGTTTTACATCAGCTTTGCTAACACCTATTACATGCATATATTTTTATGCAATAAGTAAAACTAGAGAACTACGTGTAAAGTCCTGCTCACAACAAAATGATAATCCCAACACAAAACGAACCGTATTTACTCAACTTGTTTACATATTTAAACGTTCAAATTAATTGACAGAAGTCCAATTTTCAAGACAATTGTGTACTAAGTCAAATTAAAAGTCAGTGAACAATGTAACATCAAAGTTATTTATTTAGTTGTTCTTGGAGTTTTGTTCACGGATCGACTCTGTTTAGGTGAACAATGCTTGTAGACTTTGGAAATCCTCCTCTAATAAGTATTAGATAGGGACGTAAAGGTAAGTTTGTGAAGGTCCGGGCACGTAGTCACGTATTGTCGAACAGACTACCGAATACTGCGCGCCTCAAAGAACCTTACAAGCAGTACGGCGCGGACCACAGAACATATTTATCTGTTCTGTGGCGCGGACAGAGCGATAGACACTACTCAACAATACACCAACTGTAACAAATGATCAAAAAATCGGCCACCAAAACGTTTTTTAATACTTTTCCTCGAAAACTGGCTCTTATTGCACTACAATTAGGTTCAACATGGAATATTTTTCACATGTGCTTTTTTTTTATTTATATCCTAAAGGCTTTAATTTTTCTGATTTTGCCAGTTGTTTATTTCGTTAACATCAATAATTCGTTTATCAACAGTATATCACAACTAAACATGATCATTTATAAAATAATTAGCTTATAACAACATATTGACATTTATTTGAGTTCTAAATGCAAAAATATTTTGCTTTGCTTATTTTATAAAATACAATAGGTTGTTTAGCGGTGATACACTTTTTTAATTACTTTAGCCTGAAAACAAAAAAGCCGGAAAAAGAAACAAATTAAATCATAGTTTCATAGCGATTAATGACAAAAATAGTTTTCGTTCTGTTATATAATTTTTCCGTAAGTGTACTAACGTCAACGTAACGTCATTTGATTCACGTGGCTGCTGTTCTCGGCGCTATAACACCGTTACTTAATGGCTCGTGTGTTAATTCCACCTCGAACGCAATGACAAAGTTTCCTCACTTGAATCAAAATTTAATATTAATGTGTTAGCATTTATAATGGTTCGAAGTATAAGAGTGCTATTTTAAATATGGAATGAAAACATAGTTTGGTTACAATGTAAAACATTTAGTACTAAATCAGTTTAAGGGTTTGTTTTATTTTAAGTTATTGTTATTAAAAAATACAGTTGAATTAAGAACCTACTACTTTTTTTGAAGTCTGTTATAAATAGCGTTCTTTGAAACGTTCTTACGTCGTAATTTCATGCGGAGAAAGATGCTTGAGGATGTGGGTTTGTTCTTGCCCTGTTTACATGAAAACAAGAATGGTTAGTGGGTTATGGGCTCCTTTTTTATTTTTTGTTCTTGACAGATTCTTTTTTACCGATTCGTTCTGAATTAGTGGACATGGTTAGCCTTGTAGTAAGTAAGCAATGACTTATTGTCGGGCCTACGCTGTCCTCTCATACTTAAGTAGGACTAACGCTGTTACAACAACATTGTAAAACCAAATGGTTTTAAAAGAGTAACCATAAAGTGTCATGCCGGTTCTTCTCCATATTAAATGGCCAACCTGAACCGTGTGTCTTTTCTCGACGTTTATAAAAAACGTCGTTTTATAACCTATGTGAAATAAAAATATTTAGATTTTTGTATATCATAGAACAATGTCGATTAATGTTATCTATATTGAAACAAGGCAGTTTTCCTCACAAAATTGTGTTCGAGTAGTCCAAAATTTCAAGTTTACATCCATGCCACCGACCTTACACTGTCCATGAACTGTCAGGAGATGATAACTAACGCTCGTATACCGCCAAGTAGCTCCAGCTCTGTGCCGTGAAACACATTTGTACTGGGCCGACGCCGACGCCGACGCCGACGCCGACGCCGACGCCGACGCTCAGTGGTCACGTGTTCTGTTTTTCGATGAGCTATGCTTTGGATTTCATTCCGATTCAAGGAAAGTGCGGGCTGGGCGAGTTCTTTGTCACAAGACCTGATAACGGTATCCTCCGGAAACTTCATCCTCGCTAAGCCAGATCATAATGCGCTCGGTAACAACCACACGGGTCTATCAACAAGGTTCAGCAGTGCTTGCTGAGATCAGTTCGTGGATACCAATCACGTTAAGCAGTTGCTCCTGGTTGTCGCTTGTAAAACTTTGACAGTCTTTAGGTATAGTCCGAATGTAGAAAGTCTGTCAGCCTCCAGTCATACAGAGGGGTATCGCGTTACCGTGTACTTGCTATTGCGGCTTCGTGAGGTTACACAAGCAGTCGCTCCATTCAAAATACTGGTATTCAGCTGCATCCGGTTTGGAAGGAAGCCGACCCCAATCAACATAGGTATTTAGAAAATGTTTTGGCCGATCACGATATTCTGGTCTGCAAGGCAATCAATGCAGCTTTGTCACTTAAAACCAACCTGTAAAATATTATGTAATCGGATAATTTAACTGAACTCTCCGTTTAGAATACTTAAATTAGCGAAATTAATCACGGCGGCATAGTTCCTTTTTGGGCGTGCAAAATAATGTACAATATTAATTTAAGAAGGATTTCGAAGATAGCATGCTCCTTGAAAAATGTAAAAAACGCGAATGAGAGCAAATCCCGCGGATACGGCAGCAGACGCACCTGCGCCTAATTAATTATTGAAGTTACAAATAGGCCCGCATCACGCCGCCCGCACCCCGCACCCCGCACCCCGCATACACCCGCGCCCAACAAGATCCCACAATACAGCAGAATAATATAGGACATGAGTTTTTCCAAGATCTTAGCACATCGGTAAAATAAATTTATCGCTAACTCTTGAAACGTGGCTTAGTGCTTAGAAGTTATCCGGGGAAACATTTAGCAGTGTCGTTGTGTTCTGATCGCGTTTCCTGTTTCTCCAACAGCAGACCCCAATAAAGCACTGGTAATCGGGTTTAGTTTAGTACGCTGCTCCGCTTAACAACCGTAAATAATACGAAACGTATAAAGTACCTAGTCTAAAGTCCGCCACTTCGCATGTGCGCAAAAACTTAAATAACACCGATTTGTGAAAACACCTAAATGGTGTTAATTAAAGCAAACACGTAAATTAATTTGTATTGTCCTGCTTTATGAGAAGTGATAACAGCCGCGTGGCTTTACTCGGCTTTACACATTAACGGCAAATGAGGATAATAACACAAATATAGGTGATAACATGTTTGGAAACAGGAAAATTATAACAAAATTATTAGTAAATAACTACATCGTAACTCGCTCATTAGATTACGGAATCCGTTCAATTAATACTATACATAATAAGTGTTAAACTTTAATGATTTGCTATCAATGGGTTTTTTTATTTAATAAATAAAATCAATAGTTGAAAATAATAACAGCCGCACGGTACGACCAAAGGACCTTACGAGTGATATTGAATGACGTAATCAAAGAGATAACCAAGACGTGATTATTATTGAGTCTCTTGTGCGCCAATAGATGGCGCTACATGTATGATTTTTCTTGACAGTCCATAGTACCTAGTATCTAAAAGTTCGTGCTTTAGAATATTTCTAATATTTTTGTTTGGTTCAATTGGTAAATTTGTACTTTTTTGTTATTAGTTTCATTCATTGAAGATAATTAAAAAATAAATCGTGGCTAAATAGAAAGGTAAAGGTTAACAGCGGGTGGGAATATTATGATAGTAGGTACTTCGTCCAAACAGCTGAAGGTATTATTATGTCTTTAAACTGACATGGTTACTAACATTATAATTAACGCTTGAGACAGGATATTTACTATGTTTATTATTAATTGGAGTTTATTGGAGTTTACTCCTTAAGAATCGATTTTCATATATGAGGCGCCCGGTATGAGATAAATCCGAGGGGTAAAACCTACTAAAGTAACAAAAATGTGTCACGTTTTTGATGCGCACCTTTAGTGAGCAACTTTCTAATTTGGCTGTGAGTGTATTAAAACGTACATATATGGTATGCTGTATAAGCGACTATACCTATATACTATATGTTATTGGGCTTGTTTGTTTCTATCAGTGTCGATGTATTTATATTGCTATTTTTTTTTCATTAATTTGTGAATTTACCCTTTCATATGATATTATTAATCTTTTTCGGTTGAATAAACTCTTTTTGCGTATGGTTAGATACTCGTACTTAAGGAGTAAACTCCAGTCGTGCGTCGGAGCTGATACACACTTTTTTCGAGTTTCCTATATTTCGGCGATGTTGCAAACGCCATGATCACGGATGAACTAAAGTTATGACGAGGAGACAAAACGTTCTACCCTCTTTCATATTCGTTTTTTGCGTTCGTTTCGTAAGTTAACATTGATTCTAAGAACGGTTAACACAAAGTTTTGTCAAAATACTGTTTAAAGCAACATCTCAGAAGCTCCCTCACTACCCTTTGCGGCAATTAGGAGAGCGAACATGATACTAGTCAGGTAAAAGCAAAGCATTCGTTTGATGAGTTGCCGCCATTGGCGCCGCGTGCCGACCGACCGGACTGGTGAGAACTACCTTCACAAACAAGAAGGCAGCTAGGCCGCGGGGGACGGGGGGGGTGGGGACGCAGGGACGAGGGGACACTTTCAATTAAGTGATGAAGGTAACGACAGATGGAAGTCTTTTTATACAAAATGCTAATTCCATCTGGACGCCGCTCCGCTCCGCTCCGTGCCGCCTGACTGCGATTGGATATCGACTTGCACGACTAATTTGAAAGGACGAGGAAAAATCATAGCGAGCTTTATCTACAATTCAAATAACGGATCTGCAAAGTAAATGATTGTACCCGGCCATATTGACTTTATTGATACAGACTTAAATGTTACGACGGTGGAATGAGTTCAGGGAAACTGTTAATCGTGAACCGGATGGAAAATGGATTAAAGGTTTGCGTCGAATATTTGATGTGTTTGTGTATATTCCCCGACATCCATATTCAATCTTTGACTGCTGCATTTTGTAATAGTAATTACACAATATATTTTCATGTTGACTGATAAGTTGTGTGTTCCCTCAGCGACGGAGGCGCAGCTGGGCGTGAGCGGCGTGGTGGGTGCGATGGGCGCAGGCGCAGGCGCGGTGTGCGCGCTGGTGGCGGGTGCGTGCGCGCTGGCGCTGCGCCGCCGCCGCCGCCCGCGCCTCGCCAAGCCGCCACCGGCGCCCGCGCCCTCCACCAAGCAGGACCACGACGACGCCGAGCCCGACCTCATACCTAACAACTATTGTGAGTTACACCACTGCTTACTGCTTCAAACACACAATTTTCCTCGCTACGGAGTTACAGTTATTATACCGTAGGTATATTAAAAGTATCCATCTCATGTCCAGGTCATAATCTATCTGGATTTCTACCTGATTATGACGTCCTTATTATAAATTTGTTCGTCATAATATGCTACAAATTGATGTATGAGAAATGATAATTAATTGTAATAAATATATTCACCTATAGGTAATAAGTATGCTAGGTATATAGTTCGAGCCAAAATCGAATCAGAGAAATGACTGCACTTCTCCGCCCATCAGTTGCCTCACATCAATAAATAATGATCGGAAAATTGTGTTCTAATAAGTTCAATACCGTGACGTTATTACAAAGTGATGAAACATGCAATGTACGTGCATAAAACATGGCGGGAGGCGCACAATGGAGGTTAATCATTAACGGCGAGGACAGTGCTCATGCATGCGAGATGACGAGCTCGCGCCTGCGACCCGCGACCCGCGACCCAACACCCGCAACCGCAGGTCTAAGGCCTTCAATTTCAATGTCATACATGTTTAATCCTAGGAGCCAGGAATTGGAAAAGAACCGTCTAAGAAACGATCTATGATTATTTTTCCTAAAACCGAACACTACAGCACAACATAGGTATCTAATATTTTCCGGTTGATAGTCAAAACATTTCCATTCAATTGTTTTACTTCGGGATCGTCATCAACGTTTGCTCACAAGCGCGCAGATTATGCGGAGGGCATTCAAATATTCATATTAAGCGCATAACAAGGGAAAAAGCGGGGTTGTGGCAGCCGGGTTAAGGGCGGGTTATGGGGGGGGGGGGGGTCGGTAGCACTCGGCGCGGCTTAAAAGGCAATCCTCATAAAAGCTTAATATACGGCTGGAAGTGTCCGCGGGATGGAGTGTCACCAATCACCTCGTGTCAGCGGGGACCTCGCGTGACGTCACGCTCTCTATCTCAATGTTGTAAAGGTGGACCGCTCCTGTGTCGCCGTAACGTGTCGAGTTAGACGTCGCCGCCATCAACAGCACATTCCGTATCGGTAGCACGGTCACACATCCGCGGCCGACAATTAGTTTTGCGGAATTATCGCAAGAATCCATCTAGTGTTACGTAAGTGGACACTATTGTCAAAGTGCTTGAATTAGTAATTACACATATATATACAAGGAGTATATACATAATAGCCGCACGACCTCCCGCGTGGTCTAATGAAACGTGAAATTGAACAACTTTTGAAAATTATTAAATATGTAGTTTTCCCAAACATTTTGATCAGCTGATTGTATCAGTTCCCATACAAATTCTATTTTTTTGCAAATTTCCGGAACTCGGACAGCAAAAGTTGTACAGTTTCATGGTCCAAGAGACCACACGAGAGATCTTGCGTTGCTTATGTTACACATGTTACACCTGTATAAAAATCACGCCTTTAATTACCGCAGTAAAGCAGAGCTGGGCAGGTTCCTATACACTCACATTTCACCAGTTATGTTTAGGAATGTTATTCGGGCTGCTGCTGAATGTACTTTGCCCAAACAGGAAACCAAACCCAGAACCCCATGCTCTGCAGTAGTATTGCTTGCCACCACTAAACCAGCGAGGTGGGTGAACGTATCGTGTCAGAACCGCAGGCGCCTTGTACGTCTTCCATTAGATTCGTGAAATTCGTTTTATCTGCGATAGGCTGAACACAAAGCTACAGAATATAAAATCAGTGACCTTATCGAAGTATCTTTGAAATGTGTTAACAAACTGGCATACAGTTAACTTCGTTGGTAGCAAGCAATCAGCGGCCACAGCGCGTTAATATTTAATTTCCGTCAGAGCGCATCTCCGCGCGAAGTAACTCGCGCAGATAACATTTGCTAACATTTACATTCAATGAGCAGCTTACACAAAAATCCTCGTCTGCATGACGTCAGCTATTCGGAAACATTTCGTACCTGTTCGTAGCCTATCGCTGGCCAATAGACGCTTCTTTTAAAGGCTGTTTATATAACCGGAAGATTTACTGAAAGAGATTTAAAGCTTAGACACTTAAATAATAGGAGATTTTGTAGATCATACTGTTGCAGCAATTCTTGCCTCCCCCCCCTCTCCTTTTGGTTATAAAACTTTACAGTATCTGCAAATCAATAAAAATAATGATTTGATTTGGAAATACATCTTGTTCATGAAAAATAACTTCTGGAAGTCGGTGACTTTTGTTTGTTTCGTTGACTTTTTTGCCTCCAACTTCCGGAAGTAAAGTTAGTTTTCAGTTTTTGGTTTTCATTTTTGTAGCTGGTTTTTTTTTGCAAAAAAAAGTTTTCGTTTCAACAGTTTTAGTTATGGTAAAATTATATCTCTATTTTTTTATCGAATATTTATTTTCCATTGTTACTAAAAGACATCTAAAGATCAACCGTAAAAATAAAGCATATATATAAACAGATTATAAACGATAACTCATAAACAACCCGAACAATATAGATAAACCCCTTAAATACCCGTTTTTTACCAAAGTGATTTTGAAAATTGGCTCACTATCAACGGAGAAGTCATTCTAACTCGACGATTAACCTCTTCATTCAACGTAGTCAAGACAAGAGTAGAGAGAGAAGCGTCTATCGTCTATGACGTCTACGTGTATCGAAACGTGTATCAATCTAAAAATTGCATAAACAATCAAACAGTGGTCTGGAGCCGAAGATTGCAGCAGTCCGCTAACGAACTGGAAGGTCCGGCGCATACCTGTCGAACAGCACTTCTTTTTGTTTAGTCTCGTTTGGCGTTAAACATGAGTAGATCTTATAGTTATATCTGTGGCCTCGACTTATTTATTGTGCTCTGAGCTTTCATGTCGGTCAAAATCACAAATCTCGTTGTGCGTTTTGTGTTTTTGTTTCTTTAAACGCTAGTTATCATACTTAAGAAAGATACTTCTACTTACTGAAAATAGTTACTGTGTTTAAAGTGAACCGAACTCGCACATCGATCATTACCGTATTACCGCGAGTGGGCGCGAACCCACGTTTAATTCCGAAGACGCGGCGATGTCGCGCCACTCGATGCGGTGCCGAGCGACGCGGCGCGACCGACGCGACCCGCTAACGACGGCCCTAATTAAAAGCTAATGTGGATCCGACTTCGCAAGTAAGTTAGCAAGCAAGCGTCGGTGCCATGCGAACTATCGATCGCAAATTAACTCGCACGCGCCAAACATTCTGACGTCACATTAACGACTTTCAGAACGTCACGCTGCCGCTTCTTGTCACTTGGCACATAGTTCCGTGATGAATGCCAACTAAGCTGCAACTGATTTGCTTATGAAGTTTTTGGGAACTTGCGAAGATTGGAGTCAAATGAGAACTCCTGACGTAAATCCGAATCTCAAGCATCATTGGGCATCACTGACTAGACGTTTTGAAATGAGTGCGCTCAAGTGTGGGCAAGTTTTGGAAAATTTAAGTAATGCTTAATTCCGTAATCTTGAGTTCGACATAAAAGCATTGACTCGTAAGTGTCCGACACCAACAAGCCGTATCCGTATCCGCCGCAATCCTGCGCGAGCACACACCGCGCTACACTCACGGTGCGCGCGAACTTGTTAACAATTAAAAAGCTTGTAAATCAGTTGAATGGCCAGCGGCAACGAGCCCCTCCTATTATAATAATACGTTATACGCGAATTATTGCTGTCATAACTCCACTGGTGCGTCACGCCCACTCCGCGCAAACGACCGCCGACAAAAGCCCGAAATGTACGATAAAAACGCATTCGCATGTTGTTCTTTATAAGGAAATAGAGAACGGTGGGCTTTGTGTGGTGCTTGCACAAACGGCTAAAAATGCTCACGGCTTTACGCAGAGCCTCTGAACCAGTTCAGTGCACTCGCTAGGTGTCAGTGAGAGCGTTCAGGACAGCTCGTGCCGACACCGACAGGTACTCCAGACCGCTTCTGTGGTACTACTCGTATGCTCATATTCCAATATTGTGAGAAAATCTCTTTGATGTGTGTTTACATAATTAACTTGGAACTACAGTCCGCTTATGAATCCTCTCTGACATGATTGACAAAGGTCGATAATAAATAAAGTCATCTGGTATTCATGAGCGTGTTATGGAGTTTGGCGCAGGTTGCGGGCGAGGGGGCGGGTTGGTGGGACGGACGGGGTGCGGGGGGGGGGTATGGCCCGTGGCCAGACGCCATAAATCGTGACGTAATGAATGCCGTTCTCGCCTCAATAAAAACTCTCCCACATTATATATGATACAGGATTTATGCGCGAACCGCTGCCGTCGGCCGTGACGAGCTGTGCCCAACGAAACCGACCTGTATTATACTGTCGGGAAAATAACGCACCATGTATATTAATCCGAGATTCTCACAGATTATTTTTATTGAAATTGAGTACTTAGTAAGTTACCCCTAAATCTCTTTGCGGTCCAGTAAAGGCTCTGTAAGCCACCGTTTCTGATTCGAAGTTGCCTATTGAGAATTCATTAATTTTTTTATATTATAATACATTATTTTACAAAAAAGAAATTGGGTTTTAAACATACCCGTCTAAACGTGGATTTAGCTAGACTCTGATCAGACGAAGGTTCCGCTCGGGACTACATGGGCAATGTTATGTCAATCTATAGTAAAAAATAACTTAAAATGCTTATTACATTTTCATAATATCAATATTGTCTAACTAAAGTATGGCAGCGCTAAATGTACATCTCAAAGAAAGTGCAGAAGACGAGGTCAATCAGCGGAGCGGAAACGAATGAAAGCGAGCGCCGCCGCCCGTTATTACACCCTAAAGATACCGCCAGTGTTGTTGTTGATACCACTAGTAATATATAAAATAAATAATTCTTCAGTTATGCTCACACGAAAGTATTTTTTATTTACATTTTGTTACTGATCATACAACATGATATACGTGAAGTTATGGCTGCTTACAGTTATCACTTTAAGAAAGTGGTCTGAACAGTTGTTCGACTTAAATATAATTTATGAATATTTAACTTTTGACTGCAGTCAAATAAAACGAAGGATAGCTTTCAGCCGTTTGCTACGAGCTCGTAGCGCGTAGCTCGTAGCACCTTATGAATGCGGCTCATCCAGCGTAGCTTCAGTGGCGTAGCGTCACTCTGGTACGCGTCACCATTGTGGCAACCATTCAACACCTATATTGAAAACATCCCGATCGGGCAACGGGGCAGCGGGGGTGGGGTCTCTGGTGCACGGACTAGGTATATTCATGAATATTGATGCGGCATCGTGAATATTCAGCGCAGCGACACTCGCAATTGAAAACATGCCGCAAAGTGCGCGCCGACACCGCGCCGACACCGCGCCGACACCGCGCCGACACCGCGCCTACGACGCGTTTGTGACGGAACGACTTCCCTCACATAGTGTGCCTGTCCTCATCTGTAGCTTGTGTGTGAACGTAAAAATCCGAGAATATGCTAACACTTATATAAGCTTATCTGTAATAAATAAATCCATGTAACAGACATGGCGCACCAAGATTCATACCTCCGTCTTAACACGATAATAAAGGATAATCCGATTTCAAGAGCTTCATATAAAATATAGCGCTTTTTTTCGATGTTATCGAACGACATCGTTATCGCTTATAATCCGCCATTCCGTTACTGCTGTAAAAACTTCAAGGACTAAATAAACAAAACACATAACTTTATCCGCGACGTTAATTCGACAGGCGTCAATCAAACAGCCGTTTGCGTGTATCAAATGCACGTCAACGCAACCCGCGACTATATGCGGTCCCTTTCGGAACTGTCTCGCAGCTTCACAATCCGCATCGGCCAGGTGAAGCCGAGCGGCAGTGCAGGCTTGTACACCGCCACCTATTAATGAAGCCAATTTGAATAAACTCGGGCACATTAGACGCGGGAGGCGCGGTGTGCGATGTGGTGAGGGGAGGCGTACGGGGACGGGCCGGGGGGGGGCGGGGGAGGGGGCGCTCGATGCGCGCACCAATTAATTATTTCTTGTGTCCTGACTTACGCTCGCCTCCGTCTTTGAATGTAGTGATTAATCAGGTTTTTTCCCTCTGCGGATAAATCTCGGGCGGATCAGAGCGGCTGCGGGCACACGCACTCGCCCTTATTTATTGCGATTTCACCAATGCAGACTCGGCCTTACGCCTTGCCTGTAAACCCAGGACGGCTTCCTCACAGTCCATCCTGGTTCAACCTAAATCTTGCTAGTGAGTGGTGACCTAAATTATTACAATAGTGTTATAATCCATGAAAACCTTATTTGAAATGACCTACCAACTCCGAAAATAATTAAGTAAGAAATTTATCTACACGCACCTGTACTTTTAAATACTTAAGTTTTGTTCTACATCTTATTTTTCCTCTTAAGTGATTTGTAATGTTTGAGAAATGAAATAAAAAATGTGATGTTAAAAGCTGTTTTTATTCAATACACACACACGCAGTGCACATGCAGTGGGACCTCTTCACGTCTCGGTTGTTAACCGGATAGAAGAGCCCGAACAGCTCCGAAGGGTATCGTGTCATCCAGTCATTGTGAATATTGGAGTAGATTGCCATCTAATTTACTCGTTTTCGCATGCATTCGATATCACCAGAATCCAGTGCATTTATTAACTCTCCAACAAATGTTAATGGCGCGGAACTGCTCGGAGTTGTCCTTCTGTACGTTCCAGTATCGTGACTCGGATGTGTTCTAGAGACTGAAACAAGAAACTGTCATTATCAGCGGCTGGACTATCATATCTTGGAACTGCTACTGGTCCTCGTGCCCGACGTGCGCGCACTTATATTGACAATCATCATTTTCCTGCCCTTGTCCCATTCTATTTAGGATAGGCGCAACACGTTTTCTTCTTCCATTCTCCCCTATCAGACGTGACAGCATCAGTTACTCCTTGGTCTTTCGTATCATTCTTTACACAATCCATCCATTTTTTCTTTGGCTTTTCTCTCGCTCTCCGTCCATCAACATATATTGTCAATAAAGTAATAAGTAACAGACAAAACATAATATCACAACTGTTCCTGAAAAGGTTAGGCAGAAGTAATCTAGAGTATAATATTCTCATGTTTTGCCGATGATACAATCCATGTAAAAGCTGAAATTTGCCCGACCCGGGAGAAATCAGTAACTGAATGTACAGTTAGCGTCTAACCTTACCTTTGTTAGTTTGTGCCTGTCGGTGTTGTTATTCTCACTGTGTTGTGTTGTGTTGCAGGCGAGGCGGTGGCGGCGAGCGCGCCCAGCCTGGCGGTGTCGTCGCCGGGCCGCCCTGCGCCCGCGCCGCTCTCCACGCCCGTAAGTACTACATTACACTAGTCGCTGCTCTATCTAGCATTCGGCAGCACTTCTTCGGTAATTAGATATTATTCCTAGATATTGTGACACTGTTAGGCAATGATACATATACGGACGCAACATCTCCATCATCAAATATTTGTTCCAACATTGTAAAGCACGTTTTTCCAGAAGTAGGTAACTAAACCATGAAAAATCTATGTCGGTAACGAAAAAATGTTGAACATACACACGCTTCTTTCGGAAATTCCACGCAAGTGGTACATAAATAAGTAGGCAGGCTCAGTCCGCCACTCCATCAACAACGATCCGTTCCCGATCGTTACGAGCGACGCCATCAATCCGAACCGTTTCATCTTGTAAAAGCGTAGCGAGTAGTCGCGTAGCTCGTAGCCTCGTAGCCTCGTAGGTGGCACTGCGTAGGTACTTGCTACGTGCTACGCAAGGACGTTTTCAAGATTTGTTTGGATGTTACTCAAACTACTCACGGTTCCAATTTGGATATTTTTATCGAAAAAGTAGTTTTTTAAAAATAAGTTCCTTTACTAAAGTTAGAATCAATTGTATTTCGCTCTTACAAAACATGTGTAAAACGCCTGATAGCATTTAATTCACGTGCGCGTACAATACTTTAGTCGGCCCTCGGTCGCCACTACTGCCCACACAATCGGACACCGTTTCACATAAAGTGCAGATGGACGGCAGCGCTAAGTATTTTTTCATTAACTTTTCCTCCTTTAATCGCACATCAGTAAAGTGCGAACCGCTCGTAAAAGTAGCCGCCGTCGTATAAAGTGCTCACCGCGCACATTCGCGCCCGTCCGCGCTCGTCCGCACCTATCCGCACCAATCCGCGCTACACAAGTGCGACTTTACTCGATTTTATATACATAAAGTTGTCGTTTGTTTTATGTGAGCGTAGTGAGCCGCGGGACTGAGGGAGGGGTACCTTAACGACGGTCGAAGATATAGTTCACGTCCTTCACAGACCATCATAGTCGTGGCAGTATGTTCCTCGGTCGTCAGTCACCGCATGATGTCGCGCGGTATCGGCGTGGCACTGGTGCGGACCCCGGGGGCACAACTAGCGTCGCCGGTTACAACGGTCTAGCATCATCGTAACAGACCGTTTAAAGTCTTTATCAAATCAGACTTATATTTAACAAAAGTAGTAACAATTTCTTAAGTTTCACTAGTCGAGAATTAAGAATGAAATGAATCTGAAGAAAAAGAAGATATGTAATCACAAAACAGCTGCGTTGGATAAATACATCATTTAAAAAAAAACTTTTATTTACATACTACATTGGCTCACATTGTGTTAGTATTATCATTAACACCTATGTTAGTAGTTATATAAAGAAATAAGCATTGAATGATAAAACTTATTGATATTGATATGTATTATATTTTTGCGTTGCGGTGCGGTGTGGTGCGGTGCGGTGCGGTGCTGAGCGGCGCGGCAAAACATTAAACCGCATGTGATCGCACCGCGCTTCGTGCTTCAGATTAAAACTTGACGCGGTCTCCACGGCATTCAACTTCATCGTATTTATACCAAACTTTCATCGAGAATTTACTTAGCCGAGTCCTTCATCAAACAGAAACACGGAACTTCATCTAACTGAGTTACGAACCGATAAAGTAACGAACGACTTGAATTTTAACACTGACTAAAGTAGACGAGTGTTGCCAGAAGTCGAGTTAAAGGGTAATGTTAACGAGTCAGTGTTGCAACAAGATCAAATCTAATTATACAAACACGAACCCAGCGCCGCGCGCCGAGAGGCTCTCCGTACATCTGCGTGTGTGTGTGCGCGAGCGAGTGCGAGCTTCTCGCTGAATGAGATATAATTGTGATTAGTGCGTCCAGTTTTGTGCCTAAGGCCGGCCCGCGGCGGACCACACTTAAGTGCATTTGCCCTTCGACCATTTCTTCTTTTCGATTAAGGTTTCTGCCATATCTCATCGACGACTGCATTACTAGTACGGTTCCAAAATAGAGGTATTTTTTTTTAATCTTGGCCAACTAGGAATTTCTCCGGCGTCGTGGGTGCACTTACAAACATTTATACTCACAAACACAAACAGCCAGACCCGAAACAACTATCTGTAGGCCTGTTTCGTGCGTGCGGGGGATGGAACTCGCGACACGCAGCGCAGCAGTCAATCGCGCTGAGCCACTGCGCTAGAAACACGCCACCGTCGGGATCCCAGTTGACGGTAGGAGGGGTTCGCATCGGCGTCGGGTCGACGATGAAGTACCTGGGAATCGTCCTCGACAGCCGGTGGAACTTCGTCGAACACTTCCGACGTTTGGCTCCCAAGCTCGAGCGGACGGGGGCTGCTTTCAAGCGGCTCCTGCCCAATCTCAAGGGGCCAAACGCCTCCTGCCGTAGGCTCTATGCCGGAGTCGTGCGGTCCATGGCCCTTTACGGGGCCCCAGTATGGGCGCGTTCTTTAGGGCGGCGCGCCGCCCACTATCTGAACGCGCCCCAAAGGGTGGTGGCCATACGGCTTGTCCGGGGCTACCGCACGATCTCCGGCGAGGCAGCAAGCCTCCTTGCCGGACTGCCACCGTGGGATCTGGAGGCGATAGTCCTCGCGCGCTTGTTTGAGTGGCGCGCGGAGGCACTACACCGGGGGGAAAACCCACTGCCGCGGCAAGTTGCCGCTAGGCGGGCAGACCTCCGGTGCGATCTCATGGTGGCATGGAGAGAGCGACTGTCGCAACCCCGTGCAGGGCACGCTACAATAGTGGCGGTAAGTCCCCTCTTTGAGGAGTGGCTGGAGAGGCGTCATGGCGTCCTCACCTACCGCCTGACGCAGGTCCTCACCGGACACGGAAGTTTCGGGAGATTCCTGCACATCATCGGGCGGGAGGAAGCGCCCGGGTGTCACCATTGTGACGATCGCCCGGAGGACACGGTGGAGCACACAGTGGCGATCTGCCCGGCTTGGGCGGAGCACCGCCGTGCCCTCGTAGAGGCGATCGGCGGCGGCGATCTCTCGCGTCCGGCCCTGGTTCAGGCCATGGTCCGGAGCGAGAGGGAATG
Source organism: Ochropleura leucogaster (assembly GCA_958449745.1). Lineage (NCBI taxonomy): Eukaryota > Metazoa > Arthropoda > Insecta > Lepidoptera > Noctuidae > Ochropleura > Ochropleura leucogaster. The sequence continues at coordinate 19,606,435 of OY288208.1, forward strand.
GGAAGCGGTCACCACCTTCTGCGAAGCAGTAATGTTAGCGAAGGAGGTGGCCGGGCGTTTGAGGGAGAGAACATCTGCCCAACCCAGCCGCCGCGGGAGACGCCCATGGCGCCGGGCGCCGCGAGACGACTTCCGGCCACCGTAGATGCGGGCCTGTGGGCGGTGAGCAATGGGTAGTTCACCGTCCGTCCGTCGATTGACGACAGGCCGTGTCGACGGCGCGTTCGTGTTTCACGCGCGCCTCAAAGAGTGTCAGCAAAGCAGAGGGGCTTGCCAGAGCCTCTGCCTGCCGGGGTAGCGGGTTGTTCGAAAGAGATACCGCGGCCTCGGAACGTAAAGGGCAATAGAAGAAACATGGGTGGGTTTTAGTCAGTACAAGTCTGACATGCCCCCCCGCTCCACCCAGAGCGGGGGAAGTCATTGGATGATTTCCCACCCGAAAAAAAAAAAAAAAAAAAAAAAAGCCACTGCGCTAAAAAAAAAAAATTGCGTCGCGCGTCGATAATTTACGCAACGGCTCCCGACGGACGCGCAGACGGCGACACGCGCGGCATGTCACCAGATGAGACAAGCGCTGCATGCCCGTGCAGCCACTTCGTTGTAATAAATAGTTCCGCGTGAAGCAAGTGTCAAGCGTGACGTAAAAGAGATAACTTCAACAGAAAAGGTAATAGCGGCCAATAAATCCAGTCCACCTGATTAACTGTACAAAGTTGTAGCGAGCTCATTGTGCGGGCCAGAGCCGGGCCGCACCGGGTCGCTTCGGGTATCGGACCAGGTCGGGCTGTGTCGAGACACGCTGCTAACCAGCTACGTTTTAATTAAAGAGCGATAGTTTTATCCGCGCGTTCTTAAGTCGCGTCTCCTCACCGCGCCGCATCGCGCCGCCTGGCGTCACTCACGTTTAAATTATTTTTAAGTTAGCGCTATTTCGCCGCGCCGTAGCGGACTGGTGCGGTGCGGGTGATATGGCGCGGCTAGCGGAGATGCGCGGCGCGATAGTAGTGATAACAGCGCCTAATGTAATGTAATTTGTCGCGGAGGAACATCGTGTAATTACTACGCGCTGATTGGATGGACACTGCAGCCGCCCGCCGTACATAAGAAGGTCGACAAAATCAGCCGGGACAATGAAACAGCTCTATTCAACGTTTACATTATCATACTCACATACTGTTTTAGAATAAAATACCCCAGAATCATTATGAGTAGTTCAGCCATCTTCCGTCAGTCGAGCGCACTCGACATTACCTTTTGTAAGCAATTTAATATACTCTTTGCTATAATATATAAATATTGTTTGATTGTTTGTCTGCAGGCGTGTAACGGGCCCGGCGCGTCGTGGACGTGGGGTGCGCGGTCCGGAGGCGCGACTGGCGCGTGCGGGGGCGCGGAGGGGGCGCGCGCGCTGGGTCGCTCGGCGTCCGCGACGCTGCGAGCGGCGCCGCCCGACCTCAACGTGGACGCCATCAAGGAGAAGCTGCTGGACCAGCGCATCCCCGAGAGCTGCGTGTAGTGGCCCACTGTCCGCCACTGCCTCACCGAACGATGTGCGCTACACTGAACTATACAGAAGACGATTCTACCAAATGTGACATTCCACTCAGTGTACATCGGGGAAGAGTACATTTAGATACCGACGATCCCAATAACTGGAGCCACGTAACATCTTTGTGTTAGTGAAACGCGCAATGCGCAATGTGTGACAGTGGGCGGCGCGCGGCGGTGCGCGTGCGGCGCCTATAGACGTGTGTGTATGTGTGCGCCGGCGCCTGCGCATCCTGTACATGTTGTAGTTAGAGTTCTTTCCTCGATCTTTGCCGTCATTGTGTGTGATGGGTTCCGCTACCCCATAGTTTCGTTCAGCGCTCGGAATATTAGATTTCAATGTGATAATTCATACTTATTAAAGATCATAGAAATAATAAAGTAGTCCACATTGTGACCACGTTATTATTTGATTTCGTTCAGCACACACTTGCAAAAGAATTTCGACTTTTATTATTATTTTATAAAACAAAATATACGTGTGCAGTTAAAATGATAAACTCGGAATACTTCGGAAGCTTATGTGCAAGCATTAAGAAACTTAGTTATTTAACTTTATTATTGAGATCCCAGAATCTCATTCCGCTTAATGGTTGAACTTTTTCTTTTGTACATTTCATAAAAGTTCTAACATTACTATAGTTTCGTGTAGTTAGTTACATTCGCGGTTAAGATCTGATACTCCGAGCGTATCTCCAAGGAGTTACGTAATCTAAATAGAAAAATTGGTAATTTTATTTGAAATGTAATTGTACATAGTAGTGTTTAAGCGACTGAGTCTTTGCCACTTTTTTACATGTCTACGAAATTAGATAATAATTTACCAGTTAATAAGTACTACGATAGGTAAATCTATTCATCGTTATCTGTATAAAATCTGATTTTATGTAAATAATGTTTGTACTCGCTGTTAAGGTTCCACCGCGGCGCGCGCATGCGTGTCGCGAGTCTCGTGGCCCCGTGACGTCACGGCTCTGTACAGCTCACCGCGTGACGTCACGATTCTTAAAGATTTCCACATAGGTATATAAAGAAACTGGAGTCTGTAGTCGCTGCTAGATGCGACTACTGCCATATGTTGTACTATAATTTGGTCGCACCTGTATATCATCTGTCATAACGATGTGCTTACATTCTCGTCAAACAGATATTAAAACAAATCAAACCAGCTTACCTGATTGAAATTCTTACATTAAGTAACAGAACTAATTTAAGGTACTTTCGTTTAAATTAAAAACACTTCCATTAGACAATGTTATTGGATTATTTCATCAGGAATATTTTAGGAGCAGCTACAGTGTGGGCGTATACCCAGTTGATGGCAATGGGCTCGCCCCTATTCTTCATCATCATCAACAGTCCGACTTCACACACTGCTGCTGGGTCCATAGGCAACCTCTCTTTGGTAACGTTTCACTACGCGGGACACAAACATAGCTGCCAATATGCAAGGGTACTATGAGGTACAACTCTGCCTACCCTGTCGGGTATTACAGGCGTGGTGTAATGTCCGCTCCTCACGTCGCCGTGTTGTCGTCGTCGTGACGTTGTTACGTCGTCGTCGCGTCGTGTCACCACGACGCTCACGCGATCCTAATTGTTATTTGATGACAACAACATTAGCGTTTCGTTATCCGTAGTTTAAAACGCGCGGATATACGAACACTAATTAGTTATCACGCACGCCATTAATCATACGTTGTTACTTCAATATAATGATGGAACTTAGTAGTATCGTGTGCAACAAACGTTTACCTAAACAGTTCTAGTTTGTGATTGTCCGAGTTACATGAGAATCTAATAAAAGTGCTCGCCTCCCTCACCTGCACTAACCTAGCTTGATTCCCGAAATAGGCCATCAGCTTCAATGTTCTTTCACAAGTCATTGTAAAGCACTTTGTTTGCATCCGTTCATTATATCGACGGTTAAAAGGAAATAGGGTATAAGCGACAAAAAGTGAAATGTTCAGGAGAGCCGTTCAAAGTTTTAAATTTTAGAAAAACCGACGTATTTTTGTCATTTATTAAGATATCGTGAAAAATAAAACAGTTATAAAATCAGAAAAAAATAGAGCAGTTACAGGTATTTTTAGGTTTAATCATTTGACGCTATTTAAAGTGGTTTTTGTCGCTTATGACAATAGGTTTTAATTTTCCAATGAGGAAATATGGCATAAGATACAAATGACAAAATAAAATAATAGTGGATAAGAAGCCTAAGAGACATACTGATTTCTCACATCGCAAGGTAAAAGGGTATAAGAGACTAGACAGTTAAATAAGAGTTATAGGAAAAGAAGGATAAGGTACTTTTCACAGTGGTTGTACAAAAGGTAATAGAGCACAAGAAACAGTCGGCTTTCAAAACAATAACAGGATATAAGACATAAGTGATACACAATGTCGCTTGAAAGCAAAGGAAAAGAAGGATAATCAACATTTGGCATTGCGTGAGTCTATGGAAATATAGATGAAAAGACACCCCAAAAATAATGAAGTAGCGTAACCAACACGATCCTTCATCAGAATAAGAGCTAAAACGGGTATTACACTACACTGTAATTGGGCCCCTAAATCGTAAAATAGAGTGAAGTACCTTATAAGTATTTTAGGGAGTCGATTTTTATAGAAAAAGACTAAGGTCAGTAGGTACTCAAAAAGAGTAAAGTCCTTAGTCTTAGGGGTCTGCTTTAGTTATACCCTACCCGTTCAAGTAATTCAAATTTACACTTAATGGTAGATTTAAAAGATGATAGTTCGTCATTATACTCATTTTCATGTCACCTACCTACCTATTTATTAACAAGCGGATAGTAGGTCAAAGCTACTTAAAAAAAGTGGGTAGGTATCAACCTGCTAATCATTTTTGGAAACAATAATACTGCAGCTAGTAAGTAGATAATTCAAGAATCAATTACGAAAACTTGGTATGTATCCATAATAGGTAGGTACATGTGTATTAAACATTTAAAAAAGTAACAAACATTATAGTGCTCTCGCCGTCACAGCACGCGGCAGTGTTTTTCAGACAAGCGACGCGCTTAAAACCTACTTTTTAACCGACGAAAAAAAGGAGGTTCTCAATTCGACATGTATATTTTTCTTTATGTATGGCCACGCATAACTTTTTACTGATTGATGTCTAATGATTTGAAATTTGCAATTGTGAACTGATCTTGTTTAAATTTGAAACATATACGTAGCTCTGATGGCAATACGGCGTCAAAATGATCTGATGATGGATGATGGAGACGGAAAACACTTGCATTTTGCAAGAGGTCCTCAACAGTTTAAAGCAGCGATATTATCGTGTTTCAACTCATTTCATGCATGAAATGAGTTGAAACACGATAATAACGTGCACGTTGACGACAACTTTACACCTAGCTGTAGAATAGCGCTGTCATTGAAGGTCTGACGATGGAGACAGAAGGCTTTTGAAAGAGGTTCTTATCAATTTGCAACCGCTATAATTATTGTGTTTGGGCTCGTTTTATTAACCTTGATGAGAACTTTGAGCCAATCTGGATAATTACTGTCACTGAAGATCTGACGAAGGAGACGGAAGGTAAGGACGGAAGGCAAGACGTCCTCAACAGTTTATAGCAGCTAAATCGTGTTTGGGCTCATTTAATGTACCTTGACGTGATCTTTAGACCTAGCTGGAGAGTTACGGTCATAGAAGGTCTGACGATGGAGACGGGAAGTATTTACTAGACATTCCCAATAGCTTACAGCAGCTGTATTTGTGTTTAGGCTCATTTCATGTACCTCGATGAGAACTGTTGATGCCTTGCTGGAGTATGATTGTCATCAAAGCTCTGGCGGTGGTGGTGGTGAAGCCTCAGGTATCATCAGGCATTTATACTGGGTAAGTAGGGGGCACTTCCACTAGGAATATCTTGAATCGCCACATGTATAACCTGTGCCGGTCCATCCATACTATGCTTCGCTCGTTTTTTCAACCTAGCTCTCAATTCTAAGTCATCTATTGCTTCTGGTTCAGGACTGTGACAATGATTGTGGCTTTTTAAAGCCAGAAGAGATACCTGAAGCTTTTGAAATACTAAAAGAAAAGGTACTACCCAAGGATGCAGTAAAAGTCACTGATGACTGGTTTTCCAAATATTTATATCAATGGAACTTATAAGAAAAGGACTACTCAAAACCTCGATACATTACAGACAAACTTGCAAAAACAAAAAGTGCCTCCATTGTTTCCGCCTGACATCTGGTCTGTAAATAGCTCAATAGGGACCACTGTTCCTATTTCACAAAATGAGGTGGAATCATGGCATCACCGCTGACCGACTTAACCACATTTTTAGACGGTCTTGATACTTGTGCTATTTTAAACGTTAACTGATTTTTTAAAGTTTTTATTTAATGTTGGATTTGGTTATTTGTATTGTCATGGAAAAACTGTTGATTTGGTTGATTGGTTTGATTTTCTCTGTTTAGTTGATTGTTATATGAATAAAGACTTTTTACGATGACTTTTAGAGGTTTTGATATTCGAGATCACATCGCTACGGTGTTCAGTTTTTAGTGGTAGCGTACATTCGTTGTTAAGTGTTTCGAAAAAGGGAACATTAGAAATTTCGTTATTCGAGATCACATTGCTACGGTGTTCAGTTTTTCGTGGTAGCGTGTATTCGTTGATAAGTGTTTTGAAAAAGGGAACATTAGAGATTTCGTTATTCGAGATCACATTGCTACGGCGTTAAGTTTTTCGTGGTAGCGTGCATTCGTTGTTAAGTGTTTCGTATTCGTAAACCTACGGGGACGTGTTATTAGGTGTTACACTTTTGTAAGTCACGTATCACACTCTAAAATATCTGGAGGTCTATTCCCTCGATAGTGTTTCGAATTTATGGTAGTCATCTTAGTACTTCTCAACCTGTTTGACGGTAAGAAACATTCTTATCGAAGCTCCATCCCCGAATCCATCATCTTACGCGTCTGTTCGCCTATCAAGGGTTTTTATTAAATATCAAAAGCAACTAATGTGGATTTAAAATAATAGCTACCAAATATCTAGTAGGTAGTGTCGAAGTATACAAAAAATCGACGAAAAAGGAAATTAGATAGCAAAAGACAATATTTTATTTAAAAAGCCAAAAAAATTTAAATTTGAATAACAGTCAAAAATTTCACACTAATTAGATTAAAGGTTTTTATTTTTCACTTTTCGTCGGTTCAATTTTTTGTTAAAAAGTTTTTATGTGATATCAAATGGCATAAGCACCGACTCGTAATTAAATTCTTATTGGGTATTGCAGTCAAAGTGACGTATGAGTATGATTGTAAAACGTGGAAGTAGGTTATAATCGACACCATGATATCTAATTTTATTTAAATAATAAGGTATTAGCGACACAACTGTATTTATATTGTAAACGGAAGTAAGGTATAACCAACAGTGTGATATTAAAATAAATTTAGGTAATAGGGCATAACCTACATAGCTGTCATAAAGTACTGAATGGTAATAGGGTATAACCGACAGAGTAATACGAAAATGAATTTTGTATATAGGGTACAAGCGCCATAGCTACGTTAAATTATGAAATGGAAGTAGGCTATAAACAACGTTTGTACTTTTTGAGGGAAAAGCTTAAAAGGCATAAGCAACCGAAAGCTCGACACCCTTATGAAGTAAAAAAGCATTACCGACAACAAACCCAAAATAAGTCATTTTTGTAGGGGTACAAGCACCTTTTTAGAAAAAATGATCTGAATTTTCGTCGGTTACGAAAAAGAATACTAGTAAAATGTTTTTTTTTGCTAGGGCATAAACGCCAAAAAAGTCATCGTAGAGCCATGGGAGTAAGCGCATTTGAAAGAGCGGAAAATTTTACGTATGATGGCATATATAACTCATTTTTGACCAAAATGTCGCTTATGCCCTACTTCCTTTTTACCGTCGATATGGAGGTATACCAGCATGTCTTCTTATTCCCAATTTTTGCATTACTGGTCATTGTCAAGGGTCAGCCCCTACGGACGCCCTAAATCCTTCTGTTCACATATTAACTAGTCTGCAAAACGATGGTGGTATAAACGAGGACATTTAGTTCTAAATGAATATCATGATCATGTGAGCATATCTTATAAAGACATATCATTGTATTGAAATTGATCATATTTTCTTAAAACAAATTGTAAGTTTGTGCGCATATCGCATCGTTTGACGAGAATGTAAGCAGCAGCCAACGATACATACATAATAATATTATGTAGTCGTGGTCGCCCGCAACGGAACGTATCAGAGTAATATCAGTAACTACGCCAGTTACCGGAAGCTGTCGCGTTCACTTACAACAGACTGACATCTTCAACTTGTAGATAGTATCACTAGGTAATTTATTTGTAAGTACGGAGGCGGGGCCACACCGCGGGCGGGGCGCGCGCGACTCGCCCGCGGTGTGGCCCCGCGCTCACACGTGATTTGTTATTATAAAGGTTAAAAACAACTCAAAGAGTTCGCCCTACTGTTGACATTATTTTGAACGAGATTAAAGGTTGTCTTGGAAGTAATATTTTGTTTCCTTACCACTAATATCCAGTAAAAAATAGAATAACTTACAATATACGGTACGTTATACTTATACGTACTTATAGGTACTTGTTGCGACCTACAAATGAATCTTTAAGGAAATGGTAAAGTGCACACCTATGTAATCGAACCTTTAATCAGAATACACGTCAGTATTAATTATAAGAGTACCATTTGCTACTGGGTATGAACAAATCAAATATAGTCATCTTAATTGTGAATCATAGAAAAGTGTACCTACATAATACAGCTGGTGTCAATAAATAATTTGTGAACTTGAACTGAGCTGCAAAAAAACTTTTAAATTCAGACATACAAGCTACACAAGCAAGCTATGTCCTACCGTTTAAGCGTACAATAATAAGTTTATAGGTAGAAGAAGAATAGAAAAGTCACAAGACTATTTGGTACCTAAACTATAGTGAACATTGTAGTGTATATTTTCAGCGCCATCTAGCGGCGCACGTGGACACTAGTAGAAAGGCACAACGAACTGACACGTGTGCCTGCCGCTGCCGCGCCTAGTCAGTTAAAAACCTTCCAGCTCACATTACGTCACGCTAGACGGCGCTAGTAGCACACTGAATTGTTCAAAATAAAAATACAACAAACATTGAAAGTTGGTAATTTTATACAGCATTAAGACTTTCGTATTGCAGATATTTTGGCTTTTTCAAATAAAGCCGAGTAATTAATAGAATAATGCCCGGAGTTGTCCTCGCTGAAAACTGTGTGAGCATACATTTACCTGCACAGTACAGTCCTGCAAGCTGTCTACACTACTTACAAGTTTAACCAACCCAGGCGCATCGAATCTCAATCAATGGCAGAGAATTCTCCCAAAAGTCTCTAATTCTAATTAGGTGCTGTTGATTTGGTTTGTTATCAAATGAGGCTGTAGCAGTACCCTTGAACACTCCAGCGCGTAGTTCGGAGGGTGAAGCACTAACACTTGTACGACTAGTTCGGAGTTGGAAATGCTACAACATAATGTACGTAAATAATGTTTACATTATTAAACTGATAGAGAAAAATAAATGTTGCCATATTAATGGCCTTACATTTTTATAGATTCTATAGTCGAAACGTTGCTAACAGAAGATATAAAGGTAAGTTATTTATGCCAATATAATTTTTTGTTGATTAATTATTTTATTTTATTACGTATCATAAGAATTTACCTGTCCAACAAAAGACATCAACGCACCTCACCGGGCAGCGAGCAGCCAGCATCCTTGATCTTCTCAGAACATAAATTATAATTCGTTTCACATACACATTATAAATATTAATATAACAATATGGCTGCTATCTCTGTGGATAAGAGCATTTTCAATCAATTAAATTGTAACTGAAATCATAACAGTCGCTGCACCGAGATGTGATAACTGATAACAAACCGCTGTTTGTTTGACGTCTAATGCTTGACGTCGACGTCGACGTCGGCGGCGATGTTTAGTAACGACTGAACGTTGAGTGTTTACCGTTTCAATGTCCTCAATAATATGGGAACAGATGCTGTACCTACTAAATATAGTGGTCAGGACTGCACTAATTGTAGTGCAGTTGGATAATACAATATACGTCACATCTAGCATAATATACTTCTGAGTTCTATTTAGCATTTAAATATATCTGTATCATAATAAATTATGATATGGATACTATATTGTGTTGCTTACTTAGGTTTACGATACTAAAATTGTAATAATTACGCGTTTGTTTAAATATAATTAGTTAAGCTATTAGAATTTAATAACTTAATTAATGCCTAGAAAGAGAGAATCTGGAATCGCATCCAAAAAATGTTTCGTGGTGACACAGGACAAGAGGCGACTGCCCAGCAGTGGGACATACAAAGTCCGCTCAAATATATTTTGCCTATAATTTCGCTATGGGAAGCTATCTTAGTAACGTAGTCGTACGGATTCCTCCGTCTTATTACGTTTTCTACAACATCTTGGATCCACAATGAAACTGAATTGTATTATTTTTATGAGAAATATTTTTTTTAACGAATAACATGTATCCAAGTAGAAGTACTGTATTGTTATGCCATACACGACAGTACTGTAGCCAGTCTTATCCCACTGCAATGAGCCCGTATTTAAAAATATTATTTAAACTTAAAGATTGTTTCAGTTCTCACATAATATTTTTATACAGTGTCACATTTATACAAACAAAGTATTGTCTGTGGACGTGTCGTACCAGCCAGCATGCCACCCAGACACGCCGGAGTCACAACAGACCGTACAGCCAGCTCCGGTAAACGATCTTTCAAACCTTCCAACTCTAGGATCAATACTCTGATTGTGAAGTTAACAAGATCGTACTTTCAATTACATCTTACGTAGCGGTAGTGATTGTGTCAGTCGAAAGATGATGTTCAAAGTTCTCAACGAACTTCTTCCTGTCCTATGTTATATCCTTAATCACTCAATTTCTTTTGGTGTCTTTCCATACATGTGAAACGATGTCAAAATCACTCCTCGATCCAAAAATCAAATCCAAATAAGATTTGATTTTTCTTTTCAGAATACTGTTTTATCTCTATCTTACATATTCTCTCCAAACTCCTAATATGCGTTGTCCGCTTAGCTTAGTACTTTTTTTTTTTAAAAAAGGCCCTGAATCCCTTCCAATTCGGTTTTCGTCCTGGTCACCGTAATGCTTTCACTGATGGCATTTCCTTCCTTGCCTTATCGTGTAAGGTAACACGATAAAGTAAGGAAGGACGGTGCTATAATACCGTTGACTTCGTTATCCTGCTTGCCGCGCTTTGCTCTCGTAACATAATCATCTCAAACGTTTCTTTAGTTATCTACTGGGGTGCCGACGACGAATATGCTTAGGAAAAGTGCTGCAGCTTCCTGCCAACCACCACCAAAGTCGCACTTGCGCACTCCTTTTCACTTCCCATCCTTGACTATGCTGATGTCAGTTGTCTTGATTTCACTGAGACACAACTAGATAAACTTGAGTGACTTCAAAATTTCGGCCAAGATTTATCAGATTAACAATATTTTGTTTTATCGTAAAACCCCCTCCATCTTAATAACGTTTCAAATACCTTCATGACTCAAATTTAGGTTATTCGTAAAACCTGAGACTGGAGATGAACATGAATAATTCTACATATGGAATATCTTGCTAGTGTCAGTAAGACGCCCACAAACCTTGGAAGTCAGTGACTTTTTTTTCTTTCATTAACTTTTTGCTGACTTCCGTCGTAAAGTTTTTTTCCACATTTTGGTTATTTTGAAGACTTTTATTTATTTTGTAAAGAAGTTTTTATTTTCCCCTATATAGTTATGGTATCTGACCTAAAGTAATTTCAATTATAATTGTTTTTTTTGTATGGTGTACTGTCAACAAACCTAATAAATATATGTATAAGCTCGAAAGATATAATTTAAAACAGATGGGTGTTTTCTAATGAATTTACAGTTATAAAAGATACATAAGTTTCTAAAAAACTTCAACTATAACCCTCGAACCGGATTTTTGACTGTACATAATAATTATCTATTTATCTGTCGAGATTAAATAAAAATATAAGTTATATTATTTAAGTATTTATTATTTCCTTTAATATTTTATTAGACATTCAGGACAAACACATTATTGTTAAGTAGGAATTTAAGCGTAATAATATTTATTATATAATAATATGTTGGTATAATTTTTAAAAGCATTTGCATATACTCGTAGACCGGACGAACTAGTTTTTTTATGAACCCCGATATACATTGTTAATAGCGTATTTAGATACTACATTGCCGTCTATGGCTTGTGATAACTTCGTGAGCACTGAAAGCATTTCATTAAATTTTGTTTAAGCCAGGGCAACATGGGGCCGCGCTCCCCAGGTGTAGTACCAGCCGCAGGTTGCCGCGGGGCTGCGTGGTGAGCGGGGTGTGGTCTAATAGACCTCGACGCTCTCCTGGTGGTGCACCGTGTCCTGGCGGAACATCTCCACGTCCGCCTGGCTGTCCGCGTGGATCATCTTGACGCGTCCCTCCTGTACACACCACACCGTGTTATTTCCTGCTCGTACTGCACACATACATCTATCAAATTGACTACGTTTATTTCTGCACACGAGTAAAAAAAAGAAATTGAAAGAACACAAACAATATTAGACATATTACATATAATCTCTGTGTGACTTACCCGTATTAATAAAGAAAGTTTCAGACTACGAGGAAGTCCAGGTGAGATTGCGCTAAAATGTCAGCTGTTACTCACAGTTACACACAACTGCATTAGAGCTAAGTCTTGATCACACAGATCTCGAGCTACATATTACTTACTAAACGGAAGGTTCGGTCAAACCGACACGGGCGCTAATCTATTCAAATACTACTGATAGCAGCATCCGTTGTCTGTGGACGGCATACAATGTTCCGGCTCCGTATCAATTTAACTATTGTTTTTATTTTAGTGCGGCACATGTCCTGGAGCGCGTGATAGCTGAGGAGGTTACCTTGGGATGCATGAGGATGAAGGGCAGCTCGGCCACGAGCTCGCCGCTGATAGCGCCGAGGTACAGCTTGACCTTAGCGCTGTAGCTCACCACGATGCCGAACGCGTCGCGCTGGTCGGGGTCCAGGAGCCTGCACACAGACACCGTTATGTAATCGTACAGCTGAGAGACACTATTACAAGGACCTTTGTATATTGGCGTGTACGGATACGTCAATCAGACAGGGGCCATTTTTTATGAGTTTTTGGTGGTTTTCTAAAAAATAACTGTCATTTCTCATGAAAATTCTCTTTTCTTCACAGATAGGCACGCGCACTTGATTTTTAATTTAAAAGCAGAAGTGTTATAAGAAAATATACAAGTATTCAGGATATGTTACATATTGATATTGTGTACACTATCGCATTAGGTAACCCTGTAATGATAATGCTAAGATGGAGAATAAATAAAGAAATGTTGTAGTTACAGAGTGGTAGAGGCGAGCGTGGTGTCGGAGCGCTTGAGCTGTCCGTCGAGCGCGATGCCGCGCTTGTCGCGGTTGTGCGCCAGCGTCGGCGTCAGGTGCAGCACCTTCTGCAGGCTGGAGCCCGGCTGCAGCGGGCACCCGTCCCTGACCACATCACAACCATATGCTCACTATAGCAGACATTCATCGCACTAATTGCACGTGCGGGATTCGAACCCGCGACACGCAGCGCAGCAGTCAATCGCTCAGCCGCTGCGCCAACCGTGCCGTCAAGTACCGTCAGTATTACACAGGTATAGACTCTGTACAGCGACTTGTGCGATAGTTCCTTTTCTACAAGTGAATGTGCCACACTTTGTGGTGTGGTATAAAGTGGTACTGACTGCGTCTCGATGCTAGCCACGATGTTGCGGTACTGGCCGTTCTGGAACAGCACCACATCCACGCCCTGCTGGATGCACGCCTTGATCTTCTTCACCACCTTGTTGCTGTGGTTGCGCACGCACATATTCACCGCCACCGTCTCGCCGTGGATGTACAACTGTGTGGACACACTATTATGCAACAAGTAATTACTACGTAACTAAGTTACTTCTCCCCTAAATAAACGTCTCTTAACATAAATATGTGAAGAATGCGTTATCAAATAAATAAAGTCAGACTTTATTAATTTGACTAGTGAATAGTAAGGAATGTTTTGTTCGGTGTCAACCTGCTTGTCGAGCGTTAGCTCCAGCTCAAGCTGCCCCGGCGACAGCACGAAGTCCTTGCGCACCACAGTGCAGGGCTGCGGACCCGGCTTGGCTGGCGCATACTGCACCTTGCGGATGCCTAGCGCCACCGTGCTCCTGCACAAATACAATACATAGATTTAAATGAACTTTGTAGATTTGTAAGTACTACCCAAATTCACTTTGAAAAATATGTACTTTATGATCAGATTGTAAACCAACAATTATTTATGTGAGTGTTTACTGTACGGGTACCTGCGATGAGAGCGGTCAATCTCAGAGTCTCCCACGAAGACCTTGACGTAGTACTGCACGCCACATGGTTCGCCGTCATCCTCCAACCCCGGCTGCAGGGTTACGGAGCCAGGCGCGCCCGCCGGCACCGCCAGCCGGAAGGGAACCGCGCCTTCGCCTAGCTTCTTCATCAAACGCTCCTGTCGCACATAAACACGATGATGACGATACTATAACTGTGACAAGTGCACAGCGACCAAAATAATTTTATTGTTTCAAAATGATTTTAGTGGAATGTCATCCAATACTCTCAAAATAATGAAGAAAAATATTGTGAAGACAAACTGCAAACAACAGATTGTGTGTGACTTCTACCAACATGAGTGGGGTCCGCATATTGAAATATATTCCATTCGCGCTCACAGCAGCGAGGATAAGCTGCTTATAATGAATAGGAAGCTGATAATGTTTGTTGGTTCACAAAGATCAATATATTGTACCTGAGTACGCGAGAGTTCGTAGTTCCGTTTCTCTGGCAGCGGGTAGATCTGCTCGGAGGCGAGGAACAGCTCTTTGTAGAAGTTGAGGCCCATGACCTCGTCCTCTTCGCGGCCATAGCGGAACGTGCACACCAGCTGGCCGAACACCTTGCGCCCGCGCACATACTCCTCATCCAGGAGGACAACGCCGTCTGAGTACACATATACGAATGTAGGTAAAGTGTCAGTGTGATTCAAACATGTAGTGCCACAGGTTACGCAGAAACATCTTAAAAGTAGCAACTCACGAACCGCTCTAAACAACGAACTAGTGGGGAGCTCGAACCAATTCTTTGGTAATGGGGTTTAAGTCGGAGGGGTGCCTCTCCAAGATAAATCCCATTGCCAGACCATTAAAAAATAGGCACAAAATGGTTGGCGTTTCCAATTTAAAAACATTATACGGAAACGACCATCTGATGTCTCAATCCAAACTTGCAGTTTTAGTACGTTCGTACATTGATTGAATTTGTACCCCGATGAAGTATTATACTTTCTCGTAACTAAACTGATTGCTTATCCAAGAGTCACTGCATGTCCTGTACGAGTACGGGTACCTATGGGCTCCACGGTCGATATGTGATCGACGAAGTCCCTCTTCGCCATGTACAGCGTGATCTTGCCATTGGGCGCGCACTTCTTGAACACTTTGAAGTTGTACACCATCTTGCTGCTCTATGTCCTGGCGCCTGGTGCAACTGGTATATGTGATGTGGGTGACAGGGTGCTCTGTCAACTGCGGTTGAGGAGCTGTGTCGTGTTTATATACGGGATTATTAGTTTGCGAGGCTTCGGCCGCGGTAATCTCGTTAGCCTCATTAGTGAGTCGCCTGACGAGCGCGGGGGCGGAGGGCGCGGGGGCGGGCTGGCGCTACCACAACCTGCAGTTTATGAACACTCATCTGTAATCAGATTAATGAGCTGATCAGATTATACATAACTATAATGTATCTTACGTCACTTCTAGAAACAATAAAATATTGTATTGCCAAACCTCACAACAATCACTTGTATTTCATACAAGGGATAATTTACTTTTAAAATCTTTAATAGTTTAAGGCAATTAGCTAACTAAAATATGCTCAAATTGCTCAAATTCCAAATAGGGAAAACTAAAACAGGGCGTCAAAAAATCATCCACGTTGTCAAAAGGAAATGTGCCCAGAAGGCTGGCAACTTTGACACCTTGGATGAATACGGATTCTTTAGTCAAAACAAAGGACAGCCTTCTGGTCACGTGAAGAGTTGACCAACCGATTGGCGTTATTCCGATAAACTAGGTGAACACTCGGACCCCACGGGGTCTCTACATCATAAGATCAATTAGTTGTCATGGAACAGTTCCATTGGATCGCACCACGAATATAAATTTTAATAAATTTGAGTGCCTCTTTGGTGTAGAGGAATCCTGAGCATGTGCTTTGATGACGCCGGGATAAGTGATTTTAGGTTTTTAAATGAAGAATTCCTCAGTTGCTTTCCAGAAACAGGCATTGTGTACAGGTAGTACCGTTGCGTACTATTCAATTCACATATTAGAATATTTTTAGCAAGTGGCAAAAAGATTTCGTCAGGCAAAAGGGTGTCTTGCATCGGAAAACATTTTGGCGCTTTCATTAGAGCTTGCAACCGCTCTGCAATTCCTGGTGGCGCTATTCCAGTGGTCGATTTGAGACATTCAGTGATGATCCGGTACGTTGTATTCAAAACTTTATTCACTATCTTTGCGTGCGCTGAGCGACTCCATACTTAACTCGCAGATTTATCCGCAAGAACAGATGAAAAAAATCAAATAAAAATGCAAACTAATGGCAGTATGAACACTCAAATATGATATCCTCTTCTGGTGAAATTCAGTAAACAGTAAATATGCTCTTAAAGCTCAAAAAAATCTCTATGGAGTATATGTGGACTTAGAGAAACTATTTCATGAGACCAGAAGGGCTACTATGACATCTTATAGCAATTCTTATTCCACTGAGTGAAAGAGATGGTGCTAGACACCCTTTATAGCTCTGTCTCTTTCCCTCAGCGGAATAAGAATTGCTTTAAGAGGTCATAGTAGGGTAGCTGAATTCGAAAATTAAATTCTTAACCCTACCCTCAATAGAAGCAGCAATGGTGGTAAAACGCGATGTAGGAAATTATCAAATGTTGAGAAGTGCGAGACACAAAACTGAACTTAGAGGTTTTACTAGTAGCACAGTAAAATATTAAGTGTGTTTGGTATAAGAATACAAATCTACAACAAGCTAGGTACTTACCACATTGTATTGAAATATCTCATCTATAAATAATTATATTCATGTTGAGGCTCAAAGAGTTTCTTATAAACAAAACTTTTTATTCAAATGATGAATTTACAAATATCGTTCATACTTTTTTTACGCACTAATGCTGTCGATTGTGTGAATTTGATTATTTTTATTGTACATAATATGACTAAAGTTGTAATGATGTATTTAATAACTATTTGATTTCTGTCTGTGTTAAAGTCAGGTGTTGGAAGTAGGTACTATTTGACAGTCAAAGTAGGTGAGTAAATTTTTTTTATTGAAAGTGACATATAAATATTGTACATACTTTGGGTATGGTACAAACGATACATTAATAATAATTTATTGTAACAACGGATCTAATTCCACCTGTTTCAAGCATTAAATGGGTTTGATTTGATTGGAAGACTTTGACGCAGTTTAAAGAAAAGTTCTATAAAGGCTTAGAGTCACGCGTTTGTTCAGCGAAAGCACTTGTGATACTAATAAGTTGAACTGGTGTGAGTTGCTAGCGATAGCGACGTTATTAATAAATCTTATTGAATTTGTCAACAAAAGCATCATCAACGCTTTGTTATTTGTTTGGCATAGCGTGCCACACTTCCAGTCTCTATGTTTTGACAGAATGCCATATCGGTGATTTACAATTAAAACTCGTTTCATTGACAAGTTTGGTGTACTAGTTCGAGTACTATTCCAGTTCAAGCGGCTGTCAAAGCCACAGTATAACAAACATACAGCACCATATAAGTCGTTTTAGTTGCATAACTGACCTTTAGGTTTCAGTGTCTCACTGCAAGGGCATGGACTCTATATTGAATCACCTTACCCTACACTCACCCTACCCTGAGTCCTGAGTCCTGTCAATTGGCTAAATAACCAGATTATTATTTGGTTGCACACTTCACCACTCTAAATATTTTTATCTGCAACAAGTTGTTAAATTGTTTCATCATATTTTTTATTAGTGTGTATAATTTGCCTGTTTTGGGAGCAGAGTTCAAACAACTTATTCTTAAACCTTCAAACACTGGAGCAGGCCTTAACGAAGAGCTGCTTCCTAAACTAGAACGTTGAAACTTCCAAACGAGAACCTTGAAATATCATCTAGGCCACAGCCGAGGTTCTTGACCAATTAAATCATTATTATGCGCTACAGTACCATGGCAGTGAAATTCGCTACTGGAACTGTAGCTGCATCTAATTTATTTTTATTAAACGTCTCTGAGTCGTAAAAACTAAACTAATTTAAGTTTACACTATCTTCTCGTGTCACAGTTTTTGTCCATACTCCTCCGAAACGGCTGGAGCGATTTGAACGAAATTTTGTGTGCATATCGGGTAGGTCTGAGAATCGGCTAACATCTATTTTTCATGCCCCTAACTGAGCAGTGGGTGAAACCGCTGGGCACAGCTAGTCATCTAAATATTTGATGTTGTGTATCAGTACTCCTCTTGTTCTGCATAGTGCTCACAGAGAGTGGTCTTAATATATTTTAAACCGATTTCTAAAAAATGAGGCGAAATGTACTCCAGCAGCTTTTTTTTCACGTACCAACACCGATTATATAGTATATACCCTGTGATTGTCTGGGCCTATTTACGTCAGAATTTTTTAATTTTCTTACTTTTCTTGCGTAGTGTGGTACTCGTAAATACATAGATATTTTCATTATAAGCTATATATTGGTCAAATCTTGCAACTGTATTTCAAACCAGTTTTAAACCAATTGAGCTGAAAATTTTACACACACCTTTGGTTCTGGTGCAATCCTTATTAATATTATAAAAGCGAAAGTGAGTTTGTTTGTTACGTCTTCACGCCTAAATGTCAAAACTGATTTTGATGAATTTTGGCACAGAGATAGTTGGGACCCTGGAGATAGACGTAGGCTTAAAAAAAGTGATAAAAGGAGAGAGAAAGACTTTTTTTTGTTCATCACGCGGTCTAAAGTTAGCGTTAGCCTTAAGTAACTATGCCAAGCAAGTATCGGGTGGCAACTAGTAAATTTATATAATAAACGACTTGATCCTGCAGCCAGGATCGCCCTCTGATGAGAGGACTCCTCAACGATTAATAGCAAGAGTACCAAACTCAGTATAGGTACGTGCTGCACTGGAATTGTAAAAAAAAATTGACGAAATCAGCCAACTAGAGTTGTCGGTTTGGCGATACATTTTAATAAAAATGTGGAATGTTTGTAAATATACTATTACTTTCATCGGCGTCTTGATCGATATGCATTCATAGTAAAGTGATCACGGCCGCGGTGACTCAAGCGCAGCGGTCGTTCACCTGCGCGCCGTCTCGCTCGTACGCGGCGCCAGCGCAGCTCGGGACTCCTCGCTACGTCATCAGAGACGCGCCCCTTCCAGGGAGTTCTCGATGACGGTCGACTTGAAAGAAGAAATTTGACTGCCTACGATTTGGGATACCGTAGTGTCTCTGCTGGTATTGTGTAATCTGATCATTGATAGTACGGAGCGAACATCGCTGCGATGACGTCAGAGATTGGTTTCTGCGGAATCGCGTGTGCCGGCCCCCCTCCAGCGTCCTCCAGGGGCAACGGCACACTGAGCCCCGACGGCCATTTGCTACGTCTTCGGCGCTGTCTTGACACGCATATTGTGCATCACTCAAGGAATGCGCAAGCGTCGGTTGTGTTTGTTTTACGTGCTTGTGTACAGTGTGTGAAGGCATGCGTGTCGTGTAGTGTCGGAGGAACACCTCCACCGGTGTGCTGGCGGCGCCGGCGCAAGCCGAGGACGCCGCGCAACTGTAAACGCGCCGTGTCATTGTAACTGTGAATTGTGGACTGTACGTACTGTAGGCATTTTATAACTTTTATATGACGATTCGCATACTCGAATTGAGAGAATATATAAGAAAAATGGTAGAAGAGATTAGGTTGGATTAGGTTGGTATGACAAGACGGTATGCTATATTTTTTTGAAAACATGGGCACAGTGTATACCTAGGTGTTTTTTGTAATGAAGTTGTCCAAATTTTGCCGTCACAAAATATTGGCCATGCAAAATTTTAAAGTTTTACAATTCTAAATTTAAAATAAGTGGCAGATGGAATTTTACTATTTTCGCTGTAGCATGGTGCTAGTGCCATTACCTACTTACCTTTACTAGCATTCTAGCTCCAATACGGTATTACACTCATTTTTAAAAAGTATCTCATTTTGATCCTAGGGTTTTAGTAAACCACCACAAAAAATCAAAAAAAAATATTCAATCGATAAGTGCCATAAAACTGCATCTCAATTTTATAATTTCTATTTTCGCGCGTAAAATCACAAATACGCTTGACGCCATGTTACTCTGTGGTCATGACGTCAGTTGGTCATGTCAACAAATGCGCTGTCTTTAGTCCTTCTATTTAGTTGTATATTTCACTTTAATTTAAAAATGAGTTATTACCCTTACCTTATTGGCGTGCCGTTCTTGAATGTAAAAACACTAGTGTTAAAACACCGGACAAGTTGTGGATTCAAGTGCCAACTGATTTGGAGGTTATGTAAGCTAGTACCTAGAAAGTTGCTAATTTATGTCTTTTTTTTCTTTAAATTTGTACTGTCTCCTTTTACGAAACCGTCTTCCATGGTGTTATTACTATTATTTCAATAAAAATTAAAATGTAAAGTTTTTAGTACAAAAATAACAGACGTTGCACAGTTGACAGTTGTCACTTTTTGTTCACATGACCGTATGACGTAATAATGATGGCGGACACTGTTTCGCTTAGTAAAACAACAGACTAAAAAAAGTGAAATCTTTGAAATCAATTTTAAAATTTATTTAGTTATTCTATTACCTAAATCTAACATTTTCCGACTGCTTGTTGCCTAAGCTATCTGAATTGTATATTTTTTGAATTTCTTTCATATAGAGTAAAATACCCTATTGAAAATTTGAAAATTTTACTAATGTCACCCACACCATGCTTCGACGAAATCAGTATACCTACAAAAGAAATTATATATTACAGTACCTACCTATGTGAATGTGACTGCTATTTAATAGCTGTTTTAGGTCCTACCTACTTAATATGGTATGTATACCTACTATGTATGCTGTGTTATTACTTACACTGCACAGTAGCCCTACTATGACCTCTTAAAGCAATTCTTATTCCGCTGAGGGAAAGAGACAGAGCTATACAGGGTGTCTAGCACCATCTCTTTCACTCAGTGGAATAAGAATTGCTATAAGATGTCATAGTAGCCCTTCAGACCACAATAGCAGTTTCTGCTATGACTAGTTGACATAACTGTTTAAAAATTTGCATCATTTCTAGATGAAGGTAGGTGGTACTATAGGCCACGTTACGAAGTTGTCTTAAGTCTGGGAAAGTTTGCTGCGAGGTACGGGTGACGCATCTTTCGATTATTTCCCCACAAAATCATGTTTTGATCCATTACGTTTGTCGTGAATTTCTGATCTGTTGGCCTTCTTGGAGACCACGCGATATAATTGTAATTAATATACCTATTGTGTTGCTCATCTTGTTGTGAAAACAAGTTTATAGGTAAATTGATTTGTGTAATAGTCCTAAGTAGGATATCAGAACTATAATATGCCAACACCAAATCAGCAAATCCATAGCATACTTCTGGCTTCCCTTCTAATAATAGTTAAACAATACGTATTGACTAGCGATGTGTAATGTCCCCAGTGCTCCAGTGGATAAGCCGCCATGCCGCGCAGCAGTCGTAGCAGCCCTGACTCGCAGCTCACCTCCGGTGGGTATCTCAACGATTCTTTCGAAAACTCCTACACGAATCTGCATCCATTCGGATTATATGGTACTAGCTTTTGCCTGCGGCTTCGCCAGCGTTAAATTCGGGGTAACACAGTACCTGTAGTTTTTGCCCTTGCGCCTTATTTATTGTAATAGCAATGCTAAGTTTTCCTTTTTCTTCCCTCTTTCTCCCTTATAACACATTTTTTTTAAATAGCCTTTGTCCGTCTCCAGGGTCCCAACTATCTCTGTACCAAAATTCATCAAAATCGGTCTAGCCATTTAGGCGTGAAGACGTAACAAACAAACTCACTTTCGCTTTTATAATATTATAGTATAAAAGGATATAAGTTATAATATAACCTTATCGATGTCTGAAGGTATGTCCATGCAACTCAATCTGCTATTTCTGAAATATTTTTAAAATATAATTTTACCACATACATGACTAAACATCAATTTTAGGGCGGCTTGACCGATTTGGCAGTTTGTCTTGCCGTGTTCGCAATTTGTCAAGCCTAGGTTTTCGTGAAAGATTTTATTAAGCCACTTCTCGTTTACTTCATCAAAAAATTGCACCCGTTCGAATCCGGAGCCGAGTTGCTAGACGTCGAATAAGTTAGAAGTTTCCATTTTTGTTACGAACTACCAATGTGGCTACCAAGGTGGCTCTATACTAAAGGTTTATACGATTTGGGATAACTGTGATCCTTACCCGCTTCATGTAGGGAAATACGAACATGTGCTGGATTTCCATCGTTTACGAAAGTAACCCGTCTCGAATACGGAGTCCGTAATACGTTAGAATATCGTAATCATGATGTAGCCGCCTAGTTTGAGTATGTCGGCATTGATACCGTCACGAGTTTTGAAGTTCAATCGAGTGGTGCGAATGGTGTCAATTTCATCGGTAGTGGCTTCCATGACTGTATATCAGCTATTCTACCGATGACGGTATAACTGCTTCCCACTTTCGAAACACGTTCATGTTTTTTGGCTTTTGTACGACCAAACTTTATTTAATTTTGGGAGCATTGTCGAAGGAGGTGTTGAGCTGCGCGAGGACTTGCCGCTGAAGGTGGGCGGCGGTGGAGGCGCGGGTGCGGTGCGTTGCTGCGCAGGAGGGCCGCGCCTCATCCTCGCCGCCTTCGCCGCGCTCACCGCGGCTATCACGCTAGCGCTGCTCACGCAGATCTACTACGGGGACTACGAGGTGAGAGAGTAAGCCAGACAACATTTTACGCAAGTTTCTCCACGATCTCATAAGTATCCTCTGTGAACTACGAGTGTAGAACAGTTTAGTGTTTCTTTGCGGCTCCACACCGCGTTTACGCATTGTTCCCCGATTTTGTCAAGTTTTTGCTACCCGAAAATGGGTCCGCGAAGACCGCGAACGCATAGTGAATCAACCGAAGTTTTACATGGATTTGACAATTCTGTTGGATTGTACAATAATATAATAAAGAATAGTTGTTGTTGTGTGATCACAACATCCATCCACACTGCTCATCCTCAGCAGTGTGGATTGCGTCGTGATGTGTTTGTTGTGCGCTGCAGCTGGTGCCGCACGGCAGCGTGTCGTCGTCGGCGGCGGCGTGCTCGCGCGCGGGCACGGACGCGCTCAAGGCGGGAGGGCGCGCGCTCGACGCCGCCGCCGCAGCCGCGCTGTGCCTCGCCGTACTTGCACCGCACCGCACCTCACTAGACGCGTAAGTGTCTTCTCCTATCTGTCTTATTTTTTTTGCGATGGCCCGACTTTCCCTTTTACGTGGTTTCATGGTATTGAAACAATAATAAAATTATCATTTGTTTCAGACTACAATACAATACCTCACAAACGAAACTCCTTTCAAAGCCCCTCATACTGGTTGCAGGAGTGGTGCGCTGCTGTACTGGGAGTATCGCAACGCTCGGTCGTCTCCCCCCATGCTGTATGAGTGGGGGGGCGTGGAGACGGTGGGTTCTAGTGAGCGGGCACCGCGTCTCGTAGCCTCACTCGCCACGCTGCACGCGCAGCTCGGCACGCTACCGTGGCAGCAGCTCCTCACGCCCGCCATACAGCTGGCCAAGTGAGTATCATGATGTGACAACCTATCTGCTTCTGATGGAGTTTTCAAATAGGAGTGCGAAGTCCCCCGAACTGATACAAAACTTCCCAAGAAGACGGCAGTATTTTCCCATTACTTTTTTTATTATGTTTGAATATAATTTGTATGTATATACCTAGGTATTTAATATTATATATAATTTGTTTGTCATGTTTAAATTACATATAATTACATGACATGTAATTGGGTATTAATATTAATTAAATATTTAATATAAAAAATCACTCACACACAGTTTGTCTATGCGTCACCCTAAAGTTGACTGGTAGAAAATTTAATTGAAGTTCGCCGTTGTATATCTTTTTTTTTTTTTTTTATTTATTTATTCAGGAACAATTTAAATTGTATATGAATATTTTAACATGAAACAGAAACAGAATATTGAATTTATCACGTGCTTAAAGAGTAAAATAAATGAATACACCTCATAATAACCATATTGGAAAAATAAATGCTCTGCAGCGCGTATAAATATAATTATTACCAAATCTTTTGTACGGATGTCAAACTTAGTGTTTGTACATACAACAGAAATCAAGGGAATTAAAAATATGTCAGAGGCCCATGAGCGACGTATCAGCTCTGACACCAGGTTACACACGAACCACATGAAAAGGAAACGCCAGCAATCCATGGTCTCTATGGCAAGATGATATCGTAGAGGCACGAACAGTGTGGACCAGAACGAACCACGAAAGATGCGGATGACAACAGATGAATGAGGAGTTAATCCAAAAATGCTCCTTAATATTTTCAACGTAAAATAATTATAGAATTGTACAATTTAGGGAATTAAGTCTGTTTGTTATCTAGCGTGTAGTTTGTGATACACGTATCATTGCATAATATGTAGAATATTCAGTAATTGTAATACTCTTGTGGTGCAGGGACGGATACGTGGTGTCGGACGGGCTGGCGGCGGCGGAGGCAGCGGCAGGAGCCGGGGCCGGTGGCGCCCCCTCGTACGCCGCAAGTTCCGTGGTGACAGCGCCTGCACTGGCGGACTACCTCGCCAGCCTGCTGCCAAACACCAGCGCCGGTGCGTTCTGTTAGTCACTACTACTAACTTCATTGACTTGAGTCCATCCAAATCATTCAGGAATCTGTTATCAAAAGGTCGCGCCTGTCTGGTTTCACACACAGTCTCTGAGCTGTTTACGAATCCTGGCCATGTTACACAAACGACCGAGACAAATGGGGTACAAGTCTATCAGTGCGAAGCCCTTACATAGCATGATACATCTTTTTTCTTGCCAATCATGTACAATCACGCCTTGTTTAGATCCTGGAATGTAAGTATACGACTCCAGGATTATCTAAGAAGTGATAGGGATGTAACATAGTGACACTCTGATACTCGAGAGTCACAGCTCTCTCTTCGCCGCTCGTAGCTCCTTCGTCGATAGTCGAGACGCTTTCGTCAACACTCGTGATTTTCTCTTTCTATTCTCACTGACACTCGTCAAACTTTGTTACACTCGTAGTAATTAACAATGCTATTGCATGTTTCAGAGCTGTCGTCCTCGTGGAAGGGCGCGGCTCTAGTTCGTCAGTCGCAGGCGCGCGCGCAGGCGGCCGGCGCGTGGCGCGTGCTGGTGGCGGGCGCCGGCGCGCCAGCCGCGCGGGCCCTGGCTGCTGCGCTCGACCCGCCGCCAGCTTCTGCAGACGTCGCGCAGCGCAGGTTGGGCTGAAGCTTAAATGTCATTTACACGCACGGAAGTATTTCTATCTCATTTTATCAATAAAGGCGCTATTTGGTAAAGCGAGAAGTCCGGTCGAGAGCACCCGCATTCATTCGCATAAGAAGCAATGTAACGTGTGACTAGACCTCTCAACTTAGTAAGATGCGCGTTGTGCGAGTAAGTCGCAGAAATGGAAAAATGCTACAATATTCTGATCCGTGCGTTTGCGTTTGATGACTTCCGTGAAAATGGTACGGTTTGATTGTGGACCGGCTGTGTATACAATTCAAAATGTAATCGTTAATTTTTTTTTATAAAATTGTCGGTTTAAAGAGTGTCCACTAGGTATCTTGCCCACTGTTCTCCATAGAGATACATTTTGAAAAATAAAACTAGCTTTTTCAAGTTTGTTATGCCTGACAAAGCGACGGTAGCTTTAAATTTTATGTCAATTCAATGTTCCCAAAGTGCCTGTAACCGTTATATCGGTCATAAATAAATCGAAGTGACGCGAAGTAACCGTATATGCCTGTATTGGCTGTACAAGGACACAGTAACATGTCGAGCTCCGCAGGGTGCTGGAGTGGCTGCAGGGCGAGGCGCGCGCCGGCGCGCTGGCGGCGGGCGGCGCGGCCTCCGGGCTGGCGGCCGTGGACCGGCACGACACCTACGTCGCGCTCGTCACGTGAGTGTCCACGCCACAAC
This sequence comes from Ochropleura leucogaster, assembly GCA_958449745.1. Classification (NCBI taxonomy): domain Eukaryota; kingdom Metazoa; phylum Arthropoda; class Insecta; order Lepidoptera; family Noctuidae; genus Ochropleura; species Ochropleura leucogaster. Next base: position 19,632,522 of record OY288208.1, read on the forward strand.
ACTGCAAACACTGTTATCTGGATGAATACAACATCTGAAATGTAATCATTGTGAAAGGTACTATAGTAGCTTCACATCATCACTATCTGCCTTTCCCGAACTACGTTGGAGATGGCTTCCAGGCGAATTCAACTGAATATTTTTCCATGGAGATTATTAGATTTTACATGGACTGACTGCCTATCTGACCTCCACAACAAAACCCAGTTAATAGTGGGCAGTACGATAACGCTTATTAAAACCAACGGCTTAACGTACTTTTTGAGGCACGGAGGTAGCTCGGTATGAAATGATCGGTTACTCATCCACAGACCAACGTAGATAAGCAAGGCTTAACCTGGCGATTGGCCCGTGCAGATATTATTATTAGGCATCGTATAATACGTAAATTTTATCCCTCTTGTCTTTACGTCTCTCGATTTGTTCCTCCTATTTCTTTGCTTTAACAATTCACTGACACATCGAGTGTTATGCGAGCTTTTATCATATAAGTGTTTTGCCTATAAATGCGCGGTTCATTTACAGGCAACGGACGGAACAAACAGGTTGATGATTCCTTCAAGTCAAGGACACGCAGCCCAATTTTGCTCATCAGTACAGAACAGTCGGTTGCAACATTAGCCAATTGAACAGGGATGAAATTTTGGAAATTTTACTCCCCCTATTAGTAGTAATCTGTGTATATTACATCTACTTGTATGTGATGAGCCATACATTCAGTCAAGTAGTCACCACATAGAATGAGGCTTTTGGTTCTGAGCTGACCTCGCGAGAAAACCATGTTGGCGGTCACTTACACTTAAAAGAAGGAACATGGAAGCAATGGAGCGTAGCATACTTAACGTAAACTAACCGATATAATAAGGAACACCTCACTACGCTCCCGAACCCAAAATTTCTGACGTACCTCATAAAGCCGCATGGCTATTTTTTTTTCCGGGTGGGAAATCGTCCAATGACTTCCCCCGCTCTGGGCGGAGCGGGGGGGCATGTCAGACTTGTACTGACTAAAACCCACCCATGTTTCTTCTTTTGCCCTTTACGTTCCGAGGCCGCGGTATCTCTTTCGAACAACCCGCAACCCCGGCAGGCGGAGGCTCTGGCAAGCCCCTCTGCTTTGCTGACTCTCTTTGAGGCGCGCGTGAAACACGAACGCGCCGTCGACACAGCCTGTCGTCAATCGACGGACGGACGGTGAACTACCCATTGCTCACCGCCCACAGGCCCGCATCTACGGTGGCCGGAAGTCGTCACGCGGCGCCCGGCGCCATGGGCGTCTCCCGCGGCGGCTGGGTTGGGCAGATGTTTTCTCCCTCAAACGCCCGGCCACCTCCTTCGCTAGCATTACTGCTTCGCAGAAGGTGGTGACCGCTTCCCATTCCCTCTCGCTCCGGACCATGGCCTGAACCAGGGCCGGACGCGAGAGATCGCCGCCGCCGATCGCCTCTACGAGGGCACGGCGGTACTCCGCCCAAGCCGGGCAGATCGCCACTGTGTGCTCCACCGTGTCCTCCGGGCGATCGTCACAATGGTGACACCCGGGCGCTTCCTCCCGCCCGATGATTTGCAGGAACCTCCCAAAACTTCCGTGTCCGGTGAGGACCTGCGTCAGGCGGTAGGTGAGGACGTCATGACGCCTCTCCAGCCACTCCTCAAAGAGGGGACTTACCATTGTGGCGTGCCCTGCACGGGGTTGCGACAGTCGCTCTCTCCATGCCACCATGAGATCGCACCGAAGGTCTGCCCGCCGAGCGGCAACTTGTCGCGGCAGTGGGTTTTCCCCCCGGTGTAGTGCCTCCGCGCGCCACTCAAACAGGCGCGCAAGCCGCATGGCTTTGAAGTCTATTTAAAGCTTTTTAGTTGTGGTCTCTTACACAAGTGCTATTCCTTCTGTTTATTAAAAGAATTTTGGAAATCGACCCACAATCGACGGAGCAATCGCGTAACAAAAATACAAAAATAATACACTCGAATAATACACTCTTTTTTAAGGCGCTAAAAAAGTGGGTGTATGTACTGTACTGCACTGGCCAAGACCTTCGTGAAGGAAGGCAGGCGTGATATTATGTTATTGTGAGCTAATAACTCGCAAATGACGTAGAAAGCAGTGAGGATATAAAGCAGAGTCATAGAGTGGCGAGGGGCACGATTGCCTTCGCAACGTTGCAATACGTGACAGTGACGCGGTCGGCTGACGCGACGTACCTGTTTATGCCTGTTTTGGCTGTACGTGGACATGTCGAGCTCCGCAGGACGCTGCGGTCGCTGCAGTACGTTTAATTTGTTATGTTCTGACCTACTTCCTGTACCCAGTTCATGAGGACGTTTGGAAAACATGCTAGGAAATACTGTGTGCGTGTGAAAACGTGTGCTTGTCATTTCAGTGGCTTATCGGTGCCGTTCGGGTCGGAGCCGATCACAGCGGCGGGTTGGGCGCGCGACGAACCAGCCGCTCCGCTCGACCTGGCGCCCGCCATCATGCTCGACGACACCGTTTGTGGTTGGTGCAACTCTCCACTCACTCTTGACCTCCAGACAAACATCGGCAATAGAAAACTTTAAATACTTCAGCCGATAATAAGGAATGCCGATGCTAGTTACCTGGATGCTACTGAGGAGCTATTAAATAAGCTCACGTCTCCTTTTTACACCACCCTATCCTTCCTACCTGCGTGAGCGTTTTACTTCTGCTTGAGCTCGCGACGCACCACGTTGATCCCTTCCTCATAAAAACTGGAAACTATTCCTATTCCTTCTTCGCTATTCTTATGCTGTAATATTGTAAAACTCACTTTCGTCTAGCCTTAATAGTAAATATTTATAATATTGGGTTTAGATTATTTTAGTGTTATGTATTTATACAAGTATGCATTATTAAACTTATATGTTAATAATATTTGGGTTCAAACATTGATATTTGAAATGCTATTCTATTCCTGTTCTCACACATTAATGTCGACGTTTCTTTTCTTCATGTTACCTTTAGAAAAAGCTGTGCCTTTGGTATCAATGTTTCCTTATGATTCCGTTTTACGTTGTCGTCAGGAACGCGTTACGTGTTGGGAGCGGAATCAACGAGTGCGCTGGCGCAGGCGGCGGCGGCGTTGGTGGCGGAGGGCACGCCGGGCGCCGTGGAGCGCGCGCGCGTGGCCGTGCGGCCCGCGGGGCTGGCGCTGGAGGCCGCACGGCCCGCGCCGCCGGCCGCCGCGCTGCCCGCACCCCCCGCCCCGCCGGCCGCGCCCTCTACTCCCCTGAACGCGTCGCTGCCGTACGCCGCCGTGAACCTGGTGCAGCAGCGCGCCGACGCACTGGCGTCGCACGCCGACAGTCGCGGCGGGGGGCTCGCGTCGCGCTTCTGACAGCGCGCTTGTTCTGCCGGACGCGTACTTTCCAAAAGAAACACAATAGACTGCGCCCAAGTAGACCGGCGAAAACACAATTCGATAAAATGAGAGATTATAGAAAGAGCTTAAACACCCAGTGTCTCGTAGCACTCTTCCTCTAAACGTCTGCTGGCTCAAGTGTCGGACACCTGCCCTTTAAGGGACGCCACTCATCATCATCTGCCTAGCATTTTCCTTATGTTAAAGTCGGCTTTAAGTCTATCCGGATGCATCTGAATACAATATTTTGCATGGAACGACTGTCATTATCTTGCTGCCTGGAATGCCTTCACGTCAGACACTGAGAGAGCAGGGACTTCTCTCATTATCGACTGGAGGGACACTTGCAAGAAGTCTGTTTTGTTTTTGCAAAAAGTCTAGGAAGAAGTATTCCGAAACTCCTGTTAAAAAGTCTCACGAAGCTGTCTAAAGTCCTTCAATTTAGTACCGCGGCATTTTCAATTACCTGGGGAAATATCAACAACAAACTGTTTTACTTAAATGATCTCTTTCAGTTTTCCACCTCCACCTCCGCACCCTCTAAGATAGGTACTCTCCGTTACATCCCTATCTACTCCCTTCGCAACAAACAATACAATTACCTAAACTATGGAACTCGGATATAAATGAAGTGATTCTAATTGCGCAGTTATGACCTGTCGTGTATGGCGGGCTAGCTTACACGAGCAATGTCCTCATAAAATACGACAAAGTGTTTATGGCGAAACGTGAATCATGAGCCTCCGCACGTGTGAGTCGAGTGACCCAGCGCCACCGCCGCGCCGCCACGCAGTGGGGAGTACTATTCGCCACCGCGCTCGTCGCTGGATGCTCGGCACCACGCACTGGATTATTTCATCAATTACAAATCTGACTGATTCATGATAATGTTTGCGTCGTACTCTACAGCGCTTTCATACTGTCTCACTGCGTTTTTATATAATTGTATACGTTAATGGCATTAAATAAATCCTTCTGAAATAACAAAAAGCAACCAATGAGAGCGCAAGAACGATCCATATAATTGCGCATCTAATTACATTCAATGGAGATAATCTAGCGGGAGACGTTCACTAATACATATAAAGTGGCTCGGCGCCGCGCGTCGCGCTCGCTCGGGCAGCGTCCGGGCGGTGTCGGTGCAAGTACGCGGTACGCGTCGCCACTCTCCGACCAGTAAACATGTTTTGAAACGATATCATAAATAACAGTAACACAGATGCACACATCTGTAGAGTGGCGCACGCACACACGTGTACAGTCGCCGCCAGCGCAGCGCACACAGCGCGCGTCTTGTTATTGTTGTTGTGTTGTGCGCCGCGCATGCGTCACGACTGTGGTGGGACGGGGCGGCGCGGCGCGGGCGTCAGGGGGTAGGGGGGCGGGGTGTTGCGTTAAGTACTTTGTTTGTTCGTCGTGACGAATATCACACGGCTTAGTTATATTAATTTATACACTGCAACAGCATTCCTTTCTATTGCAATAAAACTTGTTAGTTACACAAACTGTTGTTTCCCTTTTCCAAGTATCCGTGCAGTTAACGTCACGTAGTGTTTGCGGAATGTATGCCTAATGAATATAGGTAGCGCCAGCCATGAGTCTAAATGTATACAGAAGATAACAAACGCCCTAACTAAAGGTATCGCTCGTACGCTAGCGAGGACAAGGTACGGGTATCTCAACCTGTTATGATCATTATGTACGATTAAATAAATACCTATGTGTAGTTATCGCAAACACGAGAACAGTTTGTCGAAGCAATATATAGCCAAGAGTTATCAATGTTGCGTCCATTCACAGCCAATGATGTAGGTAATTCAGTCAGGAATTAACATAATATTGTTGCAACACCATTACTGCAAGTGATATAAGTAGCTGGTTTAGTGGCGCGAGCTGAGTGCACGTTAACATTCCATGTTGCAAAATATCTGTGAGCGTGTCCATTACGTGAGACGTCATGCATGATAGGTAACTATGCCGTTGATCTCGACGAGAATAGCTCCCTGAGGCGGCGCGCGGCGGCGCGGCGCGACACATGTATCACGAAGGAGCACATGCAGGACCATTCAACAAAATGTTACTGAAGGTATAAACTGCGCGGACTGTGAACTTCTACGGCAATATTGGTTTGCAAGCGTTATCAGTTCATTTTAATTTGCGCACAGCTACAATCCTTTTTTTGGATCGGAAATCGTCAAATGACTTCACCCGCTCTGGGCGGAGCGGAAGGAAGTGTCAGACTTTTACTGACGAATACATAGTTGGCGCAGTAGAGCGATTGACTGCGGCACAAATATTTGTATTGCCTACAAATAGTTGTTTCGGATCTGGCTGTTTGTGTTTGTGAGTTTAAATGCTTTTAACGCACCCACGAAAGGAAAAAAACCTAGGGAGTGAAAAGGTTTCTAAAAAAATAGGTACTCTTCCATGTTCCTTCTTTTGCATTTTGTGTTCCGGAGGCGCGGTATCTGTTTCGTACAACTCGCAGAGGTGCATATGTATCCTGCCAATGATGAAAGTCGGCTCCTTGACGGTTTCGGTGTATACGCCTTTCTAAATGCCACATCGCTACTTAAGTCCATTCAATAATAAAGTTCAACAAGCTGACGTCAGCGGCACTGAGTCCGACACGTGTACCACGTGGAAGTGTATTAGTGAACAATGCGCCAACTGTCGAAGGTTCACAACTGACAAGTTCACACGCACGACATGGCGCATGCGCGTGGCGGCCTCCTACAGACGCACCACCAAGGGTTGTCGTACTCACAATACTTATAATTCGCCATTGAGTTGACGATGACAAGATCTATCATGACCTAAACCAAAACCGCAAAACTTATTTTATACTTTTAAGTTGCTGTACAAAGCAAACACTTCGTAAAACGGCTAGATTTTTGTCGCAAAGTTAGCCGTATTTGTTCATCCCACTAGCCAAAAAAAAATTACCGTGTATAGTTCAATACATAAAGTAAAGACTTAAACAAAATCATATTACAAAAGTGGTCTAGTACTACAAAAAAAATGATTAAAAACACCACGAAAAATTTTTTTTGTCTCGAAATTCTCAATTTCTTCAGCGACAACCATCATATTTATTATGTCTATAACAAAGGAATTTTATAGATTAAAGAGATAAGTATCTAAAATTTTTCAAACACGGAACTGTATTTTTTTCATATTCAATTAAAACTGCAAAATGACCTACATTTTGGCGGACATGATATTCAAATAAAATCGAACACCGAAATATTTTCGACCTTAGTTCTATTCTTTCGATGCAGTACTGTCGTGTACTTGTGTCAAACCATGCCCAGTAGGCAGCTAGCCTCACTTCCGCGAATACTTAAAGATTAGCTTGTTACCGCGCCTTAAGTAGTTTTTTTTTTCTTTTAAGTACCATTCATCATCAACTTGCTGTGAAATATAAGCTTGTGGAATCGGAGGTTTGACAAATAAATAACATGTCATACTGTACAGACTGGGATCGGGCTTTCATTATTGACAGGACTATTGTCACGAATAAGCCTGACATAGTAGTGATGGACCGATCAACGCGCCGCCTCATGATAATTTAATCTGAGCCTTGACCAACACCTGAGGAGGTTCTCGTTAGACGGCTGGGTCAAGGGTTTGATACGGAAAGCGGTTCTTCTGTACACAGCTCGTATCGTTAGGAGGTTCCTCTCTCTGGAGTCCTGACTGCCGTTAGCTTGGATCCTGTTCCCGATACCGGTGGGCTACTATTTTTTGTATGATTTAATTATTTTTTTCTTTGATTTAAAAAAAAAAGGAAATATGTAAAACTAATAAAATATATATTTTTTTTTATTTTTAAACATTTGAAAATGTAGTCAAAATTAAAGAAAATATTTGTAGAGAATAACTAAACAATACATTATGTGACAAGGATTAAGTTGTACAACAGAGACAGATTAAATACCTACGAACGTTTAACTTCTAACTAGGAAACAAGCCTGTGTCTTAGAAGCCATAGAACTGAAAATTGTCTGTACACAATAAGTAACACACGTAGGTAAGGAAACCCCTCTCGTCATTTCAATTAATATTAATATCATTACTTAATAAATCGTTAATGTTTACATTTTAAGGATTTACGGCCCACTCCCACCAAATAAGTGTGTCCATCAATACTTCGACCGTTAGTTTATCTCGGATATCAATGGAAGCCCAGAGGAGGAAAATCAATCGCAGTCTGTGACTATGTGTAAGAAGATATGTTACGCGTGCAGTACCTTGTACCAAGAAAGCGAATTAGTGCGCAGATAGCAATAGTATACTGAACTTCCTGTTCGCACTGCTTGCAATAAACGTCGCGCGTCGCGTGCGTCGCCGTCACCGAGCATCGCTTCTCAGAACTGCAACGCGACAACGCGACAACGCGACAAGTTTACCGTCTTACGCTGCGCACAAGTATTACGCCAACCGCGTGGCTTGTTCAATAATTGCAACTCGCTGACAGTGCTGACACAGACGAACTTGGAATAGCGTCCTTGATCGGCTTATTTGGAATCTAGGTTTCGAAAGTCCGTTGGTAATGGTATTTGTTCCGGGAAGTTAATTGTAAGAGGGCAGTGTCTGTGACAGTTTGCCAGATTATGGTAACATTAACCGTTGCCGCATTGTAACCTGTGGAGCTCAAGTGAGTGTGTGTGTCTGGAGTAAGCAGAGATGTCATGATATTTCGTTTCAGTGGCGACCATTTGAACTGATCATTACAACATTACGCGTAGCTGATAAATTGTCGAGATTACCAATTGTACACCTCTATCTAAGATATTATGTTTTAACAACATGCACTCGAACTATTCCACGGATAGACTATCACGTACTGACTTTAGTCATTATTTTAAATAAGACCATTTACAATTCACCGTAGGTGCGTATTTGTATTGTATTGTATAACGGGCTGGTGTTAAGGCGCGTATTTTGCGTACGTAATTTAATATCGGCAAGTTATTATCGAATACATTTTGATGAGTACTATTTACTGCATACTTACTTATTCAATTCTATCAGTCTTTTCTTTTTGTGTGTGCAAATAATATGATAACAAGTTGGCATTGACAGTGAAGCCCTTGGCCTTGCTGATGTAGTTGTTATTGCGGTGAGGCGAGTGCGTCAGGGCTCGCGTGCGGCGCGGCGCGGGCGTGCTGCTCATAGCATAGCGCACAGCGCGTCGTTATCGCGCCGCCGCCGCCGGGCGCCCGGGGCCCCCGGCCACCGCGCACATGTCCGCGATAACTACGGAAATATTCGGTATTTAATTATTCGGTTCGTGTGCCATTCCAATGTAATCACAGTTCATGTAAACAACTAACCACTAAATTCTGACACAATTTAATGACGCTTTTTCGTGTTTTTATTTTTAAATTCAATATTTTGGCAACAGTCGAAGATTCAACAGAATTTTATAAAGTTGTCCGAAATAATTTTATCATTAGAAGCTATTTTGAAATGATTTGAAGTGCTTTGTTCTGTTATTTAATTATTTAATATAAGGACGGCACATCACTGGCATTAGGCTTGATACCAACAAGTCAGCTGACATTGGTGGTGTACTACCTACACGGTTATAGTTGTGCTACAATAATGTCGTGCACATATAGCTACACAGCGCGTACAGCGACACTCGCCAGTGTGGCACCTCGCCGGCGGCGCGCGGCGCTGGTAGCCGAGTGACCCCGCCTTATCGGTCAATGTCACCTTGGATATCGCCCGCGGTGGCGCTTCACACTCGATCTCTCGAATCGAATATTGTCCAATACAATATGTCTAACATATTTCATTTGTGAGGATAGGTACCTACCTAATATACTTTATAATTAACAAAAATATATTCTTAAGTAATGGTTCTTACCTCTTATTATTTGTAGACTATGCTTATTTCATAATCTTGCGACAAGTCCGTGATTCGACCTGTCCTAAGTTGGTGATAGGTACTACTGTATGGATCACATACAATAAATATCATTATCTGCAGATGAAAAAGTTCCAAAACAAGGTTGTTAGAAACAAGAATTTTGCTTATAATTAATGTAAACGAAACATTCCATGTAGGTACCCTCATTCAGTTCAGGCTCCTCGTTCTCGACCGTCCCGCAACACATGGGGTTCAGTTCAGTTCTCGCCTATCATCCATAGAACGCTATTCGGGTAATGCTGGCCAGTGAGGAAAAAGGATCAATATAGATTTCATGCAGCAGAAACGATTACACTTTTAAATATTTCTTAATAACATAAAAAAGCCTCGACCTCCACAACTACGGTTTGAATTCATTTATTTCCAAAGATTACAAATCACTTGTACAGAAATAAATACTAAACTAAATAAATAAACATGTTTGTTGTCCAGGAGTAGCAGAAGCTTATAGACTTAACAATTAGTGTGTAAAACGAGGGTAATTGATTAAGTTATTTATTGTCTACCGCCATACAGCGCGTTATAGCAGTGACTTGTATCCTTTATTTATGTGCTTACAATATTAGGGCTGGTTCACACTATAGGCAAAGTAGTTATATTTTATTTTTATTGTTTAACTCCAACTCCGTAGTATATACAGTCTCATAACCGAAGACCGTGGGTGATGCATACCATATGCCGTCAACAATGTACGGATTTTTCTATCCAGAGCATCTAGTTCTGTTTGAATCCATTTGAGTATGCTGAAAGAGTACATCAAAACCGGCATGACCCAACCGTTGAAAGTACGCACCTTGTTTCCACCTGATAAAAGACTATTAAATACTTTTCTCAGGCGGCCAAAGAAGCGCTCCATAACGATTGCTTCATGTCAGCAACATGATACCCAACGCTTCCGACATACCCAAATACTTGTAGGTTTCGGTTGCTGAGAGGGATCTAAGGTGAATGGAATCTAAGAGCTGGGTTCCCACAGATTCCACAATTTCCCCTCGCTTTACATGCATGACGGCACATTTGTCCACACCAAATTCCAAACTGATAGCACTACTAAAGGTTTAAGTTACCTTCAGTAGCTCCATCAGTTGCGAATCGTTGGGGGCAAAGAGTTTTAGGTCATCCATATATTCATATCAGTATTTATTTTTAGAAGTGTATTATTTGTATGTATGTTTATTTTATATTTTTAACTAATTTATTTTTTCATTCAGCATTCCTTTATCAGAGTCTGCTGGTAGACATTTCTAATGATACAGGCGGTACCTTTGTGCTCACCTGTCTTAATATAATGTCCTGTTAAATATTTTGTGTACACAAATAAACAAATAAGTAACCAAAATGTAGAATCAATTTAAATTCGTCTTATACAAAATATTTATACCAGCATTTCATAAATTAGAACGGTATTCTGCCCATACTGGCACATGGTGGATAGACTTGGTCTTTGACTGACATCCAAAATTTCAAACTCAAGGCTTTTGCTTGCACTGGACAGGCTCCCAGGCTGTCATGACCAAGCGCCTCCCACCGCCGCACCGGCTGCAGTCTCCAAACACCGACGAAAATTAATGTATTATTCATCACCAACTCTTTCACTTTGCATGCGAATGACGTTTCTGTACTCAAGTGATATACAATCATTGGACGATGATTAAAATAAACAGCACACATCAACATACAATATACCATGAATAATAGAGATTTTTCAACCCTAATTGAACCCTCGTTGCTTGTATGGCGGGTAACTTAATATTTATTTATATTTTGTGATTCCGAATCATGTTTGTGTAATATTATATATTATTTATAATATTATATTATTACTAGCTTTCGCCCGCGGCTTCGCTAGCGTTAAATTTGATATAACACATCAAGCACACCTGCAGTTTTTGCTCTTGCGCCTGATTGATTTGTAATAGCAACGCTAAGTTTTCCATTTTCTTGGGTGGGAAATCATCAAATATCTTCCCCCGCTGTGGGTGGAGCTTGGGGGGGCGAGCGGGGGGCGTGTCATACATGTCCTGACTAAAACTCACCAATGTTCCTTCCATTGCCCTTCATGTAGCAGGCAACCGATACAGGCAACTTCAGCAGACAGAATTACTAAAGATGTTAATAACGCCCACTCTCAAGTATTGCAGAGGTCAGGTGCTACATCCTTACTTAATATTATAAAAGCGAAAGTGAGTTTGTTTGTTTGTTACCTCTTCACGCTTTAATTGCTAAACCGATTTCGATGAATTTTGGTACAGAGATAGTTGGGAACCAGGAGACGGACATAATTTTTTTTTTTTTTTTTTTTTTAATAAATTTTATTTATTGTTTACAAGGACCAGATTATAGTACAAATAGATTGGGACATGAGAGTAATTCACAATCTGGTAAGCGGGTGAAGCGCTGTACTCCTATATAGGCTACTGAGTAGCCTGTGTTTAGGAGAGACAGGACTGATCCCGTTTATACAATATACATATAGGGGTCTCATGACGTAGTACATTTTATAATTAGGTATAATTATCCTGGTAACAATAATAAAATGCATGCAGAAATAAAGGGAAATGAAAGCCATAGTAAATAGGTAGATTTAGAGTGTAGGTATGTGAGTGTGTGTGTGTGAGTGCGTGCGTGTGTGTGTGTGTGTGTGTGTGTGTGTTTGTGTGTGTGTGTGTTTTATTAGTGAGGGTGGTTACCTCAGGAAGTCTTCGGTTTCTTCATAATTTAGAGTAGATAGAAACAAGCGGACGGTCTTCTTGCAGTTAAATACAGTAGAACCGTAAATTGTATGTTTTTCATTGATTTTATTATAAAGTGACGGACCAAGGTAGGGGAAGAATTTTTTTATAAACTTTTTTCGGACCGGCGGAGTAGGGCAGATATTATTTTTGCGGCGACTATTTATTTTTATATAGGGAGTTTTTGAGTGTTGCAATAGAATTGTGTGTAAGATAAACTGCTGTCTTACATTGAGTAGGTTGCAGGTTTTGTACAATTCGGTAGTAGGGAAAAGTATAGGCCTAAAGGTTGCGACTTTAAGTATAGATCTGTGGGCGATCTCTAGAGGTTTTAGTATGGTTTTTGCGGCTCCACCCCAGCAAGAGATACAATAATTGAGGACTGATTGGCATAATGCAAAATATACGTTACGAATGATTGCAGGGTTGGCTACGTGCCGCAAGGTCTTAAATATATAAATCAGTTTGCGTATCCGGCTGGTAAGCGTCGAAATATGTGTTTTAAAATTTAGGTTTCTGTCTAAAATGATGCCAAGATATTTTATTTTTTCCACTAAAGTCAGGTCAGGACATTGACATTGACTTTGAACAGGACAAGAGTGTGCTTTTAAATTAATAGAGCTACTAGGTTGAGCGGTGTTACTGATAGTAAAAATCATAAACTTAGTTTTAGTAGCGTTAAGAGTCAGTGTGTGTGACAGGAGCCATTTCGTAATGGTATTAAAGCCGTCTTGTGCAGCAGTCTGCAATTCCGTCGATGTGTTTGCAGAAAAAGTGATAGCGGTGTCATCTGCATAGGAAACTATTTTAGCATTAGGAACGTCTAGGTTGCAGAGGCTGTTGATGTACACAAGGAAGAGTGTAGGCCCTAAAATACTGCCCTGTGGTACCCCGTACTCAATAGGCAGCTCTGCACTTTTATGATTGTCTATTACAACTGATTGAGACCGGTCTGACAGGTAGCTCCTAAAGAAGTCAAGTGGGGGACCTCTCACACCGATGCCCTCAAGTTTGATTAAAAGGGTAGAAACAGGGACAGTATCGAAGGCTTTTGCCAGATCTAAAAAGACGGTTAGGACTTTTTTATTATTATTTAAATTTTCTGTAACATTATTAATAAGACTGTGAACTGCGTCCGAGGTGGATTTATATTTACGGAAACCAAATTGATTAGGGGATAGAAGTTTAAAACGTTCAAGGTAGTGGGTGAGTTGCTTGTTAACAATGCGTTCAAGCACTTTTGATAGGGCACTAAGGACGGCGATAGGTCTATAGTTATTTGGTAAGTTCCTGTCACCACCTTTAAAGATAGGGTGGATGATAGCTCTTTTCAAAGCAGTCGGAAATATAGCAGTTTGAAAGCATATATTGAAGATGTGGGAGAGAACGGGCGCAAGAAACTTGACATATCGTTTCAAAAAATACGGGGAGATAGCATCCCATCCAGAGGCAGCATCAGTTCTCAGCATGTTTATAGTGGCCGAAATTTCCTCTACATCAGTGGGTAGCATAACTAACGAGTTGGTGGAGTGTACGGGCTTAGGTGGAGACAAAGATGAACGAGCAGCATTGAGGTTATCCGCAAGTTTTTTCCCAATGTTAGCGAAGAATTCGTTGACCTCATCACAGGACTGGGAGGGTGACGATGTATAAGTCAGCAAAGGATTTGAGTTAGTTATAGGCTAATATTTTTTTGAAAAAAGTGGGATGTGAGGGAGAAAGAGGGAAGAAAAGGGAAAACTTAGCGTTTCTATTACAAATCAATTAGGCGCTAGGGAAACTGCGTTACACCGAATTTAAAAATTCAAAAGCTAGTATAACATACATTCATAATTGTTTCGGGGAATTTTGTGTCGGGGGCTAATAATATTTACTATCTTATTACCTTTTTTTGAAAAAAGTGGGATGTGAGGGAGAAAGAGGGAAGAAAAGGGAAAACATAGCGTTTCTATTACAAATCAGTTAGGCGCTAGGGGAACTGCGTTACACCGAATTTAAAAATTCAAAAGCTAGTATAACATACATTCATAATTGTTTCGGGGAATTTTGTGTCGGGGGCTAATAATATTTACTATCTTATTACCTTTTTTTGGGTGGGAAATCATCAAATAACTTCCCCCGCTCTGGGCGGAGTGGGGGAGTGTCAGACTTTTACTGACTAAAACCCACCCATGTTCCTTCTATTGCCCTTTGCGTTCCGAGGCCGCGGTATCTCTTTCGAACAGCCCGCAGCCTCGGCAGGCGGTGGCCCTGGCAGGCCCCTCTGCTTTGCTGACATCTCTTTGAGGCGCGCGTGGAACACTAACGCGCCATCGACACGGCCTGTCTTCTATAGATGGACGGATGGTGAGCGATGGGTAGCTCACCGTTCTTCCGTCTATTGAAGACAAGCCCGCATTTACGGTGGCCGGGAGTCGTCTCGCGGCGCCCGACGCCCGGGGTGCCTGCCGCGGCGGCTGGGTTGGTTTGAAGTTCTGTCCCTCTAACGCCCGGCCACCTCGTTCGCTAGCATTACTGCTTCGCAGAAGGAGGTGACCGCTTACCATTCCCTCTCGCTCTGGATCATGGACTGAACCAGGGCCGGACGCGAGAGATCGCCGCCGCCGATCGCCTCTGAGGGCACGGTGGTGCTCCGCCCAAGCTGGACAGACCGCCACTGTGTGCTCCACCGTGTCCTCCGGGCGATCGTCACAATAGTGACACCCGGACGGTTCCTCCCGCCCGATTATGTGCAGGAATCTCCCAAATTTCCATGACTGGTGAGGACCAACGTCAGGCGGTAGGTGAGGACGCCATGGCATCTCTAGCCACTCCACAAAGAGATCTTATTACCTTATGCATTGTTTCAGCATCTCCACACTATCTGGTGACTGTGACTTATAACAATACTCTTGTTGTTTTGTGTTTTCGGAGTGATAATGTGCAAAGTTTAAAGAACTTATTTAATTATAAAAGTGACTTATCGCCGCGAAAGGCAACGGCTCAAGGTTACAAACTAAATTGCTTTAGGTAATCTTCACAGAACAATCATATTCATGCTATGGTATTGTATTGGTGGTATTGTCAACCAGCACTGCTTGGCAAACTGACGCTGACGGGGTGACGCATGACGCATGACGCCCAGCTACTGTTACTACCTGTGTTTCCCAACAAACATTTCGTGTTAGCACACTTCCAGTCGCCGCGTTTCATAATTAAAACTAGTTCAGCTAAAGTTCAAGGTACACTTCGCATGTAGATATCTTACGTAATCCTACAACATTTTTTTAAATATATAAAACGTGCGATAATAATTACGTTTGTTAAAAGGCAATGTTCGACGAGTTTTCAGCTGTTTCGTATGTCGAGAGTGAGACGTGTATTTTAAAGGGATAGATATTGAAATGAAGGTGAAACTCAGTGATGTAATAAGTGTTGCTATGATGACGCCATCTCGCCACCCGCACAGTATTGATATACTTTCTACAACAATATGCAGAAACAGTTAAGGCTTATATATAAAACTGCGATGAGACGTCGCGTCATACAATACCACGAATTCGCACGACGGCGACGGCGACGGCGACGCGTCGCAAGAACTTACGGATTTTTAGCAGTAACAGAAGTGCGCACTTCATTGATCCATGTTACGACTCAGTTTACAAAATCGGTAGTCGAAGGAATAGTCATCTGAAACGTTGAAGGGAGAGACGCCGTGCCGCAAGAAATGCTTGTCGCAGTGCTCGGCGTTGCGAAATCGCATTGCACCGATTCGCAGTTTTTTGTGCAAGGCCTCAGACTGTACTTACACTAGTGCAGTGCAGCCTACCGTACTCACTTGCGTGGGCCTAAGTGAAGTCTTATAAGGTTTAGTTTGCTTGAACGGTTGGGTGTGTGTCGTGGTCATATTGATGATTCTTGAATTCTTTGATACACATCAAAAAATTTGAGAAAATAAAATAAAAAAATCTCTGCCAGCCTGTAGCGGTTGCCTTGTGTATCATAAATCTATTTAAATTCGACGACAATTTTTTCGGTCACTTTTATCGTTTTCACTTTTATTAATTCAATAATTAAATAGAGCAATAAATTATAAATAAAAACAAAGCCAACAAGTATTACGGTTAAACTGAATGGTAAACTCCTGGCATACCTAGAATCCAATGACATCCTCAGTGACCGACAATACGGCTTTCGCCGAAACCGGTCCACTGGGGATCTTCTAGCGTATGCCATTCACATTTGGAGTGAGGCCATTGAGAAACACGGGGAAGCGCTTGCCGTTTCCCTTGACATCTCTAAGGCCTTCGACAGGGTGTGGCATGAAAGCCTTATTAAAAAGCTTCCTTCTTTCGGTCTGCCCGCTGGTTTTTGTACTTGGGTTGCGGACTTCCTGAGGGATCGGTCCATTCGAGTGGTCATAGATGGCTGCTCGTCTGACCAATTGGCTATTAATGCTGGGGTCCCTCAGGGGTCGGTTCTCTCAGCAACTTTATTTTTGCTGCACATTAACAGTCTGCTAGTGCCCGGCACCTTTGGGTATGCAGACGACAGCACTGTTGCTGAGAGATATACGTCCAACGCAGGGGCTAGTGGGTCTCAGATCCGGTCTCTTCGCGAGGCCATGGTTGAGCGGTTGAACTTGTCCTTGAGGGCTGTCTCCGATTGGGGAGATGCCAACTTGGTCAAGTTCAATGCTGCTAAGACCCAGGCGTGTCTGTTCTCCGCAAAGAGGAGTGAATTTCAACCTGCTCCTTCTTTTCGTGATGTAACCGTGCCAATTACCGACCATATTGAGCTTCTTGGTGTAACGCTTACATCTACCCTAAAATTTTGGTCCGTTCATCGAGGCTAAGGCTAAACTGGCTGCTAAGAAGTTGGGTATCCTAGCAAAGGTGAGACAGTATTTCACACCGGAACAGTTGCTGAACTTATATCAAGCGCAAGTTCGGTCGTGTGTGGAATACTGTTCTCATCTCTGGGACGGATCCGCCAAATATCAGCTTGAAGCGCTAGAGTCTATAGAGAAACGAGCCAAGAGGCTGATCGGCAACGACGCGCTGGTTGAGTCAAAGCTCCAGAGCCTGGAGCATCGCCGGCGCGTTGCCAGCTTTTCGGTTTTCTATCGGTTACATTTCGGAGAATGTGCGATGGAATTGCACAGCCTAATTCCGCCAAGCCCGTTCCATCATAGGACTACAAGACGTACGGCGATGCGCCACCGTTATATGGTAGACATCCCACCCACACGCACTAAGCGGTTTGGGAATACCTTCATTGTGCGTACTGCTAAGGAGTGGAATTCCCTGCCGGAGTCTGTATTTCCTGACAGCTATAACCTGGGGGTCTTCAAGTCAAGAGTGAATAGGTTATTTCTAGGTAAGCGTGCTTCATCGTCGACCACATCATCACTTACCATCAGGTGAGATAGTGGTCAAACGCGAGCCTATCAATAATAAAAAAAAAAAAGAAAACTATTTGACTAGATGTATGAAATTACTTAAGTGGATACACACGACGACACATCAACCTATACAAAACCAGTGCGGATTTCTCATCGTACGAGAAATCCACGGTGAACGATCCGTTGTTAAGAGATCAGTATAAACTGGTTCTGTATAGGTTGATATGTCTTCGTGTGTACGTTATGAACGATTGATTTGAATGGTACAGATTCCATCGCTCTCCGTGACGCACGAGCGCGAGCACCTCGTCACCACCAGCTCGCGCAGGTTGGTAGCTCAAGTAACGTCCTGGCAATATTTTGCACGGTTTTTACAACTCTTCCAATCTTCGAGATTTCAATTTTACAATGAGTATTAGAGAAAGATCAAAAGTTAAACATGTTAGAAAAAAAATTAAATTGATAAAATGATGAGGAGGGAAGAAAGAAAGAGAGAGTTTTGATGATTAGAGTGGAGTGATTTTTCAGTATTTGGTATGAATTTCAACACGATACTAGATATTTTCTTTCACAATAATATTCTTTCAGATTCTAATTATTATAATCGTGTGTAAGATAAAGTAATAGCAAACCACCCAGCAGCGTTGTGACCACTCGAGTCCACGCACTTGCTGAAGTGAGTATTCAAATGAGGCTTACGGCGCCGGCGACGTGTTGCTGTGGGGACATTTGTTGCGCCAGTTGTTATTCCCAGGGAAGCTCGCTGCCAGCTATTTATACAAGTGTAAGCATTTCAACAGTGATCACGTTATTGTTGCACAAAGTGTAAGATTTACAAGAGCTCTGTTTGAACGCTCGCCAAGCTTGCAGGACAGCGCAGCACTGTCCTACATACTGGAACCAGTGCTGCACGATGAGTAATATAAGAGTAAAAACACTCATTCGCTGTTAATTGTTGTAACGAGCTGACGACGCTGAGTGCCGCACTATCACTAAACTATGAATGTGTCATGTGCTATCATGGCACCATTCCTTCATTTTGTTTTCTTCTGGAGAGCACGTACCTACGCGCTACAAACAGACTTGAATCCGGCACATTGTCGTAACTGCGTCGGGAGTAAGACATGATAGATAGGATGAGTCGAGAAGTCGAGTTGTCACCACACAACAAGAATGCACGCTTCGGTTTTAGAAAATTATTTATAAAAGAGAGAGTGATATTATATGATACAGCATCACGCGAATGTGTGCGATTCTATAATTAAGCTATAGGTACGCGTAGTTTAAAATATTTGATATACAAATGTAGCGGTTTATCTGCGACATACGATCAACTATTTCGGTAAAACTTTCACCGCTGAAGGACACCGGTGCGCGGTGCGCGGTGCGCGGTGACATGACGCGATTACGACTGCTACACACGACACGTAAACAGTTACTTATTTACATAATACTGACGGTGCGCGGTGCACGGTGCGTGGTGGTCACACAGAATGCACTTTTCGTACCACTTGCTCAAAAAAGTTACATTCTATGCCACAAAAAGCGAACATAACAATGGTCATTTTTAATCTGTTAAAAACAGGGAAAGAAAATTGTACTGAATTTCATGCATCCTCTAGGGAGAGAATGTGATTTAAATTCGGAATACTTACCGACGTTTATTATACTGATGTGTGTGTGATGATGTGTTTACACCATTGAGTTTTTATATGTATACCTAAAGCATTAGGTATACATATTTTTGAAAAAGGAATACGCATTTAATATACAGTTATGATTATTTAATAAAATAACGAAAGCCGCCGAGACCTTATGAGCTTGATGCCATTGCTTTTCCGACAAAACATATTAGTCTAGGAATTTGTCGCGTTTTTGTTTTCTTCAAATACATTAACGTTAAGTTAAGTTAAGTTTATTTTAATTTATTTTTATAAATAAGTTAATGTTCTAAAAATACGTTACGATGTTATCTCATATTATTATTGTGTTATATTTTTCGCAAATGGTACGAAAAGTAGAGTATTTTCCTCGGTGATAAAGCTGTCTTAAGTCTTGGGTGAACTTTAATCCCTCGCTACACTCAGGACTCGTCTTAAATCCCTCGCTACGCTCGGGACTCGGGAGTAAACCTCGAGTCCTTCTTTACGTTCGCGATTTAAATCGTCACCCGCGACAGAAGACACTGCTTTATCCCCTTGGTTAATAATCTACTTTTATGGAATGTGACCATAATCATTTTCTCTTGCCGTTAGTTGTACCACAATATAAATAATTATTATGGAGTTGTACGTTGCCGAGTGTTTGAAGGCAGCAAACAACAGACGCAGCTGTGGCGTGCCGGCCTGCAAGCGCCGCACATCTCGCGCAAGCGCACGCGCATCTCAACAGGTACACAGTTAGCTGCTGCTCTGCCTGAAATATTATATTTAAAAATGTTTCAGTACAAATATTTGGTATTAAAATTGTGTTGCTGGTTATAAACGTTCTGTATAATTGTGGTATTTTAATAATACTATTGTGTCTCTTGACAATAAACTGAATAACAATTTCTACTTTTTTTTCATTACATATGAGCAGACACGTGACACCACATTCCCCCCTCCCCCCGCGCCTCTCGGGGCGCTTGGGTAGCCTCGCCACCTGAACACAAATACTCTTCACAATAGCATAAAAATAGATAAGTAATATAAACAAACGGAAAGTCGCCGGATTATATAAATAGTATATCAAGAGAACTTGCCAAATTATTGTCAGAACAGAGAAGTTACCTAGTTTATACTGAATCAGTACCCGTTCACGAGTTCAACGCGAAGATCAGCCATTAGGTACCTCCCTCACCACATTTGGTGGAAGGAGGTAAGCCGATCTCTGACGATACGGCAAGCAATAACATCTGAGGGAGCATGACGAACATGTTGCCGGTTTCTGAGGCAAATAAATATCAATAATTATATTCAAGTCCATTCTCGAGGTTGCTAGTTATCCACATGTCGTTAAATAAAAACACATACAATTAATTAAAAATATAAACAAAACAATAAAAAATACATGACAAAAAACATTTGACATATTACAAGGTTTCCAGTAATTAAACCAGCTAATAATATAATTGAAAGGACGCGAGCGAGTGGCCTACTTAATTCTAATTAAAAATAATATAAATAACAACCCTGTCGGAGCTCGTGGCGTCGCCACTCTATATGTTTTCTAAATAAATGGCAACTTTGAAACAAAACTCGTTAGTCTCTCTCAAGTTTGTAAGATGTAAAAATGTTAGTGCTCGCTTCACAAGCTCTTGCAGCCTATAAATCTTGAATCACTTTACCTAGAAGTCGACCAAGTAACTCCATTTTAAAGAATCGAACCAACTTGCTCTTAGATTCTGTCGTCGAATGTGGCTCGCACTAGTTGTTAGCCTCAGCCTCAAGGTTTGGCTATGTTCACTATTAGTGGTGCGCTGCAATGCAACGACCACCACGACAACCACGATGCCGGATGCTGTAGCGGAGCTAGCGGAGAAAGCTTACGATTTCCTGCCGCGCGGTGCACAATCTCTCGCGTCAACAGCTGTTTTCATCGAATCAAAGCCATTATGCGTCTAAGTAGTTTGACATTTTGAACGAGAACATAACATATGTACACAACTGACAAGTTTATTTAAGTTGCAACACGAAAAATATTGTTAGAAGAGTTCGTGGGTAAATAATGACAGTTAGTTGGGTCGATCTATCGGTTGAACCGCACTTGCCTAGGTTGGTTCGCGGGTGGATCACTCTTTACAAAACCGGTTTAGCCCCGTACCTCGGAAAGCACGTAAAGCCGTTGGTCCTGGTTAAGTCTTTGACGGTCGTTACAGCTAGTCCGTGGCTTAAAAACCTGACAACCAGTCTTACCAAAGGGTATCAGGCAGATGAAGATGAGCATATTGGTGCAACAACATTCAATCAGAAGGTGTTCCCGGTATTCATCAACGATAATGATGACGGTTATAGTACTAACCCGGTTCCCGTTTTCGTAATTATATTTCGTTTATTTAACGTTTTCAGAACAAAGCTCAAAAATATTAGTGCAAAACTTAAGAAAATTAAGATTGCAATTTTAGAATAAATCCTCATAAACATTTCGCAGCTACCCACAACGTCTTCTGTAGCGGACTACGAATTGAGAATAGTAAGAATTAGAGGCCCGGCGGGCGGCGGGCGGCGGGCGGGCCACGTGACTGAACGTCACCCGGTCATGAATTATTAATGTAGTGCCAAATTATTCGCTTAATTATACACATTTATATTTTAAATAAAACAAAATGTATTGCCGTAGCAGGTTAGATATTCAATTTGTTTTCTTGACTTAATTACTTAATGAAATGTGCATCTGTGTAGACTAGAGCGAGACGGGATAGGAAGCAGTCACCTTCATGTGCAAAGCAGTTATGTTAGCGAAGGAGTTGGATGGACGTTTTAGGGAGAAAACTTCAAACTAACGCAGCCGCCGTGACCGTTCGTCCGGTCCTGCACTGTCTACAGCGGATGTAGATGACTTTTACCTTATCATCGGTACCTTGTGGACCCAGGCTACTTCTCCGGGTAATATTTCCATGAGCTATACTTTCTGCAAGTAGTTTTCCCCAGCTACAGCTCCCTAAGGGTGCTCCACATCTGGCGAATGTTTTTTTTTTTTATTTAGAATGAACTCACTCTTGACCTCGATCTCGCCTGATGGTAAGCGACAGATGAGGTCTACGATGGAGCGAGCGAGCCCAGAAGATGCCTATTAACTCTTGTTTTGAAGGCAGACGGGTCGTATGTGGTAGGGAACACAGAAGCAGGCAGAGAGTTCCACACCTTGGCCGTGTGCACAATAAATGTTGAGGAATGTGCCGCTCATTTGCCGTCCGCGCGTAGTTTGCGCGCGTTCTAAGCGCCGTTCGCGATCATCGCGGTGGCGGTTCGTTAGCGGCTCGCGTCTTCCTTCCGGGCGGCGTCTTTCCTCCGTATTAAATCCTGCTCAATTTGTCTCTGATTACTGGAGGCTAAGTACGTGTTGTTATGGAGTGGACGGAGGAGAAATGTTTACGCTTAATTGAAACATATAAAAAGTTTCCAGTACTGTAAGTGCGAGAATTGAGTGCGTAATGAGCCTTGCATGAATTGCGCTAAAGAAGCGTACCGAACCTTTGCTTGACTGCATGCGCGTAACTCGCGGGTAGCTCGCAAACGGCTCGCGAGCTCACATTGGGGGCACATTCGCCAGATGTGGACGCACCCTAAGGTGGAAAATCTTTTCACGGGTTCCGCGATTAGCCCGCACAAACTGCGGCCAAGAACTGGGTATCCTAATTAGGGTTAAATGGAACTTCAAGCCTGGACAGCTTTTAGTCATATACAAAGCTCAAGTCCGGACCGGCATAAAGTATTGCTATCACCTCTGGAATGATTCAGCCAAATACCAACTAGTCACTCTCAACTCTGTTGAACCCAGAGCACATTCGCACGAAGCGTTTGTGATGTGATTAGCCAAAAACTGGCATTCCCTGCTTGCTTGCGTGTATTTTCCCGAGTTCATATAACGCGGATCTATTTAAATCGCGAGTTAATAGGCTCCTTTTGATTAGTACCTAAAACGCGTAATCAATGACTTTGAGCTTAATTCTATGCCCATTGCCCATAGCCATAGAGGTACGAGTACGCTAATTGATTAGGTACATACCACCTAAAATTGTGGAAGCTGCAGAAGATTGTAAGACTATCTTTGCATTGTTTTTATAAACTCAATTTCCTAGTACAGTAGACCCGCGGTAATGCGGGCCTGTTTAATCTGTTGCCCCTTGTAATCCGACATGCTTATCACTGTTGAATGTAGGTAGGTAGACAACACTAATGTAGGTAATAAATAGATGATTGAATGCGTTGCAACTTGTACCTTATACACGCCACCGTGCACCGTTAGACTGTAGCCATTACGCTCAACACGGGTTGTTTTAAATTCTGATTGCTCAGTCTGAATTCTATCAATTGATATGTAATTTGTCGGATTACAAGGTACTCTTTTTCAATAAATGCCGGACTATACGAGGTATTAGGAAGTACTCTATAATCCGGCAAATTCGACAGTCCAACACTGCTCAGCAAAATTGCGCCGGGTGTGGGCAAGCCCCAACGCCATTCTGGCAATGATCGCCGACAGGCTGGACTATCCTTATATCCGACCTGGCTGAGCCAGACATGCCGCTATTTCAATTCATGTGAGAAAATTTAAATTGTTTGTAATTCGGTATCACTGATTATGTAACTTATTTCTTTTTATTACGTACGAAATTAAATTGGCTTTTAGTTTTATGATGAAAATATGATAATTTTATTGTATTTTTCTGACTTCATTTATTTTTATTAAAATTGGAATGCTTGAGTTTTGTGTTTGATGTTACCTAAAATGAGTCGAGTATTGTTACTTGAAATAAATAAATTTTATGATTTCAAAGCCGATTTCTGAGTACTATGAGTGTATAAGATATGTACATAAGATAAATGTAGGATATGCGCTAGGTTACTACAATTTATGCACATAAAATACTTTGAAAATAATATTTTATATTAAACTTTAAAGATACATCAAACTTCTTTCTCTCTCTACTTTTTCTAATTCTTTAGTTAAAACGACCTGAGTATTGTAGCGTCGTGTCCGACCAGCCAGCATTCGGCTTTAGTTAAGGTATAAAACCTCTTACTGGACTATCATTGACTCTAATGTGGTTGAGAGAACGTCATGCTCACTTGAATTGAAATTAAAAGTCATCTCTTAATTAATTGTCCCGGTATATTTGAATAAGTTGGTATTTGAATTGTTTGCACCAAAAAACTACACCACAAACTGTGGCTAGACCACGGTGAGTGCAGGCAGGCCAAGGAAGCTCTTCCTAGTATCGACGGCCGCTTCACTAAACAGGCGCTTCGGTTGACAAAACCACAGCTGCGCACTATTACTACAGCAACCGTTACTGGCCACGGCTCTTTTAATAAACACCTCTTTGTCTTAGGAGCCACAGACAGCCCACTGTGCCGAGCCTGCATGGAGGTAGACGAAACAGCAGCCCACGTGCTTCTGCACTGCCCAGAGGTTGCCCCATACAGGGCAAAGTACTTCGGTAAACCAGGTACTCTTCGCGAGATCGTCAGCAACACCAAGGCGCTGCTGACGTTTCTCGTGGAGCTGGGGTGGATCGAATAATATTCCCACCCATACGCAAAATACGCGCCTTAGACGTGGAGTTGCGGACACCAGCCCGTTATACAATACAATACAATACAATTTGAATTGTTTATCGCTTTTAATATGCACGCCTTTCTACGCCGTCCTCACGTGTGATCTCAACATGAATGTTGCAACCAAGATCGTGTAAAAATACTACGATTTACAGGAGTGCCCATGGAATTTGTTGCCAACTCTTCTCCATAGAAATCTGTGCTTTGGAAAACTACAATATTTTCACAAGTTATTATGCCTTGTGACTGGGACTGTAGCTTCATCCTTTTGATATTTAAAGGCGCCTGTAAAGACCTAATGAAATGAAATAATTGCTTTGAGTTGGTGTAAGTATTATAGTTATCTATCGGCTAGAATCTGATTCACATGACATGTCATAGAATTTCCTGCTACATGTTATGCAATTGGCGGGGATTTACTTCGTGCGTCGTTGAGAACCTACTAACCATGAACGCCTTTGTTTTTTAGAACGAGGCTGTGCGCTCGCTCGTGGGGCTAGCACAGTGTTTTATTTACCGCCCTTCTTCGCTATCGACACACATTCTTCACAGATGTTGTTTGGGGCATGATTGAAGCGCACTTTTTCTTTACTGATTAGTCCTTGTTTTCATCCGAGTGGCAGGGGGGTTCGCGTCTCAGCTCATTTCAATTTATATTATATAATTTTGTATAGTGAAGTTTCTATTTGTATCACCAACCGGGTTGTATCTGCCACAAACAGTGCCACAGTGGAACAGTGGAACAGAAACACACTCCATTAACATGTATCAATGAGAAATGACGCTGAGCACTCGATGACATACACGTGTAGTTTATCAGCGTGATCCTGTTGTGATGTGCGATGCTAGTTCATGCGTTGATGTTACGTACGATTCAATGATGACGGGAACTTGGCAGATGTTGATAGGGTTCTGGATTAACCGATGGTTAAATTTAAACGTAACTGGACATTGATTTTGCTTTATGCATTTTAGTAAAAAAAGCAAAAATCACTTTGCAATAAATGTGGCTTATATAAACGTAGGTAGGTACTGGTAAATAACCAAAAGTGACGACAGTGAATTGTGGTGGCTGCTTTTGTTAATGTGATAGTCGATCGGATCAAGATTGAGGGTCTCCTCTGCTAATGAGTTTGTTTACGAGTGGATCGCGGAGCGGGGCGGCCGCGCCCGCGCACTGCGGCGGGCGGCGCGCGCGGCAGTCAGCCCGCGGCGGCACCGCCACGCGCACGCCCCGCTCCGCTCGCTTGCCTGTGCGCCGCACTTCGTCTTGTGCTCGCGGGCTTACCGCGCACCTTTACCCATCTGGATGCAGTGCTTGTGTTGTTCTCACTACCCTCAACATAATCATTATACAAATCTGACGTTTAGTTTTTACTACAGGTAGGTAATGATTATTGGAGTGTTCAGAACTGTTTAATTTTCACAATTAAATAATTTGTTAAAACATTTAAATAATCGTGGCACAGTGTCTATAACATCCATACGTTAGTTAATAAATAGTCAGTGTATACGATGTCTAGCGTCGACAACTGCGTTGTCTGCGCCGTCAGATGTCAGCTGCTCGTCTTGTACTGCGCTTACGAGACATTGCACAGTCGAATGGAAGGGATGAGAATTGGGATTCCCCGGAATGTTTACCACGCATATTCGTTATAAGAAAAACATTATCATCGGAATTAAACCTTTAATTTCTTAATAGTTTGGTATTTCATTAATTGGTCAGTGGGTCATCTTAGGGGCGATTACATCAACCGAATTGACAAACCGCGACAAACTGTCTTAGCAACGAGAACATGAGACACGACCCCTAATAATAGAAAATGGGGATGACAAAACAAAAATAACTAGGTAGATAGGTACTTATTTAGTTACCTGACCTACCCTAAAGTTGTTATTTTAGTACAAGTTAAGTGATGGCATATTCCAGTGATCATAGGTCTCTTAAAGTAACAATCACCGTGGGATCTGGCTGGCTGGGTGGGTACCTAAGGTAGCGGTGCGGGGGGTACTACGGTAGGTATTTAAAGCAGACATCGATCATAAACAAGAGTTAGTCAGAAGCTCTTTGTTATTGTAATCATTCCTGTAACAGATTGTACCTATCTAGAGGATACGAATAGATAACATTCAGTTTATTACTGATAACACTTCACTGTTAATAAACGCATCGCAATTTGCAAAACCGCTAACTATCACCATAGCCGCTGCGCGC
Organism: Ochropleura leucogaster; assembly: GCA_958449745.1. Classification (NCBI taxonomy): domain Eukaryota; kingdom Metazoa; phylum Arthropoda; class Insecta; order Lepidoptera; family Noctuidae; genus Ochropleura; species Ochropleura leucogaster. Next base: position 19,659,438 of record OY288208.1, read on the forward strand.
CGGAGGCTCAGTGTCACACGCAGTCGCCGCGCCGCCGCCGCCGCCGCTGGTGCCTCCTCTCTACAGACTAGATAGTTTCAGACGGGGCACTATAGAACAATAATCAACTTGCATAAAGCTCACTGACATATCATATATTATTATGACAGCTTTCTTTATTTTGCAAATCATCTGGGGGGTTTGTTAGCCATGGCGTGGTCGTATTCAGCCTAAAAAGTCTTCTTGTTAGAAAAAGGATATGACACGTTCTTGTATCTAAATCAGATCATTTCGCCATCATAAAAGGGAGAGCATTAAAATTGCAAAACAGGAAAGGGCCGAAAATTGAACCTTGGTACACGCCATTTTGATATGAGATCGGGAGGACATCGCCCTATTTACATTTACTTTTGCTGTCTTTTTGATAAATAGGAAAGAACAAGATCAGCAGCTTGTCCAAAAATTCCAGTGGTTTAGTTCATGGGTTAGCGCCGACGCAGTCGAACGCTTTTGAGAGATCACAGGAAATGCCAATGGCTTACTCCCGCGTTCGTTGTCGTCCTGCCCTTCGTATGACTAAACTGTTGACTATGCAGAATCCCGTTTAAGTTGAAGTGAAACAACATCTGGTCCAGCATGTTTTTTGCATAGATTTGACCTAATGTTAGAAGCATAGTTATAGGGTAGTTAGAGGGATGACTCTTTTTTTTTTCGGGTGAAAAATCTTCAAATGACGGGGCGGAGCGGAGGGGGCATGTCAGACTTGTACTGAAACCCACCCATGTTCCTTCTATTGTTCTTTACATTCCGTCCGTTAATGAGACTGAATGCGTTTTAACTGTAGCAATACTTATTGCTTTAAATGTATAGTCTGGTATGTTCTCGGTAATGTTTTCTTTAAGAAGAACTTCAGGCACTTAAGATGGAGAGGGGAGCGATTTGATTACCTGCATCAGAATATTGGTACAGCAACTATCGAGGGTCTCGGCTACTTGTAACTTTTTAGAAAACTTCGCGTTGCTATTACAAATCAATAAGGCGCAATGGGAACTGTGTTACCCCAAATTTAACGCGAGCGAAGCCGCGGGTAAAAGCTAGTTGTCATATAAATTGTATGAAGACAATTTTCACCGGTTTATATGATTTTGACCCAAGATGCTCGTTGATGGTTGCAGCCTCAGGCGCAGAGCGCCCCGCCCCCGCCCCAGCCCCCCCGGCTGCGGCCGGTAGCGCTTCTACCCCTAGGCGTACCCCCGCACACACATGCCATATCACAGGTAAGACTAGCTACTTCTAACTCATCCTATTTTCTTCCGTTAACTGTTAATGGTACTAGTGACAACGCAGCTGTTAGTACGTTGTCACTAGTACCATTATTATTTTTGAATGATTAATTTGTACTTTTCCTCTGGACGCGCTTAATGTGCACGTTTAACAACATCGATCTCACGTATATATTTAATCTCGACATGAATGATGTATCCATGATTTTGTAAAAACTATTATGATTAAAAAAGTGTCTATGGAGTTTCTTGCCCATTCTTCTCCATAGAGCTCTACGTTTTGGAATGGGTGGTACTTTCACAAGTTATTACTGTGTAGGCGAGATTCTTTAAGGGAATAGTTTAGGTAGGGGTATTAAACATCAGTACAAGACAGTATCTACCTTGTCAATATATTTATAAAAACATCATGTATGTCATGAACAATTTGCATCTTTTTAGTAAAAGAGGTGACAGACACAAGTACAATACTAGAAATAGGGACCAATTAGTTCAACCAGGTTTCGGGTTAGCTAAAGTAGACTCATCTTTCATGGGGTACTATTTAAAATGTTACAATGAAATACCTCCGTACGTACTGTACAACTGAATGAGACGAAATTCAAAACTTGTATAAAACGCACACTATAGCATGACAACATCATCCATCATGCAAGCATATTATTATGAGTTGGGGTACTATATTGAAGATAAAATGCTTGGCTCAATGCTGGTCCTGCTCCACAACAATAGGGGTTAACTCACTAATTAGTATTTGAACTTATTGTGGAAGCTGTAGAAGATTGTGTGATGTGATGATGTCTGTGATTTTTAATATGCCTTGTGACTGGGATTGTAGCTTCATTTTTATGTTTTGTCATTCAAATGTCCTTGTAACGGTCTAATTAAAATAAATGATTTGAGTTTGAAAGTAATATAACTAAAAGTTAATTAATTTTAGATTCAAAATTAAATGTTGAATTTTGGTATCACTAGTTCCGCATTATTATCTATGCATTCCGCACTTGTTTGAAGTAGGTGTAAAACGTATTTTTAAAATAATTAGGTATATTCAATAAAAAAAAAACCGGCCAAGAGCGTGTCGGGCCACGCTCAGTGTAGGGTTCCGTAGTTTCCCGTCCGTCACAATAAGTGTTCCCACTTATGAGTTTATTATTTGTTTGACGTTGAACACTAGAGAATTGTATTTCCTAAATTAATACTTTAATTAATAATTTTGGATTGCGAGAACCGATTTCAATAATTCTTTTTTTTGTTTGAAAAAAAATACGTTCAGGATAATAAAATATGTAAACGAAGTCAAAAAAAATGCTTGCATATACGATTATACTACAAACTTAGTCCAGAAATTATTTTGTACAACTTTTTGTCTTTTTTGTACAAAAACTGTTGTGTCAATCAAGTTCAAAATAATTTTCATAGAAAGTCCTTATAAAGTTCTACTTTTCAGTTTTTTTTTCATATTTTCTAAACTTATGGTTCAAAAGTTAGAGGGGGGGGGGACACATTGTTTTTTACTTTTGGAGCGATTATTTCCGAAATTATTGACAATATCAAAAAATGATTTTAGTAAACCCCTATTCATTTTGAAATACCTTTCCAACAATATATCACGTTAGGGTTGAAATTAAAAAAAAAATCACTCCCCACTTTACATATAGGGTGGCTACCCTAATAAAACATTTTTTCCAATTTTTATTTTACTACTTTGTCGGGGTGATTGATATACATATTGGTACCAAATTTCAGCTTTCTAGTGCTAACGGTCACAGAGATTAAGCGAGGACGGACGTACGGACGGACGGACGGACAGACAGACATGGCGAAACTATAAGGGTTCCTAGTTGACTACGGAACCCTAAAAACACAATATATTTAGCATAGTATTTAAAATAATCATCTTTGTAAAGAAGGATGGAAAGTAAATCCCTATGTTGTGTTGATCGAGCGTTATCCTAGCGTGTACGGCGACGATCGTTGTTTGCGAGAGATAATAAGCTATTCGTGTTACCAGGTGGTGGCATGCAGTCGTGTGCGGCGTGCTGGTCGCGTGCGTACTCGCGCAGCAGCAGTCAGCAGGCGAGGATGAGACTTCGCAGACTGTGGCCGTGATGTCGGTGACGCTGGGGGGACAGGACTCCGCCGCCGCGCTGGGCAAGCTGGCCGTGGCGGCGCTGGCGGCGCGCGGCGTGCGTGCGGCCCTCGTGCCCGCGCCCGACACCTGCGCCGCTGCGCCCGCCGCCACCGCCTGCAGCAACGACGTGCTGCACGCACTAGTGAAGAGTCACGCGCACGTAGCACTGCTGCCTGTGCCAGCCGCGCGCCCGCTGCCCGCGCTACTCCTGCGCGACGCTGGTCTGTCGGAGCTAGGCGACGTGACCCCGGCCACGCGCCTGGCCTGTCACGTGCGCTCCCCGCCTGCATCACACACGCACTCGCCGCGTTCTTTACTCGACTTCGCTGATACGTCGGTGGCGGCGCAGTACCGTATACCGTACGACGACATCATCTCCGCTGTGCGGGCCGCGAACCATACGTACGTCTACGGGTATATATCGTCTCACGCCTAATTCTGGGCCAATTTGATCTCGAGTGCATTGACAGGTAAAGTAATCATGTTCACAGGGTCGACTGTTTCGCGTCAAACTGCTCGAGCTTTAATTTCACCCCTGAGTGGTGTTCGATGGGCAACGCAACATGTTCTATGTTGCTGACCGACAACGAGAGCGACGCGCGCGTCCTCGTCGACGTAGTTCGTGCTGACATGCTGTACACGAGTGTCGTCGCGCTGGGTACGCACTTGCTGGCGGTGTGCGAGCGGCTGGCGCGGCCGCTGCTGATGTGCGCGCGCGCCGCTCCCCGGCCTGCACTGGCACGACTGAGTCTCACGCCACTTGCGCCACCTCCCTGCGGCACCACTGCACAAGATTGTGCTTTTGATCCCTATCGCCTTACAAAAGTTGTAAATGAGCGCGAACTGCACTCACAAAGCGTGATAAGTATTCTGGGTCGACTCGAGCTCACGGAAGTCGAGTTACGAGATCTCATTCGTCAATATCGTATATCGGGCTCCGTCGCCGACACCCTAGCGCAGCATTCCACGTGGACGCGGCCGCTACGCGAGGCGCGCACCGCCGTTATGGTGCCGCAGCACACACACCGCCAGGCCTTCGACGCCAGCGCGCTACGCGCCGCCGCCGTGCTTGCCGAGGAGGACTCTATCAAGAGCGACAGCATCAGCTTCAAGGTGGAACTGCTGGACGACCAGTGCGCCTCCACGTTGGCCTTTAAGTACCTGACGGACGCGCTGGGCGCGGAGTTCGGCGCGCTCTCAGGCGTGGCGGGCCCAGCGTGCGGTGCCGCTTTTGCGGACGTGGCACGCCAGACGCCCACGCTGGCCATGCCGGTGCTGGGCTACACGCCGCAAGCGCCGCCGCCCGCGCCCGCCGCTGAGTTTGCCGTGCTGGCGGCGGGCGACGCGCGGCTGTATTCGAGCGCGTGGGCCGCGCTGAATGCGCACCTGCGGTGGCGCCGCGTGGCCGTGCTGAGCGAGCTGGCCACTCGCGCCGCTCTGGACGTCACTGAGCTGGGCGCTGATGTCATCGTGCACGTGGAGCTGCCGGCCGACACGGAGGACGTCGACCTGGACAAAGTGTCACAGGTTCGATATTACCCACTCTAGGTTTTATATAGATAACTTTTCAAAAACTTAGCTCTGCAGCATACGCCGTTTAAAAAATTCGTGATTTAACTGATTTAGAGACAGCTCATTTCGTTTACTTTAGTAATTTCCACAGTGTGATGTTGCACGGCATTCTCTAGTGCAGCCATGCCGCCGATATTCAGACTATTTTTATATTGCAAAAAATATAATTCATTTAACCATAAATTAAGTCCTACTCTCTCGGAGAAAAAAAATAAGAGATTAATATACTTAGTGTGTTCCTTCAGTTTATTTACGAAAACTTTTTGTACGCACAAAAAAGTACAAATTTTAGTTAAAAAAAACGTGATATCCACATCACAGATATGAGGAACAAACACTGAACAAAACCGCTATATTTTTGAGCCTCGTTGCAGGAACAACAAATTTGTGTTTGTTCCTCATATCTATGTTGTTTTATTATAATGAGCTACCAAGATTTATCAAAACACCAAACCAAGCTACGCCTACGTGTCTCAAAGAGATATTCCTGCCAGTGGAGATATTTTAGAGGAATGAAGAACAGGGTGTAAAGTTCTCCATCATCTATGGAAAAGGGAGGATCCTTCGACCAGACGGGTGTTGTGTCTGGCGGGCCACTGCCCGACAGTTGTTTGTCGGGCGCTCGTATATATGCTAACTGCGCGTACAACTTTGCTTGCGCGATGTAGGAATCTTGCCGTTAGTTATTCCGTGGCTGGATAGATGGCGCTGTATGTCACTTGCATCTTTGTGTCGCTACAATATTATACCCTTTATAAATCTTATAATTTACTAACAAAAGAACAAGATGGATTTCGAAAAATAAAACTAATATTACTAATATTATATTAATTAAACTTATATCTAGGTATTAACAATATTCAAAAATAAACAATACTTATTCATTAAACTTATATCTAACCTTAAACATTTAGCACACGCACCATTATATTTTAAAATTCTATTTTAACTTTGGACCTTCCATCAATTCTTGGATAGAATACAATTATAAAATTACGGACTAGTGTTATTTAAAAGAAAATAATTAATAAACATGAAGTGGTGGACTTCCCGATGTTGGCTGCAAATCACTATACGACTGCATGCAGGCTGCGTTTAAATGACAGTTTTATTTTAGTTTTTGACATGTTTTATTCCAATTTAAATGAGAGTCTAACAGAGAGTGTAACAGTTTGAATTCTTAAACTAATAAAGAATTATCTAGACACTGATGCAGTAAATAATTATTATGAGCATTAAGACATCCTTACTTCCTTACTAATCCATACTAATATTATAAAAGCGAAAGTGAGTTTGTTTGTTTGTTACCTCTTCACGCTTTAATGGCTAAACCGATTGTGATGAATTTTGGTACATAGATAGTTGGGAACCAGGAGACGGACATAAGGCAAATTTTTATTTTTCAAAAAGTGGGATGTGAGGGAAAAGGGGGTAGAAAAAGGAAAACTTAGCGTTGCTATTACAAATCAATAAGGCGCAAGAGGAACTGTGTTACCCCTTTAACGCGGGCGAAGCCGCGGGCGAAAGCTAGTAGATAATGATCTGTGACTAAAACTAACTGTGGCAAAACCTAAACTTTATATTTACACCTTTTATACCTACAAATATAAAGTTTGACCTGCCATGAATTAAACCACTTTGACATGAATTGCAGTGGGCGAGGCGCACTGCGGCGGCAAACGGTCGCATCCTATACGTGTGCGCCGAGGACGCCCGCGTGGTGCGCGCCGCCCTGTGCGCCGGCGCCGGCGCAGGCCTGGCGCCCGGCGCCGGCGCCGTGTGGCTGCTGCCGGCCGCGCTGCCACCCGCCTGGCTGCGCCGCGACCCCTCCGATGCGCACGACTGCTCGCAGCAGCAGCTGGATGCCGCGGCCGCCGGCCACCTAAGCGTGGCACCTTCCTGGCTGGCCGACTGGGACGACGAGGGTGACGACGCAACGCGGGCGCGTCGCCTTTGGGCCGCGCGCTGGCGCCGCCAATGCTGCCTGCAGCGCGGCGGGTGTGCGCCCGGCGAGTGCGACCGCGCGCCCGCGTTCGCCGCGGTGCTCTACGACGCACTGCGCATGTGGGACGCTGCGCTGCGGCGCCAACTACACGCCCATCCCGCAGCTCTAGACAATCTTCACCACAGGGGTATCGCAAGGTGAGACAAACTTTTACCACTCTGAGTAACATAGAACGTTATTAGTTTTGAGTTACTTACTCCAACAAAGATCAATATTTACAATGTGTTTTGTTTCAGAGCCCTAATAGACGATGTAACTACGGGCAACTACAGCGGTCTTACGGGGGCGTTCGAGTGGAGCGACGGCGGCTTGGAAGCCGGAGCACGCGCGCGCACATCGCCGCTGGTGTTGCTGCAGTGGCATAACGGCACGCGGCGCCGCGTGGGCAGCTGGAGCGCCGGCGCCGGGTACGCGGCCGGGCCGGACCCGCTGCGCTGGCTCACGCACGACGGCCGCGCGCCGGACGACGGCGCCGAGCGCTGCTCGCTGCAGGCGCTAGCCGACGTGCTGCATGCCGACTGCCGCACCGCCTTCGCGGCGCTGGGCGCTCTGCTGCTGGCACTGTTGCTGGCGGCGCTGGCGGGTGCGGCGTGGCAATACAAGCGACGCGCCGAGCGCAAGTACCGCGCGCGTTTGGCCGCACTCGGCCTCACGCGACTGAGCCCCAAGCCCGGCGGCCTGGACCGCTGGGAAATCCCGCGCGAACGCGTAGTCATCAATCGCAAGCTTGGCACGGGTGCGTTCGGCACGGTATACGGTGGGCACGCGCTGCTGGCCGAGGACCGCGGCTGGTCCGCCGTGGCCGTGAAGACGCTGAAGGCCGGCGCAACTACTGAGGAGAAACTCGACTTCCTGTCTGAGGCGGAGGCCATGAAGCGCTTCGACCACAAAAACGTGGTGCGGCTGCTGGGTGTGGTAACGAAGACGGAGCCGGTGTGCACGGTGATGGAGTTCATGCTATACGGCGACCTGAAGAACTACCTCCTGGCGCGGCGTCACCTGGCAGCGGGCGCGGGCGGCGGCGAGGGCGGCGAGGCCGAGGTGTCGACGGCGCGACTGACGAGCATGGCGCTGGACGCGGCGCGCGCGCTGTCGTACCTGGCACAGCTGCGCTACGTGCACCGCGACGTGGCGGCGCGCAACTGTTTGGTGAGCGCGCACCGCGTCGTCAAGCTGGCTGACTTCGGTATGACGCGCCTGGTGTTCGAGAATGACTACTACCGCTTTAGCCGCAAGGGCATGCTGCCGGTGCGCTGGATGGCGCCCGAGAGTCTAGCGCTAGGCGTGTTCTCGCCCGCCTCCGACGTGTGGTCGTTCGGCGTGCTACTGTACGAGATCGTCACATTCGGCTCGCTGCCCTTCCAGGGTCTGAGCAACGCGGAGGTACTCGCTCGTGTCAAGGCGGGCCACACGTTAGAGCTACCGCCTGGCCTGAAGCCGCAGCTGTGAGTTTTTCTTCTATTATTGATTTCAAAAGGCTGCGTAAGGCATTATAATCGCGTATTTGTTATCGTTCGGCAGCGTGGGCCTGATTAAGTCGTGCTGGCAACCGGAGCATGCGGCGCGGCCTGGTGCGGCCGAGGTGGCGGCGTTCCTGGCCGACAGCCCGCGCCTGCTGGCGCCGTGCCTGGACGTGCCGCTGGACGCGCTGCCGCTGGAGCCGCTGGCCGGCGCCGACGAGTGGCGCGAGGCGCGCGATCGCGCCGAGGTACCAAAGCTTACGATTGCAACATTAATGCTACTCTCTTTTTCACAACGAATCATTAAAATATTTCATTATATAGCATTTAGCTCCATGCTCTGTCTCGTTGCTCTTTCAGACTTTATTAAATTGCTTGAGTATCTCATTGGTCAAGTGGTTGCAAGCGCGATTGCTGAACATGAGTACCTAGGTTCATTTCACAGGTCAGGACAAAGTCAGGTTTTTCCATCAGAGACAGTTGCAGTCTCAGTCTCGATTTGTGGTGCACGGCTCGGCACGATCACACGAGACACTTAAACTTTGAAACTCCTCATAGGATCACTTCGTTGTCCGTTTGGCTGTTTGTAGAGAGATGGCCATTAACTTAGCTCTGCAGCAAAGTCGAAATAAACGCATGACCGGCCAAATGCGAGTCGAACTCGCGCACCGGGGGTTCCGTACATCGGAAGGTTCCTGCACGTAATCGAGCGAGAGGAGGACCCTGAGGTGGAGCACACAGTGAAAGTTCCAAGGGGTCCCTTGGAACTGTGAAAATCAATCCATATCATTCAATTTCAAATCAATATTTCTATGCGTTCCCGAGATAAAAAGTGGACCGGCAGACAGACGGACAACGGAACAAAAAGAAACCTAATAGTTTATATTAACCTAACTTGACAAATGGAGGTTTTGTTGTACTTCATTGTGTATTTTAAAGGGTTCCAAATATTTTATTTATGTGATTAACCTGTTAAATGAATCTACATTAATTGACTGTAAAATATAATACAAGAAAGTTTTTTATTACTTTATCATAGTAAATAAATAAAATAAATAAATAAAATGTTTATTTCAATAACTTAAAAATATTTTACATGTGTTTTTGGGAATTTCCATTTAAGTGAAAATACACTTGTGTTAGGAAGTTCCGCTCTTCCAGTAAAAAGTAAAAAGCGACAGCTCGTTACTGTCGGACCTATTTAGTGAACATATAATACAGTGGTACAAGGATGTTGTGGCGCTCGATTGACGTCCACACGATATGGCCGCTATTGTCACAGTTGAAGTAATCAGTGCGTGTGATGTCTGCAGGCGCGCTGGGTGTCGTGGGCCGCGCCCGCGTCCGCCGCCACCGACACCACGTACCTGAGCGACGCGCCGCCGCACGACACGGACGCCTTCCTGCCGTGAGCGCCGGCGGCCCCTGCGCCCGCGCACGCCTCACTCAGCGTAACTCAGTCTAACGTGAGTATCACGTTAAACTGAAAGGCATGCGTTTTCGGACGCTTATTGTAAATCATTCCAACACTTTTCTAGTCAAAATGCAGGTATACCTAAACTAAGAGTAATATTGTAATTAATTTAATATAAATAATGTATATATACCTAATATTTTTATTAAAAGTGAATACTTAACGAGTTCCTTTTTTTCGCCTCCACCTCTAAACTAGTGTACGCACCCCCCATAGTACCGCGCGTGTATAATAGGACCGTTGTCCAGCGAGGCACCGGTGGCGCGCTCGCATGCCACCTTCAAGCGATGCGCGCGCGCCGCTTTGCACAGTCGGTGAAATAAGCTTTCGAGCAAGCTATTCTTATTCTTTGTTGTCAAGTACACAAATATTATAATACTAGCTTTTGCCCGTGACTTCGCTCGCGTTTATTTCGGGGTAACATAGTTCCTCTTTCCTCATTTGCATTTGCAAGTTCTTCCGCCTTATTTATTGTAATAGCAAAGCTAAGTCTTCTCTTTTCTTCCCTATTTCTCACATTTAAAAAAAAAAATAGCCTATGTCCGTCTCCAGGGTCCCAACTATCTCTGTACCAAAATTCATCAAAACCGGTTTGGCCATTTAGGCGTAAAGACGTAACAAACAAACAAACTCACTTTCGCTTATTTCTTTTTTTAAAGTGGAATGTAATGGAGAAAGAGGGTAAAAAAGGGAAAACTTAGCGTTGCCATTACAAATTAATAAGGCGCAAGGGGAACTGTGTTACCCCGAATTTAACGCGAGCGAAGCCGCGGGCAAAACCTAGTATATACAGGGTGGCCAGTTGATAGGCGTCCAAAGAAAAAAATTAGACGCCTTATGCTAAGGGGTACCCGAATTACCCCCATGTATGTTCCGCGATTATTTGTAGTTTAGGAGCTAGAATTTTTTTAAGTACTTTTTTCAAAATATTCACCAAGCATTGGTTTTTATTTTTTATGTCTTTATTCCTATCATTTTTAGATATTCTTTTTTGTGGAATCTATTAGCGATAGCAATAGCTACCATACAAAAAAAATCCGTTTACCTAGGCATTGTAGAACTTACCACAAAATTAGTCAAAAGTTCAAAATTACCATTAGAGTTCGATAATCAAAAATGTTCAGAGCTTAAAAAAAATTAGTTAAGGGTGCCAGAGGTTTCTAAATGATCTTAAAAACTTCTATGGACCTTCAACGGACAAAATCGGTAAAAAAATATAAAGCTTGATCGGGGATTATTTCCTGTAATTAGCGTTGATAGCAATAAAGGTATTTTACAGTTATTGTTATAATTTGGGATTTCTTTATTTTTGCCACTTTGGTGTTGAAAATTTGATGGTCTTACGGAATGAAGATTCTCGATAGCGGACTATGGAGAATCCATAGCCAGACCGCTGTCCAAGCTCGATGGAGCCACCTACAAAGAGTTCTTGACGAATTACCAATGTTGATGTCAGACGTTAACTTAACACTGAGACGAGACATGGTTTACAACTAAAAGACAATTTCCTCCGTAGATGTAGATTGTGCATTTCTGTGGTAAGGCGGCACTTTGAAAACCTTTTGTAACGTGTTTTAATCAAATTTGTAAACTATCTACCGTATTTTTTATCATAAAAGTCACAAAAGTAAAGAAATCCCAAATTACAACAATAACTGTAAAAATACCTTTACTGCTATCAACGCTAATTACAGGAAATAATCCCCGATCAAGCTCTATACTTTTTTACCGATTTTGTCCGTTGAAGGTCCATAGAAGTTTTTAAGATCATTTAGAAACCTCTGGCACCCCTAACTTATTTTTTTTTTAAGCTCTGAACATTTTTGATTATCGAACTCTAATGGTAATTTTGAACTTTGGACTAATTTTGTGGTAAGTTCTACAATGCCTAGGTAAACGGATTTTTTTTGTATGGTAGCTATTGCTATCGCTAATAGATTCCACAAAAATAATATCTAAAAATGATAGGAATAAAGACATAAAAAATAAAAACCCAATGCTAGGTGAATATTTTGAAAAAAGTACTTAAAAAAATTCTAGCTCCTAAACTACAAATAATCGCGGAACATACATGGGGGTAATTCGGGTACCCCTTAGAATAAGGCATCTAATTTTTTTCTTTGGACGCCTTTCAACTGGCCACCCTGTATATATATAACTATAGCCGGTGGTGTGTAAAGCAAGGAGCGTCCTCCTTGTCCGTCTCCTGGTTCCCACCTATCTCTGTACCAAAATTCATCAAAATCGGTTTAGAAATTAAAGCGTGAAGAGGTAACAAACAAACTCACTTTCGCTTTTATAATATTAGTAAGGATATTAATTGTCATTAATCAGAAAAAATACGTTGCGATAAATGAAAAAAAGCAATCGTGTGAAATACATGTAGAATTAGGTTCAACATGTATTTCACACGAGTGCTTTTTTTTGCCGTGCCGTATTGTAATAAAAGCCAGTTTTCGAGGAAGTGTATTGAAATAGTAGATTATTAACCAAGGGGATAAAGCAGTGTCTTCTGTCGCGGGTGACGATTTAAATCGCGAACGTAACGAAGGACTCGAGGTTTACTCCCGAACGTAGTGAGGGTGTTAAAAACTTAAATCACGAACGAAGCGAGGGATCGACGAGTCCTGAGTGTAGCGAGGGATTTAAGTTCACCCAAGACTAAGACAGCTTTATCACCGAGGAAAATACTCAACTTTTCGTACCATTTGCGAAAAAATTAACGCAATAATAATACGAGATAAGCATTTATTAAAAATGTTAATATAAAATATTAATATAAATGTTATCTTACTAATATTATAAATGCGAATGTTTGTGAGGATATATGTATGGATGCGTGGATTTCTGTTACTCTTTCTCGTCAAAACGGCTGAACGGATCTTGACGAAATTTGGCACAGAGGTAGATTATAGTTTGGAATAACATAGGATACTATTTTTTTATATCACATGGGTGACCACGGCTGCCAGCTAGTTTTATTATGAAAATGGCCACCTAAATATGAAAAAATCTTTTTGCGCGATTTGGTACGTACAGCAAGCTTTCGATTAGATACGTAAACTGTGTGTTGTCTACATACTTCAGAGGTTTGTTAGAGCTTGGTAGTGGAGATAGAGAGAAAGAAATGCACTAACTTTCAGTAACGCCCTCTGCGTACGTTCAAGTTTCAGCATTTCAGTTTTACACGCGCCCGCGCCACTCTAATTTGTTTTGCAGAAAACTAATAGAGATTGACATTAGGCAAAGTAGACGGTTTTAGTAAATACTTTCGAGTGTACTTTAATATCTGAGGTTTTTAATTGAAAATATATATTAATTTACGAACTCTAGACGAAACAAGGTCGATGTGGGGTGCAAAATTTAGTCTGTTATCAAGTATGACACCAAGGTATTTAATTGTGTTGCTTTGCCAAAGAGGAGGATATTTACAAGGTGATAGGCTGCTGCACATGCGCGAGTGTGCGATAATAAGTAGGTTTGGATCAAAACACATCTATGGGACAATTCGGAGAGCAAAAGTTTAATTCTGTTTCTAAGGGTTAAAAGATTGGATCTCAGCTAACTGTTTGCAATGTTAAAGCCACGCTGGGCGTGCTGAAATGTTTTTTTCCATGTGCTATCTCTGAAAATGACGACCGTATCATCTCAAAAATCAAAACCAAAAGTCATTTATTCAAATTAGGCTGATAAGTCTAAATAGTCGATAATGGAATAGTATGCTTTTAAACAAAGGTTAGATTTTACTTTATCTTTAAATGCATTAAATGGCAAATCTAGAAAATAAGAAGGTAGCTTGTTATAAAAAGTTATACCAAGCCCTACAAATGAATTATGAACCTTATGAAGCCAGTGGAAGGGATCACGTAGTTTATGCTTATTTCTAGTGTTAATGTTGTGAATATCACTGTTTTTACTATATATATGGATATTTTGCCTAATATATAAAATGTTGGCCAAGATGAATTGAGAAGCTACAGTGTGAATACCAATCTCTTTAAAAAAACACTCTGTCTCTCTCAAACCTATCTGGTAAATTGCACGAACCGCTCGCTTCTGCAGAATAAATACATTCTGGATATCAGCGGCTTTGCCGCACACAGCAGAATACCATAGGACATGACGCTATGGAAATAACTAAAATAGACCAATCGTGCCGTGTCATCGTCAGTGACATTGAACACTGAACTCCAGCCAGAGTCCATGAAGCTCAGTTCCGAGGAAACTGAAGTCGAGCAACACGGTGCTCACGGAGTAATTTTGAGCCCCGAGTTGGGCGGTAACTCCTAATATTTGCAGCCAAAAGCCTCCTCCTGACCGTCCACAAGCTAACGTCTACTTCTCTTACTTCTTCTTCAAGGCTCTTCTTCAGGTTCACACTTGATGCCGCAACGCCTGACTCACCAAAAAACGGTCATCTCTTGGTTCTGTGCATCATTTTCTTCCCGAACCGGGTCTTCTTTTGACCGAACCGGTCTGTTGATACCGTTGCCAAGTCCTCTGGACAGTTGAACGACTCACATTTAGCCGCTGAGACACGTAAGTTTGCGAAGAACTTTCTTCAAGTAGGGCTATAATTTTACTGGCCCTTGTCACTTTATCACTCATATCAAATAGTGGTATTTAATGTAAAATATCGTTATCATTTAAAAATCGTTTCAGCAATTCGCGCCATTAGTAAAGCAATTTTAGAATAATCCACAATAATTATTATTTTTCACGCAATATAATTTCTATAGTATTAAGCAATTTCTGGAACATAGACTATAGGTTTCCCTTTTTGTTTGTGTAATTTGTAACGTTTGTTTAGATACTTAGGCTGGGTTGCGCCACAGAAGAAGTTATAGTAAAGGTTTGTGTCAAATTTAACACTAACAGTAACGCTGCCTTTAACAGTTGCAGCAAAATGAGTTGCACCAGCGAATTCATTAGATTTGTTAAAGTTAAAAGTGTTGCAAGTCAAATGAGGCGTGATTTACCCCAAGTTCGACGCGGGTAACATTTTTAAATATGGCAATACTAATCATAAAAAACGTAAAAACTCGTTTCTGCGCTGTCATCGGTGTCACTTCATTTTATTGATGTTAGCTCGGTGTCGGTTAATTTTAAATATTTTTCTCAAGGAAGCTTAGAAATATTTTTAATTTAATAATCTTTCGGGTTCTGGTGCACTGTGGGAGAAAATAAAAACATGGACGAAAATTTGCTTGCAAGCTTTCAAACAAAGTACCTACTAGTCTAAGATCCGGCTGCAGAATCAGTGTACTCATCGAGTGCTTGCTGAAAACCAAATTTTTACACATATTCATGATTAGGAGAATTTATATCTACCAGGTTGCCTATCAAAATGTGGCCGCTAGTATTTTTAATTAAATTATTAATAATTTTAGAAAAGAAAGACGTTTCTTTTGGAGTATTTATTATTTTGAGTCGTACCTACTAAAGTTTGAATCGGAGGTTGAGAACACTAACACCTGACGCATGCGCAATGGCTTTAAACCGTCCGACAGCTGGCAATCGCTATCCTCGTCTGACTAGTGGTGTTACGCGCTAGCTCTCTTTCACTCTACTTTTAATATTTACTATATTTATTAGCCAGCAACCCTTATTGGCGGCCAGATTTAATTAAGCAACCGTATATAATAATATACAGAAAAAAAATAGCTTTAATTTGATATATAAATTATAAATGTACGTTGTGGGTGTATAAATGTAACAAATTCATACCTGTGTATACCTGGCTGCGAAGAGGTGCGGCCAGGTGCGCAACGGCAACCATAATTTTTCAGTCTTTATAGATGTTGCCGTAAAGTAGACGACATTTCATTGAAAAAAAAAGTCAATGTAATTTCTTACGGATTATGAATTATTAATAATTTAATTAAAAATACTAGCGGCCACATTTTGATAGGCAACCTGGTGGATATAAATTCTCCTAATCATGAATACGTATAAAAATTTGGTTTTCAGCAAACACTCGATGAGTACACTGAGGCTGGGTTGCACCATCTTACTTTAACATTAACAAACATCGAAAATTCAGTTAAAGTAATGGTTAGGCCAAAAATGAGTTGTACCATATGACAAATAGTTAAATGACGTCATAACTTTAACCGTAACGGTAACCGATCGCTTTTCGCTGGTTAGTGTTAGCGTTTGTGTTAAATTAAGCGTCAACTGTCAAACGCGTTGAATAGACAAATCAATTATTGATTTTCGTACTATACCTTTTTATTATAAAAAGGTATAGTACGAGATCCGGCTGCAGAATCAGTGTACTCATCGAGTGTTTGCTGAAAACCAAATTTTTATACATATTCATGATTAGGAGAATTTATATCCACCAGGTTGCCTATCAAAATGTGGCCGCTAGTATTTTTAATTAAATTATTAATAATTCATAATCCGTAAGAAATTTCATTGACTTTTTTTTTTCAATGAAATGTCGTCTACTTTACGGCAACATCTATAAAGACTCTGAAAAATTATGGTTGCCGTTGCGCACCTGGCCGCACCTCTTCGCAGCCAGGTATACACAGGTATGAATTTGTTACATTTATACACCCACAACGTACATTTATAATTTATATATCAAATTAAAGCTATTTTTTTCTGTATATTATTATTTACGGTTGCTTAATTAAATCTGGCCGCCAATAAGGGTTGCTGGTTAATAAATATAGTAAATATTAAAAGTAGAGTGAAAGAGAGCTAGCGCGTAACACCACTAGTCAGACGAGGATAGCGATGGCCAGCTGTCGGACGGTTTAAAGCCATTGCGCATGCGTCAGATGTTAGTGTTCTCAACCTCCGATTCAAACAATAGTAGGTACGACTCAAAATAATAAATACTCCAAAAGAAACGTCTTTCTTTTCTAAAATTATTAATAATTAAAAATACTAGCGGCCACATTTTGATAGGCAACCTGGTGCATATAAATTCTCCTAATCATGAATATGTGTAAAAATTTGGTTTTCAGCAAGCACTCGATGAGTACACTGATTCTGCAGCCGGATCTTAGACTAGTAGGTACTTTGTTTGAAAGCTTGCAAGCAAATTTTCGTCCATGTTTTTATTTTCTCCCACAGTGCACCAGATCCCGAAAGATTATTAAATTAAAAATATTTCTAAGCTTCCTTGAGAAAAATATTTAAAATTAACCGACACTGAGCTAACATCAATAAAATGAAGTGACACCGATGACAGCGCAGAAACGAGTTTTTACGTTTTTTATGATTAGTATTGCCATATTTAAAAATGTTACCCGCGTCGAACTTGGGGTAAATCACGCCTCATTTGACTTGCAACACTTTTAACTTTAACAAATCTAATGAATTCGCTGGTGCAACTCATTTTGCTGCAACTGTTAAAGGCAGCGTTACTGTTAGTGTTAAATTTGACACAAACCTTTACTATAACTTCTTCTGTGGCGCAACCCAGCCTGATTCTGCAGCCGGATCTCGTACTATACCTTTTTATTGATTTGTCTATTCAACGCGTTTGACAGTTGACGCTTAATTTAACACAAACGCTAACACTAACCAGCGAAAAGTGATCGGTTACCGTTACGGTTAAAGTTATGACGTCATTTAACTATTTGTCAAATGGTACAACTCATTTTTGGCCTAACCATTACTTTAACTGAATTTTCGATGTTTGTTAATGTTAAAGTAAGATGGTGCAACCCAGCCTAAAGAAGTTTGCACGCTTTAATTTTAAGCAAAACATGCTGGTCTTTATACTTCAGTCAATAACTTTGTACCTATACCGTGTTTTTCGCAAATAAATATATTACTATAAAATAAAGCTGTTATTTGGGATATTTAAAGTCTCGTGGGAAGATACCGGTGTGAAATGCCAAATAACATTTAGAAGCTAGTGGTGAGAGTAATATATTATAATAAATATACGTCTCTTCAGGTCGGAATGTCCTTATGGGAACCCTAATAGAGAGTTGCAAATAAAACATCAATATTGAGTTTTGATCTGAGCTTTTTTAAGCAAACGATAGCGCGGTCTATTTTGACTACAACGCCACCTCCCGAGCTTAAAGTAAAACTTTACATCTTACTTGGTTATTATTTTGGGGTGGGAAATCATCAAATAACTTCCCCCGCTCTGGGCGGCATGGGGGGGGGGAGTGTCAGACTTTTACCGACTAAAACCCACCCATGTTCCTTCTATTGCCCTTTATGTTTCGGGGCCGCGGTATCTCTTTCGAACAACCCGCAACCCCGGCAGGCGGAGGTTTTGGCAAGCCCCTCTGCTTTGCTGACATCTCTTTGAGGCGCGCGTGAAACACGAACGCGCCGTTGACACGGCCTGTCGTCAATAGACGGACGGACGGTGAGCTACCCATTGCTCACCTTCCATAGGCCCGTATCTACGGTGGCCGGCAGTCGTCTCGCGGCGGCGCGCGCCCCCGGCGACCCCCGCGACGGCTGGGTTGGTTTGAGGTTCTCTCCCTCAAACGCCCGGCCTCCTCCTTCACTAGCATAACTGCTTCGCAGGATGAGGTTACCGGTGACCGGCGCGAGATCGGTGCGCAGCACCCAATCGTAACCGATGTCCCACAGGAGCTGCCCCAAGACGACATCTCTCGCCGGTTTCATTCTCCAGAGCGACCGGGGTAGATGACGGCCCTCTCCGTCAGATATGCAACTTACTTGGTTTGATTGACCTTTCGAATGAATGAAGAATTTAACTCCGCCACTAAGATGACCCACTGGCCCAAAATTTTCAAACCTTTTTACAGTCAGAAACAACGTCCAATAACACAGTTAATTTTCAGATTGAGGATAATGTTGTTTATCTCATTTTCATCTGTTGGTAACATTACGAATTAAGTATTTTTCGATATCACGCGGGCGAAGCCGCGGGCGCCACAACGCAATATATTTACGGATCGTTATTTAAATTTTAAGCTTAAAAAGTGTTTTCCGTTATTAAAAATAAATATAGCTGAAGTCGCCCAAAACCCTTTAATTAATTTAAGTAAGTGTATAGCTCGCACATTGCCTCTCTACCACCTACATATCTGTTATCCCCCTAAATGTCTGATAACGGGTGAATTGTAATGCAAACTGTGAAGGAATATTGAACCATTTGATAATAAAATCTTAGATTGAATCATGTGCGCGGCAACAGACTGCTCATCGGCTCTGAAAAGCACACCATGATACGGCTGGTCCAGTATTTTAACGAACCTCATATTTTTCCTAGAAGAGAGACGAAATAAATTTATTGTGGAGTCGAAGTGTTAGTGCTACAAGGAAAATGTTTCTTCCTTATCGGACTAATAATATTATTTTATCAATATGCAATGTTATGAATAAAGATTCTCGCAAACGTGACGGATTTGTTATATCAAACGCACAGCGTCCAAATGGGCTCCGTTGTTCTGGACTGACTGTTTTAAGGTTTGCAAGTTAAGCGCTCTAAGTCGCATGCCACGCCAAATAACCAACTTGCACGCGATTTTGTCCACCAAGTTAGTATCACAGGTATGCACAGTGTCGCTAGTTTGTTAAATTTTTCATAGTAGAAATTCCTGTTAATATAAAGGTACGTTCAAGTATATTTTGGGATTATTGTTGTCATCAACGAAGATTGTTGGAGGGTGTTCGAGTGGCGCGACGTAAAAAGTCGCGCGTGTGTGCACAGCCTTAGCTCCAGGAAGAGATGGGCAAACGCGTCCGCTTAACGTATTAGCAGCAGTACCGTCGGGCGAGTACTCGCAACCACGTGTCCACGTCCCTCCATGTGTCGTGTGTCGAGTGTTACCGCCGCCGCCATGCGCCTGCTGCCGCTGCTGCTGGCCACCGCTGCCGTCAACGCCGCCTCTGCCGCTACCGCCGCCACCACTCCCGCCAACGCCGCCTCCGCCGCCACCGCCGCCACCACTCCCGCTAACGCCGCCTCCGCCGCCACCGCCGCTACCGCTGGCGCCAACGCCGTCTCCGCCACCGCCGCCGCCATTAACCAGTCCAACTGCGAGCGGCTAGCCAACAGCACCACTAACAGTGAGTACTCCCAACATTAAGTACCTACATTTATATTACAGTGTTATTCGCTAAGAAACTGTTTGAAGCCCGCATTCCTACTGAATAATTTGGACGCCGATAGATCTTCATCTATCACTAGTAGTTATCCGCCTCACATGTAGCTACCGTAAGAATCCATAAGTCATTGAACAATGATCCACAAATAGATTCTTAATTTGAAAACCTCTATTATTATTATTGGTCCTGTCCATCCGCTGCACATGCTGACTGATGCATGACAATATCGTTAGGTATCATCTTCATTAGTCAGTCAACGTTTCCTACGGTACCGATGCCACCTATTCCGCCGCATACGAAATGACTACTATGTTTTACTACTAATAATACTATTTACACGACGAGCGACGACAGATGCTGTCACATATCGAATATCGGGCTATGGTCTACCTGTTGGTACCATCGATAGAATGGGAATTTCATCCTTCATAGATCTAAATAGGTATAAGGTCCGTAACTAAATTATATTCTACAGTCGACAAACTTGGCAAAAGCTAGTGGACATGTTGGTCGAACGAAATATCGCGGCCTCGGAACACAAAGGGCTAAAGAAGGAACATGAATGGGTTTTAGTCCGTACAAGTGTGACACTCCTTCCCGCTCTGTCTACAGCGGGAGGAGTCGCGCGGCCACAGCGTGTGCTGCTACCACAATAACAAACTACGATACGTACTTATTCAATTAATTCTTTCGATATGTAGTTTTCCTCCAAGATATTTGTCTTGGTAATTTCCTTTGGTCGGTTCCTATGGAGAAGAATGGGCAAGAAACTCCATGGTTATCTAATAAAATTACGTGAATAAGTACTACAACAAAATGTACAATAGTGCCATCTATGCCATAAGTCAAAAACTGACACCGAAATCCTAGATCGCGCAAGCAATTCGCGATTTAAAACAATTTAAAAAATGGAAACTACCATCAGTCAGAAGCCCATCAGACACAACGCCTTTCTGGTTGGAGATTTCAAGAGAAGAACAATACCTAGTTCTTCGAAATGCAAATTGATAGGCATTCATATTCATTTATAGTTTTTTTTACATACAATTACATTTTTAATTATTTCTTAATAAAAAAAACATAAAACAAACATTTAAAAAAAAAATATAAAAATAGTAGCCCACCGGTATTGGGAACAGGATCCAAGGTACCGGCGGTCAGGGGTCTAGAGAAAGGAACCTATTAACAATACGAGCCGTGTCCAGGAGTACCGCTTTCTGTATCAAGCCCTTGATCCAGCTGCCTAACGAGACCCACGTTACACGTACGTACGAGACCCAGTATTTACTCACCTATACATATAAATGAAGTCGCAGGTTAATGTTAACGTTAGCCTTAAATAACTATTCTACGTGGACGAAGTCTCGGGCGGAAGCTAGTTCGTAATAAAAAACACTTCGTACTTTTCAGTGTTTGATTTTCCATCAAACGTTCAATTAATTTTCTTCGTTAGGAAACGCAAGGTTTGCAAGTCATTTTATGTGCAGTTAAAGATGCTGTGGTCAAGTAACATGCACAACGGGTGATATCTCGTGGGCGGCCAGAAAAACATCGTAAGAAAAAGAATGTGTAAATCGGTATTCTCTAACGGATCTTTTGTGATTTGTGTAAAGCATTTGATTGCATAAACCATGAATCTTTCTTCTTGAAACGTCCTAGGGAAACTTGCGCTTAGTTTAATTAAATCGTATTTAAATGATAGACAGCAAGTACAAAAATTGTTTCAATTCAATGGTTTTAAAAGTAAAGATGGGTATACCACAAGGATCGATATTAGGTCCCTTCCTCATTTCAGTATATTTAAAATGAAAGAAAAAACATATATTATGATCGAAATGATCAAATGGTGTAGTTTGCTGACGGTACCTCTTTAATATTTAAGATAAACAGACGTGCCACAGATCTTGACGACGTAAACAGCGCCCTATTGCAGGTACATAATTGGTTTACCGCATATAATTTAGTATTAAATAGGAAAAAAACGATGTGCATAAGATTTGCTCTGCCAAACGTCAAAAGTAGTGATTGTGACATAGTATTGAATCAAGAGAAACTAGAATTCGTCGATAAAACTGTTTTCCTGGGGATAACGCTCGATTCAAGGCTACAATGGGGTCCGCATGTAAGATCTCTTGCAGGATGGCTTAGTTCACAGCATATGCTGTTAGAAAAATCCGTCAGTTTACTGATGATTTGTTTACTCATGATTTTTCACATCTTCGATTCAGCTAATGTGTCATGAGATATACACCAAAACCACATAATGATTAAGTATGACAAATTTGTCATACTTAATTAAACAAACATGCTTCTATTAGAAGCATGTTGGTTCAAACAATTAAAGTGAGATTTTGATGATGTACATACGTTCAGTTATGAAGTCACACAATATGAAGATAAAAACTAGTAAGTAATAATATTAAATAAGCTTATATTGATGAAAATAAGAAAAGATTTAGGTATTTGGATATTAGGTATGTCGGCGTGTCATGGCATGTCAATGCAAGAACGTCAAGAGTGGCAGGTTGTCACTCTAGCGGAGCGTCGTGTTGATGGTAGCCAGGCGGCCATCTTAGGAAAAGGATGGGTGTCTGAGCACCACGTGTACGACGAATCGCTAGCAAGCGTCTTAATCTAAGTTGCTTTAACCAAAATTGGTGTTGTGTTAACGTTTAATAGTTGTGGTTATCGTGTTAGTAGATTTTATTTTAAATTAACAAGAACTAATGAGAAATTGAAATAATTTGAGTTAAAAAGAGGACATTTATTTAGCTGTCATTTCCCAACTGCTTATCCATGCCGCATAATGAAAGAACTAAAGCTCTGCAGGCCTTCCTGCGTCGATAGGTATAAATTCATTTTTAGAGAAAATAAAAGATAAATGTATTTTAATAGATCAAAACGGAAAGTAATTCACCTTTTACGCAAATCTTTGATTGAAAAGGTTATTATTGTGTGGCGACTCAAACATATAATTGTTTAAAAGTACTACAACGCCATCTATACAACCACTGAAGAACTAACAGCGTTATCCGCTAGTTAAGAATATATACGCTCGGCTCGGCTTAGAAGGTAAAGCCAAGTTTAACAAAAAAAAAAATTTCAGGGCTGAAAAAATAGTTGGGTTTTGATAACGCCGATTTTAATTTCGTATTATAAATAAAATATACTTAAATTTAAAAAAAAACAAACAGTAATAAAAACAGTTATCGTAATTTTATGATTCGCGCAGTTTCAAGTAAATGATAAAAGAGCCAACTATTGAGTTGAATGTAACAGTTCTATAGTTCGAGTCGATTCGTAATATTTCGCTCGCTCTCTACAGTCGCTATGCAAAAAAATATAAACACTTACCGCGAGATGGCGCACAAATAATAAATTGTTTTCTGACCACACATTGTGAAAACATTTATAACTATTCACAATGTAAACACCCATAACTCTTCATTATTTGCTTCTTCACCACAAAAAAGTCAGGGGTAAGTTTTGGTGAAGTAACGAGATTATTTTTTTCTGTAAAACTCAAACTATTTACCTTGCTCAGTAACGATTTCACACACTTGAAGCCTTCACAAGCAAAAATTGCATGCGTTTATGAATTAATTTTTAGTTTTATAAAACTGTAACCACCCGTCTTTAAATTACTAGAAATTGGGAAAATAATTCACAAAAAAAGAAATGCACCAGTCTGGTAACTGCTCAAAACAAATATGAACTAATTTGAAAACGTTAAACTTTCTACGGAAAGTCGCGCTTTGCGCAGCTATTCGCGATAACTTTGCACAACTTAGAGTTTTGTTGTCAATGTTATTCATCACTTCTTCTAGAAATTTATAAACAAACAACACGTTGTTGGTTGTTTTGTTTTTATGAAATCCAGTTTGTTCGTCAGTTTCAAAGATATTGAGAAACAAAAAACAACAGTTATTGTGATTAGTTATAATGTTTGGTTGGTATCGACAGGACCCGTGCTGCAGTTCGGGGTGTCGTATGGCGGGAAAAGGAAGGACGTGTTGCTAGTGTGGGGCAGCGAGCCAGCGCACGCCGCGGCCGCGCTGCTGGGCGTGCTGCTGCGCCACGTGCACCGCTTCAACGGCATCAACGTGTCGCGCACCGCCCACCCGCACGACACCGCCGCTCTCGCCACCAGCGTCGACACTGATCCTCGGTACAACTATAAATAGTACGTACAAATCCTCTCCTGGCAACTCAATAGTTCGTAGTTTCACAAACGAGTGGCTTGATTCACGGTTTAAAGACGCACAGAACAAAATTTTAGAAAGGTGGAGCTGTAGAAATGGGATGAGCCACTTAAACTTTGACGACACGGTTGGCGCAGTGGCTGAGCGATCGACTGCTGCGCTGCGTGTCGCGGGTTCGTTCCCTGCACACGGGAACGAATATTTGTATGGCCTACAGATAGTTGTTCCGGGTCAGCTTTTTTGTGCATGTGACTCTAAATGTTTGTAAACGCACCCATGATACAGAAGAAATTCCTAATATAGGGCAACGTTTTCTTTAAAAAAAAACCTTGTTAACAAAGAACTTCAAGAGCTACGAGACGATTTCCAGCCACATCAGGCGCGTGCTCAACGATACGGCGCGTTTTATTCCACACGCGTAAAATAAATAGGGAACATAATGAATGAAATATCTCATTAGCACAATATTCAAAGGCTTCGTCTCCTTAACCCTTTTGCTGTGTCCTACAGGGTCCATAACGATCACTTAAGTACACATTATGGTAAAGCCATAAAGTTATTAAGTAAATAATAACTATTATACAACCTATAATTACAAGATATTAAGATATCTTAGCTTAGGTATTGGCTGCAACTCTAATATCCAACAATATTTAACTTACCTTTTGGAATATGTACTTGTTTTGTAAATTGTATGTGTTTTTTTGAAGGTGCAAATAAACTATTTTTTTTAATTGTGGACTTTAAACCATATTATTATTTTATGCATATTCAGTAAGTCTGAGAATCAGCTACTATCTATTTACTACTACTTATTACTATATATTTTTCGTACCCTAAACTGGTAAGGAACTGCGGGTGAAACCGCTAAAAATTAAAATCAAACAAACTTTTATTTAAATAAAATATTTTTTTCTTTAAAAATTTTAACTATCGCCTTATTACATACCTTATTACATACTAGCTTTTGCCCGCGGCGTCGCTCGCGTTAAATTCGGGGTAACACAGTTCCTCCCTTTCCTGATTTGCAGCCTATGTCCGTCTCCTGGTATCTCTGTACTAAAATTCATCAAAATCGGTTTAGCCATTTAGGCGTGAAGAAACAAAAAAACTCACTTTCGCTTTTATTATGTAAGGATTTGCTATAACAACAAGTTAATATTTATATGAGTCCTAATTGTTAGAACTAGTATAAACCATACAATGTAAATTGTCTATGCCACGTTCTGTCATACTGTTTATTAGTTTTATGATCTTCTTTTCTCTCTTGTGTCAACTGTTGTACTGTGTAACTACATTATAAATAAATCTCAGTATATCTATATTATCCACTCTTATTTTCGCCCAATTCCATACCTAATTTAAAAAAAAGAATTTCTTATTTTTAATATCAGGCTGTTTAGTGATGCCTTTGCCTTTGGAAATGTCGCTCCTAGCTCTCGACTTGTTTTCTGACTTCGCTTTGTTTTGGATTATATTTAGGTAAGCTTTGTCGCTCCAGTCTTTCCCACATTCGATTGCGATTCAAACTCTCAAACGCCTCTATGAAAGCAATGCAGAGTGGTTTATTTTATTCGTTGTACTTGTCTACAAGTTATTCGACATTGTGTATATGATCTATCGTTGAGAAACTCTTTTTAAAACCTCCTTGTTCAAGTATTATTTTAGAAAAAATCTTGTAAACATTTGACATAAGGCTGATCGGTCTATAATTGCCTAAATCTTCTCTCTCCTTTTTGTGTGACAATATTATGTGGGTTTTTATTTATTTCGCCCATTGTTTGGGAATAAAACATGTTATTAGAATTACACTAAATAACCCCCACTAAGAATTTCTCCTGTATCGTGGGCTCGTGGGTGTGTTTACATACACTTAAACTCACATACACAAACAGCCAGATCCGGAACAACTATCTATAGGTCATACAAATATTTGTTCCGTGCGTTGATCGAACCCGCGACACTCAGCGCAACAGTCAATCGTTCAGCCACTGCGCAAACCATATCGTCAATGCTTGCATAATGTTTTGTAGAAGTTCATTGGTTATTTTATTCAGGCCAGGCAACTTTTCTATTTTCTTACTTTTAATACACTTCTCTACTTCTACCTCCAGTATTTCTGGTTCTGTGTTTGCTGCTTATGGGATTTCGATGTTTTCTTTCCATATTCGATAAGATGTTTCCCTATTAGGGCTAGAATATAAGACGCGATAGCAGTTGGTGGCTACATATTTTACATCATTTCTTTTTGTGGCAATAAATTGCTGATTGTTTAGTTTGGGTGATAGATGCTGTCATAGGTAGGTGATAGATGCTGTCATAGGACGGTAGGGATAGGTGCTGTCATAGGTAGGTGATAGGTGCTGTCATAGGTAGGGATAGGTGCTGTCATAGGTAGGTGATAGGTGCTGTCATAGGTAGGGATAGGTGCTGTCATAGGTAGGTGATAGGTGCTGTCATAGGTAGGGATAGGTGCTGTCATAGGTAGGGATAGGTGCTGTCATAGGTAGGGATAGGTGCTGTCATAGGTAGGTGATAGGTGCTGTCATAGGTAGGGATAGGTGCTGTCATAGGTAGGTGATAGGTGCTGTCATAGGTAGGGATAGGTGCTGTCATAGGTAGGTGATAGGTGCTGTCATAGGTAGGGATAGGTGCTGTCATAGGTAGGGATAGGTGCTGTCATAGGTAGGGATAGGTGCTGTCATAGGTAGGTGATAGGTGCTGTCATAGGTAGGTGATAGATGCTGTCATAGGTAGGGATAGATGCTGTCATAGGTAGGGATAGGTGCTGTCATAGGTAGGGATAGGTGCTGTCATAGGTAGGTGATAGGTGCTGTCATAGGTAGGGATAGGTGCTGTCATAGGTAGGTGATAGGTGCTGTCATAGGTAGGGATAGGTGCTGTCATAGGTAGGGATAGTTGCTGTCATAGGTAGGTGATAGATGCTGTCATAGGACGGTAGGGATAGGTGCTGTCATAGGTAGGTGATAGATGCTGTCATAGGACGGTAGGGATAGGTGCTGTCATAGGTAGGTGATAGGTGCTGTCATAGGTAGGGATAGGTGCTGTCATAGGTAGGTGATAGGTGCTGTCATAGGTAGGGATAGGTGCTGTCATAGGTAGGTGATAGATGCTGTCATAGGACGGTAGGGATAGGTGCTGTCATAGGTAGGTGATAGGTGCTGTCATAGGTAGGGATAGGTGCTGTCATAGGTAGGTGATAGGTGCTGTCATAGGTAGGGATAGGTGCTGTCATAGGTAGGGATAGGTGCTGTCATAGGTAGGTGATAGATGCTGTCATAGGTAGGTGATAGATGCTGTCATAGGTAGGGATAGATGCTGTCATAGGTAGGGATAGGTGCTGTCATAGGTAGGTGATAGATGCTGTCATAGGTAGGGATAGATGCTGTCATAGGTAGGGATAGGTGCTGTCATAGGTAGGTGATAGGTGCTGTCATAGGTAGGGATAGGTGCTGTCATAGGTAGGGATAGGTGCTGTCATAGGTAGGTGATAGATGCTGTCATAGGTAGGGATAGATGCTGTCATAGGTAGGGATAGATGCTGTCATAGGTAGGTGATAGATGCTGTCATAGGTAGGTGATAGGTGCTGTCACAGGTAGGGATAGGTGCTGTCATAGGTAGGGATAGGTGCTGTCATAGGTAGGGATAGATGCTGTCATAGGTAGGGATAGGTGCTGTCATAGGTAGGGATAGATGCTGTCATAGGTAGGTGATAGATGCTGTCATAGGTAGGTGATAGGTGCTGTCACAGGTAGGGATAGGTGCTGTCATAGGTAGGGATAGGTGCTGTCATAGGTAGGGATAGATGCTGTCATAGGTAGGGATAGGTGCTGTCATAGGTAGGTGATAGATGCTGTCATAGGTAGGGATAGATGCTGTCATAGGTAGGGATAGGTGCTGTCATAGGTAGGTGATAGGTGCTGTCATAGGTAGGGATAGGTGCTGTCATAGGTAGGGATAGATGCTGTCATAGGTAGGGATAGGTGCTGTCATAGGTAGGTGATAGATGCTGTCATAGGTAGGGATAGATGCTGTCATAGGTAGGGATAGATGCTGTCATAGGTAGGTGATAGATGCTGTCATAGGTAGGTGATAGGTGCTGTCACAGGTAGGGATAGGTGCTGTCATAGGTAGGGATAGGTGCTGTCTTGCCTGTCACTATTACAACTGTAGAGCGGAGGCGCTCTACAGTTGTACTGGAGACGGGCAGGACACGTTGCGAGAATAAGGAATGACGTCAAAGCTAGTTCCAACAGTCAGTCGGAAATAAGGAAGACATGGAACTAGGTGGTCAGACGACATCGCACAAGTTGCGGGGAACACCTGGCTAACAAAACCCAAAAACCGAAACGGCTGGGGTTCTCTGGAGGAGACCTGCACCCTCACTACTTGAGGGGTTCATGCATGCAAGACATTTTATTTTAAATCTACATTTTAATACAATTTTTAAAGAACATTATAAAAATACATTATATGATACAATATTTATAGCAATCAACAATTCACGTGACATTTGATATGTTAAACAATCACTAAATAAAAAAGAGATAAGTTTCATAAAAATGATGATGATGAGGATAAGGTACTCTGTGTAGTAGTTTACCATGCCATTACCCGATTGTACAAGAAACAGGATTAAGTTTTAGATTGATGCTTGCAGTTTCATAATTGCTGTGTCGACGGCGTGGGAGCCTAAACCAGCGCCGGAGTGGGTGCCAAACTGGTCGCGGGCCCCCGGCCTGGCGGGCCCGCGCCTCGTTGAGTACGGGGCCAGCGTGGTGCCCGTGCGGCGCCGCCTCTTCGCGTGGGTGGCACCACCAGCGCGCTCCACGTGCCAGCACCCACATGTACGCTGGCTATTCTACGCCAACGTCACAGCACTTGAAAGTTGTTACTTCTTTGATCCAGCGAAACCACAGTAAGTCCCCCAAAAACAGCTCTATCGTATCGTAGTAGCCAACCTTGATAACAGCGTGATGTGATTCGTGCATTTTTATTGTTCCGTATTTTAAAAGGAAAAAACGGAGCCCCTACGAACGGAACGGAACGGATCCTATAATGCGATGGTAAAATATGGACAACTATATAATATATGAACATAATTATCAATGTACAAAAATATACAATAAGTCAAATCAAGTCATTTTGCAAACATGGGTAATGTTTGCAAAATGACTTGATTTGACTTATTGGATCACTCTGTTGTCCTTTAGTTTGTCTGTCTGTCTGTCAAAACCCTTTATCTCAGGAACGCGTGAAGGTATCGAGTTGAAATTTAAACCATAAACTCAAGTCTGTAGTCCCTTGGAGTTGTGGAAAAATCATACGTCTAAGTCAAAAGATATGTCGCAAGTTTATACGGAACCGCAGTCCGACGCGCACTTGCCCGGCTATTTTTTACTGTTCGGCTAAAAACTGTTCCAAAAAACCTTTTTAAAATCTCTTTGGTTTAATCACCAAGTCACAATCCTAAACTTTACAAATTATATTTTTTGTACGGGCTCAGTGACATCTAACACCATTGTTTCAAGACAACTAAGTCTAAGGACACGTGGAGGTGCAGCACACTGTGCCAGATTGCTCTTTCGCTAAACACATAATGTTCGCTCTTCACAGAATAGAAGTAGAAGTAGTCATGCTAGCGAAGGATGTGGCCGGGCGTTTGACGGAGAGATCCTCAAACCTAGTTCTCTAAGCTTCCCGCGCCCATCTCCCACGATGCGGGTCAGACTCCGACCTCGCATCCCCGTTTTCCCTATCTTCGTCTTTTTGTTTGATCTATATCTGTTCCCACGATTGTGAGGGATATATAAGGTACCCCCTGTCCACATATAAGCCATCACAAATTTTAATAACACACCCGATGATCAGTTGGTACCCTGGTGGAAGACGGCACTAACATTTAATTGTTCTATAGGAACACCCGTCAGAATATAATAGAAAGCTAAACCATCAGGAAGTAGTACAGCACGCTACAACACATTGGAGCTGAGTAGTGAGCGAACCCGCCGGGCACAGATACCCGCAGTAACCGAGCCTAGTCGAAATCATATAGCTACATTATTATACCTATCTACTATATGTTGCTGCTCATCATTTTTAATACGTTTTAATGGCACCTTTTAGTACGAAATATTGCTGGAAAATGGTAATAGTCGCCCCTATTCTATATTAGGTTCAAAACATTCGGCTAGACGGACATAATATCTGTATTCCCTTTCTACAGTCTGGAAATGTTGCAATAGCTAAATATCTTGGGATAACTCACACACGGCTATCTGATCCCAAGCTAAGCAGAGCTTGTGTTATGGTAACCAGACAACTGATACACATACTTATATAATTTATAAATACATACATATTATAGATAAATCACACCCAGACACAGAACAAACAATCACGCTCATCACACAAAGTTTGTCCTGGGTCGGAATCGAACCCACGACCTCCGGCTCAGCAGTCAGGGCCACTAACTACTAGACCAACAGGCCCGTCGAAGAGCTTCCCATAACTAGTTTATTATTTTTACAATAATATTATAATTGTTTTAGAAACAACACGTTCCTGGTATATGTGCTTGGCGACGACAAGTGCGATGCGCTGCAGCAGCGCCTGCAGCAGCGCGCCAAGCACAGCGGGGCCCGGCTGCACTTGCAGCGCCTCAGCCGCGCCGGCTTCGAGCGCAGTCTGCAACCGCAACACAGCGCCAACCGCTCGTTTCTGTTCCTCGACTATGACATGTGGCACGAAGTTCCAGGCGTGAGCATCGTGGAGCCCCCCCCCTGCGAGTCTGTCGACACTGATTGCACGCAGGAGCTAGATACCGCCATTGCTATGCGCGTTGCCGACATCAACATTTTACAAGTATATGCGGCTCAACTTTTAAAAATTGTCCATGATTTCCAACCATCGCCAGATTCTTTAAGGCAAATTCTTGAACAACAAGCAAGCGGAATAAAGATTGAAGAGGCCGCATGTGATTGGGTCTTGAAAAACAATAATCACGTGATTAGTGATAAAGATAAACGAGAATATCATGTGATCCCATACGAAGTGTGTGCATGGTATTGTAATGGGGATTCAGAAAAAGATTACTTCACCAACCTTACAAATATTGTTCAGAAAGAATTAGAGAAATATACGCATCCAGAAGAGTGGAATATAACCATCTGGCTTAAACCAATTCAAAACTGTTCTTCCGATAAGAACAGTATAAGCAAAGAGATAGAGAACTACGCAAAATCAATGAACTTCCTCAGGCTGTTGGGCTTCGTGCTGCTATCAGCGGAGGGCACAGTGGAGGCATCATCATCGGCCGCCGACCGCATGGTGCCAGTCGTACTGGCGGACGTGGTGTCGGAGCTTGGCACCAAAGCCGGCAGCACGTGGCGCTTAGTTCCCCGTCCGCGCCACTTTGCGCTCGCGCTTTTACACTTCGTGCGCGAGTCGAACTGGACGCGCGTCGCTGTGCTGTCAGAGCCCTCAGAGCTCGCTAAAGATTACTATGCTGCGCTTCAAGAAGCAGCGAAGGACGATGAAAGGAAGGTCGTAATAAAAAAGATCGTTCTTCACGACTCTCCGATTACAACACATGCTAAGAAAGTTTTACAAGAACTAAAAGACGTAAAGGCACGCATCGTATTTATTAACGCGGACGCACGAGCTGCCGGCATAATCCTTACTGCGGCGGTGGCGGATGGCATGGGCTATGCGGACGGCTTCGTCTGGATAGTCCGCGACTCGCAACACAACGACGTCAACAACACAACAACGTTCACAGTATCGTCCTACACGCGGGGGGAGGAGGACATCCCGGGCGGGGAGGGGAACGATGCGTTCCATAAAAAGCTGAACAACCTGCGAAAACCGTGGCCACCTCGCGCCGTTTCATTTATTGACGCACTAGTCACACTAGTGTTAGGCTACAAATACGTCTTTCAACAATTCCCGGACATGAGACAAGACTTGCGTAACCATCATACGATTAGGTGAGAGCCCGTAGTAATTAATATAGGAAAAATTGAATTAAAGACAAGGTAAGTGTGTATTTTAGAAAAAATATCCTCATCCCTTATTCCTGTCAGACCACAACACGGGCCAAACTCTTTCTTTTTCGGCGGATAAAGAGCAAAGTCAAATGAAAAGGGGACTTATTCGTAATAAAGATTAGTATTGCCGCTTTTTTTGTGCGGACCATGGTGCGGGATGAACTCCGCACCAGCAGTATCTAAATAATATACACAGACAACAGTTTGAAATAAACGAAAATACAATACTATAGGCATATTATCATGTGTTGAACAGAGATAATTATGGTACACAAATTAGTCTATGCATACTAAAAATTATAAAACCTGCTTCTTAAACTGGGAAACCTGTATCTTAAGAGTCAGTGATCGACCAAATTGATTCAATCAAACTTAAAATGTCTGAAGTGGACAAGTGTCGAAGCAACATATTAAATGCGCTTTAAAATTTGTATTAATGGGAATATGAGGGTGTTTAGTTGTGTATGAGAACGGAGTGGAAGCGTAAACCGAATATGTGTATGTGTGTGTGCGTGTGTATATGTGCGTGTGTGTGTATATGTGCGTGTGTATGTGTTTTTTGTATTTGTGGTGTTTGCTGTTTGAGGCATAACAGATTAAAGACTCTATTGTGATATAGTCCTGCTCCATGAGCCAGTTAGAAGTTTGAGATCTGACATTAAATTAATTAAGGTTTATTATGTCTAGTTTATTTAGTTTTTTTCTAAAAACTTGGTGGCTTAAGACATAGTATTGGCGTCTTGCGAAGGAAGTCTTTTACCGCACACCAGGGGAAATAAACGTGGGTAGAAACGCTTCCTTGGGTCGGGTGGAGGATAGCGGGCATGTACCTTCAACACAGATTGGATAACAAAGAGCTGCCGAACCGTCAGTACTTGCTATCGGCGTAAAGTTGTATTGTGGGGTATCGGTAGGGTATTCCTAGCATACCTTTAAACACAGCCCTTTGAGACCTTTCCGCTTTGAAAAGATAGGTTTTTGCTGCTCCACCCCATACGGTTATGTAGTATCCAATAACCGATTGGCACAGAGTAAAGTATACCATCTTGAGAATGTCAATACCGGCGGATTCTTCGAGTGATTTGAATATGTGAATAAAACGAAGTGTTCGAGTAGTTATATGTAGTTTTTATTTGTTTGTCCCATTTTAGTACATTGTCTTTATGCACGCCCAAGTATTAATTTACACTATCAGCTCTAGCAATAGAAGGGCATGAGAACGACATTAACTGATTCTGGCACGGGTGAGCCATTATCATAAAATCACTAATTGGTTTAGCGTTGCACCTTATTGCAAAGGGAAGGTACTTAAAAGGTTTTATTTAAGCTTAGTGTCAGTAAGTTGATGTTAAGCCAGTTCATCACTGAAGACAGTGCAAAATCCACCTTCTTTTTAACCGACTTCATTCACGTCCTACGTGAGCCCTTCAACCAATATCGCCGTGTCGTTTGCATACGCATAGATTTCACAAGCTGGTATTGACATTAAATTAAAAAAAAGTAATACAATTGTATCTTTTTATTTTAAAAAAGATACAATTGTATTACTTTTCTACAAAAATATCGACGATCCATCTTATCAATCCTTGGTATGACAATGTTTGCTGAATTTTCCAAATATAAAATAAGATAAAAAGTTAACAAGCATCTAAGATTCTACAAGGCCCACAATGTCAACTCATTCACCAAGAATTGGTAAAAAAAGAATCTAATAGGTACAAGAAATGGGAAAAATATTTAAAAAAATAAATGAAACAAGTGACACAGATGTTGCTATCAGTACTGTAACTATTCAGAACAAAGTTTGCATAAATATGAGATTAAACAACTAAATTATGCAAGTGTTGTTATTTAAGTTTTTCGTTACATTTTGCCATTCTTCTAGTTTATAACGATATAATGTATTGTTCACTAAATATTTCACAAGGCGGCACTTTTGAGAGGAAACAAATAATATTCCTAATTTTAATTCATTGAAAATAACAGAGCTGAACTAATTGATCTTGGCAGGTCACTCCAAGAACGACTCATCAGTAAGCCCGTTACAGGCGTCAGTCAGCAACTTCGCTTCAAGGAGCGCTCCATCGAGGAGACCCTCGTGTTCGTGGACCAGTGGCGCGACGGTAACATCACGCGATTGGCGAGGTGGCGCGTGAACGCGACCAGTGGCGCCGTGCGCGGCCAGAGCACGGACCGCGCTGCACTCTCGCCACCCCGTGGCCTGCCGCTCTACGACGGTGCTTCGGGTTGTATCGTGCGCTCCGGTGATGAGTTCTCTCCTAGATGCCACGACATCTTGTGCATTTGCGTGCTGCTGCTGGTGGCACTGTTGTTCGCCGTCGCGCTGCTGGCGCGCCGCGCACTACGCCGCCGCTTCGCGCGCCTGCAGCAGGAGCAGCAGATACAGGCGATCGCGCGGCGTCGGCACGTGGCCACCGTGCTGGCCGCGTACCTGGTGGAGCGCACCGCGCTGGAGCTTCACGAGGAGCTGGGCGCGGGTCGCTTCGGCAGCGTGCGACTGGCGCGGCTGCGCGTACCCGCGCGCGCCCCGCGCTACATCGCGGCCAAGGCTCTCCGTGAGAACGCCGCGCCGACCGAAGAGAGTGAGTTTCTACGCGAGGCGTGCACGATCGCCTCTCTTGAGCACGCGCACATCGTGCGTCTGGTCGGCGTGTGCATCACGGACGGGCCGCCATTGGTACTTATGGAGCTGGCATTCTTCGGTGACTTGCTGGGCTACCTGCGCGCGCGGCGCCGCCTGGTAGAGGGTGCGGTGTTGGAGTCACTGGAGGCGCCAGCGGCGTGTGGCGAGGCGGAGCACGTATCGGCCGCGGCGCTAACGCGGCTGGCGCGCGAGGCGGCGGAGGCACTGCAGTACCTGGCCGTGCGCGGCGTGGTGCACCGCGACGTACGCGCCGCCAACTGCCTGGTAGACGTGCGGCGCTCGCTGAAGCTGGCCGACTTCGGCATGGCGCGCGACACGGTGTCTGGCGCGGATGGCGCTCCCGAGTACGCGTGCCGACGCCGCGGCCTGTTTCCCGTGCTGTGGATGGCGCCCGAGAGCCTGGCCCACGGCGTGTTCTCGGCCGCGTCAGACGTGTGGGCGCTCGGCGTGCTTGTGCTGGAGCTGGTGACGCTAGGCAGGCGGCCATACGGTGCCATGTCGCCGTTACGTGTGCTGGAGTACGTAGCAACTGGGGGCTCTCCACCGCTGCCACTGGACGCCACGCCGAAGACGTGAGTATGCGTGTGGAAGATCGATGCGGGCGTGTGGGAAGCTTAACCACTCTGCACGACAGGATTTTGACACATGACACATCAGCTGAATCGGTGGGGTGACCCGAATTGTCATGAAATTTAAGAATTTTCATCAATTTACAGCATTCAATTTTGTTATTAAAAATAAGTCACCGGGGCTGTTTCATATGATAAGTTTGAGGTTTATATTTCCAAAAACCTCATAAGGTCGATAAAACGGCGTCAATCTATTGTAAAATGTGTGTAAAATACATATTATTACACCCTTCCAAAAATTAGGTACTTTAAAAACGCTGGAAATAATGCACATACACAAGACAACCCTTTGATAATAAAATCGGAAATCCAAAATAAAAACAGTGACATTCCATCTGCATTCTTATTTTTGCCATTTTACATTTAAATTCAAAATAAAACACGATACAAATCTCGACAAAAAATACTAAAAACTGTGTTGCAACATGACATTTCTTAGTGCTGACCGTAAATCTAAGTTTCATCATTACGATTAAAAAGTTGCATTCAACCTAATCGATAATCGTAATGGAGTAAACTTTAAAAAAAAGTTTTGGGACCATTGAGGAATTTACCTATGGAGATTGCATATTATTTTACTATTGATATTATAGTTGTTCAAATATCTATGATATCGATAAGAAAAGAAAGACAACAACATTTTGTCACGTGCTTTTTTGTTATGCTATAATTATTTTCTTATGCGCCAAGATTTGAGGTACATTTTGCTGTCAAACGCTTTCGCGGTAAAAGATTTTGGCTGTTGTCTGGAATGAAAATGGCGGCCATTTTTGTAGGAGGTCATGCTAATTCTGTAGGTAACTAGTCAGGCACCCCAGCCGGCACAACCATAACGTACCGCACCTAGAAAGCCATGCCTCCGCAGTAGAGCCTTGTTTTAGACGGACAGGGACTCCGCACACATCGGGGCCCTAAAATATTGATATAGACACCCGACGCCCGATGCCTGTAGCGTCTCCCGCGATGGCTGGCTTGGTTTGAGGAGCGCCTCACTTTCCCTGCTCTAGACGAAGCGGGGGGAGTGTCAGGGTTATGCAATAGCAGGCACATGAGTGGGTTTTAGTCAGTACTAGTCTGACACTCCCTCCCGTTCTGCCCAGAGCGGGGGAAGTTATTCGACGATTTCCCACCCAAAAAAAACCCCGGTACACGACATCAAGAAAAATCCAGGTTCAAAATGGACTCATTTTGAACCAGGAGTTTTCTTGGTGTCGTGTTTCCATCTCAATTGTGCTCTTCCTCTATAGGTCATTTTTATCCCAAGGCTTCCACTCCAAGAACACTTTGGCCTACGAACCATGTTTTAGGAAAGAATGAATACGCTTTTCAAATAACC
Organism: Ochropleura leucogaster; assembly: GCA_958449745.1. NCBI lineage: Eukaryota > Metazoa > Arthropoda > Insecta > Lepidoptera > Noctuidae > Ochropleura > Ochropleura leucogaster. The sequence goes on from OY288208.1 coordinate 19,696,309, forward strand.
AATCCAACCAAACATTTTTGTCGAAAAAATGTAATTTATCTTAGCTGATTTTTTTAATGTGCTTACCAAGATCATAATTGGCGCGTTCTATATTTAACCTTATTTATTTCTGTTTGCAATTCACATTCAAATAGTAGGTACAAAACCAAATTATTAATAAAATAGCAAATAAACATTTTAATATAAATTTGAACAGCGAGCGCATTCCTTTTTTGAATTTTTATCTGAAAATAAAATTGGCGCGAATTTTGCCATAGATCAGTTTGTACTGTTTGTTGTTGAATCGGTTTTAGTGGCGTAAAAAATGTTGTAATCAATATTTATAGTATTTTACACGTATTACAAAATTATTTTTTATTTTCATCTATCAATTTCTGATATTCCTTAATTTAATTATTCGAGTTGATTGATTTACAAGAAAATAATCGATTGAAATAATCGCATTTACACATCACAAAATTAAAAAAAAAGAAATGGACGTCAATTTCGAAAGTGAATTTAGTAGTGGTTATGAATATTTCGTGTTATTGGTCCTATTATTGCAAATTACGATAAGATCTGGGTATTGTTATGTTATTTATAATATTTGAAATGATATTTGTGTCAGTTGTTATAGAATCTATTCGTGAATATATGATATAATGTGGAATTAAAAATGTAAACAAGCACGATTGGCGCGAAACTTCGACTTTAGATTTCAAAATGTATCATTACCACTACTAATATAAGTTCAATTACGAATGATTTCTTCACGTAATAAAAGGACACGTTAATCATGCCCAATAATGGGGTTGTTGTACATTCGTCACAAAGTAAATTCGTCACGAAAAAAAGTATGTGTAAATTTGCCACAATTCTAATTTATTTTCAATATATTAATTTTGTTTATTGTAAATTCGTCACATAGCTTTTATTCGCACCGATAGCAAAAAAATAAACAAGAAGTAGAATAAAATGTTGTATATTCTTCAGAATCACATCAAGTTTTAATTTACCTCACATCTACTTAACAACAATCACAGTTCTCGAGTGAACGATTTGCCTAAAACTTAACAATAATAAGATAAACAATAGAAAAAATTAAATCATAACAAAAATCATCTTTTTTTAATATAAATAAATATTATAACCTAACATCTACGTAAAAATCATAGTTCTCAAATGGCTGGTATGCCCGTAACATTACAAATAATTAAAAAAAAACAGTTAAAATCGAAATCAAAATATTTTTATTTCACATAGGTCTACATGGGCACTTGTAAAGCGTCGAGAAAAGATGAAAGTCTTTAATTAACCTAAAACCTACATAAAAATTACAGACACAGACAGCGGCTGATTTACGAACAACATTACAATTATAAGAAAAATATACATCACAGTTATAATATTTTTTTTTCTTAACCTAAGTAAAAATCACAGATTCTGAGTGGCTGACTTGTTTATAACTATACAAAAATAATAGTACTTATAAGTATAGAAACTATGTAAAAAAAACTATATTTTAATGTTATATATTGATTGGCAATTAAATGTTAAGTACATGTTTTAAAATGCTGCAAAACAAAAAGTTTTTTTAAGAACTTCAGCCAAAGACATGTTATCGTAATTGTCCAAAATAGTTTTCAATTCTTTATCATATGTTAAGTATCGACGTGTTCTCATCTTTAAGGATATATCAAATTTGAAATTCTTTAATTTCCAATCTATATATTCAGCCTTCTTTTTAAGAATATCAAGAAATTGAAACATTTTAAAAACATGTAACATTTAATTACTAATCAATATATTACATGCGCTACAAACTTGCTTGCTATCGCTACTTAAAGAAAAAAATATCAACCTGTGACGAGTTTACACATATTTTTTATACATGTGACGAATTTACTTTCAATGTATGGATTTTTCAAAATATGACGAATTTACTTTGTGACGAATGTACAATAACCCCAATAATGTGGAGTTTAAACGTCCGAAAACCTATTTTTTTATGATTTTTAGCGTCGACCTACACTGCCATCAAAATGGCGATGATCGTAATTTACGCATTTGGATTTTATAAGACTTAATTAAGAAACTTCCTCAATAATTAAAGAATTTCTAATGACGTTTACATATGAGTTTTTTATTCTACTATCTTAATGAATGCACACCCATATTATTTATTAACCAGAAAATAAAATCTTTACAAATATAATGAGGAGGTCATATGACTTAAATGTCCGACCCCTTTCGGGGCCAGTACCGAGCCAGCGGAGGTTTGAATGTCGAGCCCCCGAAGGGGTCCGTACCGAACTATACGGTTAAGCCGGTGCTCGAACCGCTGTTGACGGATCATATTGCAGGCGCGGTCTGGCGCGGCTGTGCTGGGCGCACGCGGCGGAGCGGCGCCCGAGCGCGGCGGAGGTGGCGGCCTACCTGGCGGCGTGGCCGCTGGCGCTGCGCCCGGCGCTGCTGAGCGAGTGCGACGAGCCGGCCGACGCCGACAGCGGCTTCGGGGTGTCGCCCTCCACTGAGCTGCTGCCACCCGACTCCCCTCGATATTCTCTCGACCAGTTCGATGAACTCGCTGCAACTCACTGATTAGTATTAGTAATTAAAGTGTTTTTTTTTACATTAGGTAGGAAGAATAAAAAATATTTTATGAAAAAAAACCCTTGATCTTATTGCCGTTATTTGTAATACCTTTACTTGCATTAAAAAAATGAAAATAGTAGTACAGCACTTTAGGGTTCAAATATTGTTTGCACGGTTGTAAATAACTTCGATGATTACGATACAATACATACGATAACGTCGACTCGCTTAGATGATTAATTTTGTACTGAGTAAAGTTTTTGAACACATTTAACATAAGTATCGGACACACCGCCCTCCAAAAACAATCGTTTTTAAGTAAATTATAACAATATTCATGCAATGGACTGTAATCTAAATCTCAACAAAAAACTAATATGAAACTTAACATCCTTATCCTTACTAATATTATAAAAGTGAAAGTGAGTTAGTTTGTCTGTTACCTCTTCATGTCTAAATGGCTAAACCGATTTTGATGAATTTTGGTAACTAGATAGTTGGAACCCTGAAGACGGACATAGGCTATTTTTTTTAATAAAAGGGAGAAATGAAGGACAAAGAGGGAAGAAAAGGGGAAACATAGCTTTGCGTTTACAATTAGATCAGGCGCAAAGGCAAAATTATAGGTAGCAGGACCCCTTTGCAAATCAGCAAAGGGGAAACGTGTTACCCCGAATTTAACGGAGAAGCCGCGGGAAAAAGCTAGTACATTATAAATTCGAACCACAATCTCAATGTAATTAAATTCACAATCACAATGATTTCATGTCATGACATTATCTTCTACTTAATTAGTCTTTTTACTAAACATTCACGCGGTCAATTAACAAAATCCGCCCACCGCCAACCTTTTGGACAGTGGTATTAGTTTAGACAGGGGTCGTTCGAATTCATGGTCACCTTTACACTGTACTGTAACCACTCCTACAAGGTTATCGGCTTCTGGATGTTCCTGCGAAGTAACCATTTAGCGGGGGGTGTCTCTTCATCCTTGATAACCTTTCCTTTTTACTTAGTTCGGTGCAAAAGCGAATGGTGTCTTCTATGACAGACCCTAAATAAATATACGTTGTGATTTGAAACGAGGCAATTAAAGCATCTATTATAGATACTTCATAACAAGTTCATGTCTCTTGTCTACAGTTGTAGTGACCGACTTCATTGCAATAGCTACACGTTTGTTGTGATGTTACACTGGAATGTGCGAACTGAACTTCGTGATGTTCACTTTTTTCGGATGACATGCATATGATATGAAATGATTTTTGTGTTGCAGGTTTCTCTTTCGCAGTTGTTGTTGTGCTTGGAGCTATTAATTCTAATGTTCTGAATTTAGACTCGAGAAACTTCTTCCTTTTAGATCATGTAGGTAGTTCATCAAATTTATCCTTATGTGCATGTTGTTCCCAATCTTTTAGTGACTCTGTATCCAATTTCTGCCCCACCAGATATACTATTACTGGAGTTTGTTTGTTACCTCTTCACGCCGTAATGGCTAAACTGATTTTATGAATTTTGGTACAGAGATAGTTGGGACCCAGGAGACGGACTTACGCTAAAAAAGTGTTTTTGAAAAAGTGGGTTATGAGGGAGAAGGAGGGAAGTAAAGGTAAAATTTAGCTTTGCTATTACAAATCAATAAGGTGCAAGGGCAAAACTGCAGGTAGCAGGTACCTGCAAATCCGGCAAGGCGAACTGTGTCAAAGGCCAAAGCTAGTTAAATATATTTTTATAAATCACATGCATTAACTGAGCATTAACTGAATAAAAAAAATTGTGGGTGTTCATTTATGTATCATACTCGCCACATTGCATTTCTATATTTTTTCAATAGCCTATGTTACTCGGGACGATGCAAGGATTCTAATGATACCCATACATGTAAATCAGTTCAGGCGTTTAGAAGTTATGATGGAATAAGAAACTCACATAAATACAAACACATGAACCCTGAAAACATCTTCCTGATTTTTTTTTTATACGTTAGTGATTATTATATCGCTTAACAAACATAGGTAGACACAACAACAGATATACCATTACTTGTAAACAAAATTGACTTGTACCCACTAACGTATAAAGATTGTTTAACGGCCTAGTCACACAACATTTTACTATAATAATAAAGAAATCGAAGTAAGGAACCTTACACTTGGCACGGCTTTGTCTAGATTCCATTACATTTTAGAGATAAACAAGCAACTCCATCGAGACTTGGTTAGTTTTTTACTGAATGTATTTGGTGGGATTTCACTTCTTTTTGTAGAAACGTGGGGATGTTTATTTACTTTATTTATTTATTTGCTGCCAGAAATCCCTCCTATTTCCTAGCAAACGTTTTCAAGCGCAGTAGAAGAATGTCGTAAACGACTGTAACGCGGCCGGTTGTCACTTTGCCATATAAGGTTATCGGAATAACAAACGTAAGCGCATTTTAAAATACAGTCCATCTAGCGTCGTGTGTGAGTATCACCGCCACTCCTAGTCCAATGCATTATATTTTGACCAAATTTTAAGTGAAATTAATATTTTAGTGTAATTTGTGTAGGTAATGTTCGAGTACAATAAAGTTAATCGTTCAACTATTTATTCTTGTAAACTTATAAGTATAAAAGCCAGCCTAGTCTTATCCAGAGTTTTCCTTTAATTTTATTTATATGATTTATATGCCTATTAAAAGCAGAAGGGGAGGCATTCGCCCAGCAGTGGGACACTATTATTTTGTTCATTTATTTGTTTTTCTAACATATTATTACATTTTTAAACATTCCTTAATAAAAAAAAACATAAAAAAAACATTTAAAAATATAAAAATAGTAGCCCACCGGTATCGGGAACAGGATCCAAGCTACCGGCGGTCAGGGCTCCAGAGAAAGGAACCTCCTAACAATACGAGCCGTGTCCAGGAGTACCGCTTTCTGTATCAAACCCTTGATCCAGCTGCCTAACGAGAGCCTTCTTAGGTGTTGGTCGAGGTTCTTAGCAATTAAGCCATTGGCTGTAACGACTATCGGCACAATGATCGCTGAGTCCACGTCCCACATGTCGACAACCTCGCGAGCCAAGTCAATATACTTGATTTGCTTATCTTTCTCGGCTTTCACGAGGTTCTCATCATGCGGGACTGTTATGTCAACAATAATTGCGCGCCGCTCTGATCGATCCACCAACACTATATCAGGCTTGTTAGCAAAAATAGTCCTGTCAGTGATGATGGATCGATCCCAGTACAATGTGATATAGCCATGTTCAAGAACTGGGTCGGGCTCATACCTGTAGTACGGCACTTCCGATTCCACAAGATTGTACTTTAGAGCAAGTTGCTGATGGATAATCCTGGCTACAAGGTTATGTCTATGCAAGTACTCTCCGTTAGCTAGACGAGAACAACCGGAGATAATGTGTCGAATTGATTCACCCGGACGGTGGCATGCCCGACATATGTCAACCGTGCCGTCCTTCACAATAAATCTCCGGTAGTTATTCGTCATCATAACTTCATCCATAATTGCACAGACAAAACCTTCGGTTTCTCCAAAGAGGTCCCCGGAACGTAGCCAGGCTACGGACGCTGATTGATCTACATCGGGTCCATGTAGGGCCCGGAAAAAGCGTCCGTGAAGCTCCTTACTTTGCCATACCTCCTTGCGGTCGTTAGTGTCAAGTATTACAGGTTTGCGCCAGTTCTCTTTAGCCAAGGAGAGCGGGGTGAGGCCTTTGTCCACTGCAACCACATCTCGATGCATTCCCACGTCTGATTCTAGAAAATATTCCCTGAGACTGCATATCTCGCGATTGTGGAGAGTCTTGGCGTTTAGAAAGCCTCGACCTCCACAACTCCGCGGGATATACAATCGCATGACCGAAGAACGTGGGTGATGCATACGAAATGCCGTTAACAATGTACGGACCTTCCTATCCAGGGCGTCCAGTTCTGTTTGAATCCATTTGAGTATGCCGAAAGAGTACATCAAAACCGGCATGACCCAACCATTGAAAGCACGCGCCTGATAAAAGACTAGTAAATACTTTTTTCAGGCGGCCAAAGAAGCGCTCTTTCAACGATTGCTTCATGTCAGCAACATTGATGCCCAGCGCTTCCGACATCCCCAAATACTTGTAGGTTTCGGTTGCTGAGAGGGATCTAAGGTTTATGGAATCTGAGAGCTGGGTTCCCACAGATTCCACAATTTCCCCTCGCTTTACATGCATGACCGCACATTTGTCCACACCAAATTCCATCCTGATGGCGCTACTGAAAGTTTCAGTTACCTTCAGTAGCTCCATCAGCTGCAAATCGTTGGGGGCAAAGAGTTTCAGGTCATCCATGTAAAGAAGGTGAGATATAACCTGACCACCTCTCCTCAATCGATAGCCCAGACCTGAATTCTCCAGCAGCGTGCTTAGAGGATTCAGGGCTAAGCAGAACCAAAGTGGACTCAAACTATCGCCCTGGAATATACCTCGCTCTATCCTTATTGGTTCACTATTTCTCTGAATCTGCCGACATCCTGGATAGCGAAGGACTGTACTCCATTGCCTCATACACGAGATCAGAAAGGTGCGCAGAGTTGCATCAACTTTATACAGCTCTAGCACCCTCATGAGCCATGTATGTGGCACGGAGTCATAGGCCTTCTTATAGTCTATCCAACATGTCGACAGATGCCTTCGAGAACGGCGAACCTGTTGACTAATGGCCATATCAATGAGGAGCAGCTCCTTAGTACCGCGGGACCCGTTCCTACATCCATTTTGAGAAGCAGACATGATTGAATTGTCATCAATGTGTTTAGTAATTTTAGCTCTCAAAATGGATGTAAGAACTTAATACAGTGTCGGAAGACACGTAATTGGTCTATAATTTTTGGGTTTTGCCGTACTACCCGATTTATGGAGCAGGTGGGTTATACCAGTTGTCAGAAACATAGGTAACGACCCTGACTCTAAGGCCGTCTGGAATAGGGCCGCCAAACGAACGTGCGACCTCTGGATCCACTTTATCCAGAAGTTGTGCAGTCCGTCCGGCCCTGGAGATTTCCAATTAGGCAACGGACGGACCGCACAAGCTACATCTTGGGGGCTGATTGTTAGGGCCCCCATTTCTGGTATTGGATCGCATGCTCGTTCGACTTCCCGAGTCCATTCACCTTCGGTATGACTGACAGGCACCGACCAGATGCTGCGCCAAAACAAACACATGGCGTCATCATCCGGTAGGTGCGTGTCAGACACACCTTGGTCCGGTCGCTCCCATGCTCTATACACCCACCTTTCATCACTTTGGAATGTGCGATTCTGAGTGTACCGTTCCACCCGCCGCTTATACCTACGAATACGGTTTGCCCATGCATACACTTTCTATTTCAGGAAGTCGATGCGCTCTGTGATGCGGGACATATAGTCTGGAGGACTTATATCAGTCCCTACAAATGCCCGCCTCACAAAGCGCATCACTCGAGGTCGTGTGTTACCCTCCCTGAAACAGGTTAGTTTGCCAATGAGTGCTCTGGCCACACCAATACGCCGCTCAATCCTGCACTGCCAAAATGGTATAGCTGGTTTCAGTCGTGTAGCTCTGTCATCAGGAAATTTGACGTGAGCTACACGACACACCGCTACAGCCGCACAATACAGGATTGAGTGAGCATCAGTGAGGTTCTCGCAGTTATCAAAATAGCTTGACAACTGCGAATCCAGAGCAGCCACTAGCGCCCTATTTTTATTATGCATGGGCAAACGAGGTAAGCGTGGTCTAAGTTCGGGCGACATGTACCGATATTCTCGAATCGCACCCTCCAAAGTACTCCTCATTTCCTCACTGCACTGGGTACTTACATTAGTAGCCGTCATTACTTACCTCGTTAGCGCGATTAACTAGTTGGTGGGGCTGTGGACCACCACAGCCCAAGCCATTATTATTCGTCGCAGGCCGTGGTACCAACCACGGCCTGCGACGAAGAGGTAATGACTTGGCTACTCTGCATTTCAGTTCGTAAGCGATCAAGTACGGTGTCATCCAACATACGATTACGCTGGATAACCCGCACCTGATCCGACAGTCGTTGCGCCGACACGTTGACAGCTGGCACAAGCACCTGAAACAGAGAGAGCATCCGAACACGGTACGCGGTCAGGTTGTTTCCTCCCTCTGTAGCCCCATAGTATGAGCGCATGACGTTTTCATTGATGGATTGAGTCCATCGCATGCGCTGCACACTTCCGCCGGGAGCTGGGACCCTATCAGAGGCCGGTGGGCCCCGAGGTCCTAAGCCGTCCGGTGGCCGGCGTCTTCCTCGTCGACGAACTGGTGGTGGCGTCGTGGGCGGGGAAAAATACTCGTCGCTCGAGCTCGACGCAACTGCCACGGCTGGTGTCACAGCACTCACGACGAGGCTGGGTTCCCGCGGCGGCGAGGCGGAGCTGAGTGACGAGCCCGGGGGTGGAAGGCGTGCGCTTCTGGCGTGAGCTGATCTGGTCAACATTTTCTTTTTATCTTCATTTCATTATTATTTATTTAAGTCGAACACAAAGATTCATATTTTTGTTAATAGCACTTACAAAACTATGTTAATAATATATAAAATCATGAAAATTAAATAAGGTTATAAAATTATCAAAATTACATTTAAAATCAAAATACTAAATTACATTAAAATTAAAGACAAAATTAAATTACAATCACAACAAAATGTATAAAGGAAATATAACATCATGAAATTAAATAAATAAAATTATCAAAATTACATTTAAAATCAAAATACTAAATTACATTAAAATTAAAGACAAAATTAAATTACAATCACAACAAAATGTATAAAGGAAATATAACATCATGAAATTAAATAAATAAAATTATCAAAATTACATTTTAATCAAAAATCAAAATCAAAATTAATACATTAAAATTAAATCTAAACGTTAAAATTAAACCTAAACATTAAAATTAAATACAAAATTACATTACAACCACAATTAATTCAAATATCTATAACTATAACCTTGCCCGCTTCCAGCTGCACCAGACCTGCAGCTGTACATTCGAGTCCAGTGCCACAGGAACGGGCAGTCCAGCCTATCCGATATCACCTTTAAAATACTGTTGGTACTCCCCCGACTACAGGCTAGAATAAATTAGAAGATGTGTCCCACTGCGCTGGATTTTTGCAATCAATGTATTTTTTTTTATGTACCAATAGTGGAAGGGGCATTACCATATCTCTAACACAACTGAGACCAGCTGACGGTTCTTCATCAGATACTTCTGACCTTCGATTTTTGATATCAAATGAAGCGGCCTACCAATTTGAATATATTTTGTAAAGGCGGTATGTCGATCTCTAATGGTTTGGTCGGGCTCTTGTGTTTTCTAATCAAGGTCTCCAGGTACATCTTCGATTATCCTAGTTTTTATAGTTTTCCCTTTATGTGGCCATTAAACCCTTACTCATAAATGTGAAACTTTGCTTTCGCTTAACTTCGGAACTAAATGACCTACAGACTTGAAATTTAGGATTTTATGTATGTGATTATAGTTTACTGGATGACGAAAATTTCTACGTTCTGGTCTTATCCAGAGGTTCTCAAATAAGGGCCTCAAAATGCGGCAATATGGTTCCAATAAAGGATGGTACGGCAATGTTTGCCTCGCGCTCGACTTGGCGAAGGCACTGCCGTGCCCCCCGATCAATCCGTCTAGATAAGGGCGCACGTAATGACGATCTTATAAAAAAAAAGATAGCGTCTGCGCGGCGTCCACATCGCTACGATACTACAAGACCGCGCACGCTATTCGCTCCGAAAGGAACGGTTTTTATTCTTAGGGCCGCTCGTCGCTGTCTTCATCTTCTATGCAGAAGTAAAGAGTCGACGACGCAGCAGGTTGGACGCAGAGCTCTTCACACACGCAGCGATCCTGGCCCCTGCTGGGCACGTGCTCAGGGCCCCGCGATGGATTGGGGCCCCCTAGTCTAGTCCCTTCTCCATTACCAAACGAATACCGATAGCTACTGTACTCTCGCCTGAAAATCAGTCTCAACAAATGCAACTCCAGAGGTGAACGCTCTTTCTCCAAATTAAAACGAACAAAAAATGAATTAAGAAATACTAATGCTTCAGAGATTAAACAGTTTAAGAGTAGGTAATGTCGATAGAATGGGAATTGCTCAAAAACATAGATTTTGAAGATGTGATTAATGACTTTGTTCAACTCAAATCTAGAAAGGTACCGCTTCAATCAGCATAGATACTAATACTTATAAGGACTCATTGTGGATGCTGGTTATTTAGTGTAGTTAGTGTAGTAATAATCTTTCCTTACTAATATTATAAAAGCGAAAGTGAGTTTGTTTGTTTGTTACCTCTTCACGCTTTAATGGTTAAACCGATTTTGATGAATTTTGGTACAGAGATAGTTGGGAACCAGGAGACGGACGTAGGCTAATTTTTATTAAAAAAAAAGTGGGATGTGAGGGAGAACGAGGGAAGAAAAGGGAAAACTTAGCGTTGCTATTACAAATCCATGAGGCGCAAGAACAAAAACTGCAGGTCTGCTTGGTGTGTTATACCGAATTTAACGCGAGCGAAGCCGCGGGCGAAAGCTAGTATCTAATATAACTGTAAAGAAATAAAAAAAGGTAAAATTTGCACATCTACGTTCTTTGTTTATTCTAACAAAAGAGTGCTATACTATTAACACCCTTATAATGTATATATATATATAATGGGGCCCCTATGATGATAGCATCATAGGGGCCCCATTATCCTAATGTGCCCAGGGCCTCTAATAGGTGAAAGACGGCCCTGGTTAACAGGGACGCGGTAGGTCACGACGGTCCTCGAAAAGTACAGGATTCTGTATTTGTTTTTACGTAACGTGCTTGTTTGATAGGAGTCATGATGGGACGTCCCACTGCGGTGAAAAGACGCAACTTGCACTTGAGTGACAACTAGCTCTTGGCTGTGGTGACGTGATAGAGCCTGTTCATGGCAGACGGCCTGGCTACGAGCTGCTTTGATCACCCCTAAACAATAGGCTCGCTCCTTCCAAGGGATAGGCTGAGCTTGCCGCATATAGTTACCGGGCCGGGCCGCCGGGCCGGCCGGGAGTGTTGAGTTTTCGCCGCACTTTGGGTTGAAAACGACCGCGTGGCTTTTATGTGAAGAGATAATCTGTCGATAGATACCACACAGTTTTTTACCTACCTTGTTTTTTTTTTCAGCCCGTAGCAGCCCGACGCGAAGTATGGAGAAGCAACCCTTTTTATTTATTTTTTGATAAGTTCACATCATTTTTGCAGAGCGGTTTTCTTGTGACATAAGCCTATCATTTCCAAGAGTTAGGCAGGTAAGGTCCACCTGCCCTATAATATGTATATCCACATTTTACCAGATATGTTCAGAACGCATGTAAAAATGATAACGCTACAATTGACATTTGCATGGATCGTCGTATTAACGTCGCTCACCGCGTCACCATAGCGCTATTTCATAAGGAAAATATTGTATTTTAAACCACAATGTATACCTACCTAACAACTTGTAAAGGTCTACTCATGCGCAATTTAATGATGGTTACTTCTTTTAAACAGAGCTTATTACGCAGATATTCATACCATTTAACGCAGGTATCAAAAGAAACAGCTGTGGGACAGCTAGGCTGATAGTATTATTTTATCAGAAGAAAACTTATTAGCGAACAGCTTATTACCTTTATAATACGTCATTGGAGTGAACGCAATGATTTACTAAACTATGCTATTTTGTTACAGATTTAATAATGAATAAAAACATATTCAGGAAGGTGTATTTATGTGCGCGTGCCCCAACCCAGGCCGCATCGTCGCTTCACGTGACGTGACTGCGACCAAACGCACTCGTCAATGTTTGGTACTCCCAAACAAACAGAATTATAAATGAGCTGAATGAGTGAGAATTTTCCCTGTCTGTCTGTCAGTCAGATTCCACACTTAGTAGTTGAATGAATGAATATATGCGTTGTTGTCATTCCATCCAAAGAATGAAACGTGGGCAACCGAACTGCCCACGTTCGTAGCCGCTATCGCAGCGAAACGAATCGCGCGCGTGTGCGCTGCCTTAGATCCAGGAAGAACCGGGCGAGCGCGCTCGCTTCCCGCACTAGCAGTACCCCCGTCGAGCGCGTACTCTCAGCCACGTCTCCGCATCCTTCATCCGCCGTCATGCGATTTCTGCCGCTGCTGCTGGCCGCCACCGCCGCCACCGCCGCCACGGTCGCCGCGCACTCCAGCTGCGCGCAGCTCGCCTACAAGACAGCTAACCGTGAGTGCTCCCTACGGCGACGTGTTGACAATGTGTATATGCGATGCGCTAAGCATGCGCGAATGTCGATACAAACGTTAAACGTTACCAAATTAGTCAAAGCCACTGGATGCATGTTATTGCTCCGGGGTTGCGGGTTGTTCGAAAGAGATACCGCGGCCCCGGAACGTAAAGGGCAATAGAAGGAACATGGGTGGGTTTTAGTCAGTACAAGTCTGACCCTCCCCCCCCCCCGCTCCGGCCAGAGCGGGGGAAGGTATTTGATGGTTTCCCAACCCAAAAAAAATGCATTTTATTGCTGATAATGTAACTGTCAATCTATGTAGTAATAGCTTTATACCCCATGCCGTCTGTGTGCTTTGTTGTTTGTCATCTGTCCGTGGTAAAGAAACAAAGAGTGAAGAGTATAATGTTTATATTGTGAGTAGTGAATCACAAATGTTATTAACAATGTGTGGTTGGAAACCAAACTATTATTTTTACCTCATCTAGCGGTACGTGATTTTATTATGAACTTACTGGCTCACGCGGCTTCGCCCGCGAGACGATTGCAAAAAAGTAACCTATGTGTTATTCCAAACTATTTTCTACCCCTGTGCGGCCCGGTACGTGCTTCGCTGCTTCGCTACGTATTTACAAAAAAATGTGATGCAGCGCCATCTGCCGGACTGATTTGTGAATCTAAACCATTCCCAGATCCCCTTGAACACACACAAAAAAATTCATCAAAATCGGTCCAGTCGTTTGAGAGAAGTTCAGTGACATACACACACTAAGATTTATAATATATATATATTTATATTAAATTAATCAGCCCGTGAACCCGTTTTCCCAGAGACAGTGGGATGAGCCGCTCTGCAGGTTGGTACGGAATAATCTTATTAATACACCACTTGCGTACCCGCTTGCTGGCTGTCGGTGAGTGGAAGTCGGGCTTCTAGCTACAGACGCTATCCTAGGACCTATCATAGGTAGGTACTACTGTGTTAGGTGACACAACCTAAAGGCTCGCTACGTGTTTGCGATTGGGTGCTCCTTGTTGGGCTCCGCATCGCTGTCAATTTGGGAAAGCAGTCGACTGCCTCGGACACCATGGCCTTTCCTGCAGTAAGAGTGCAGGTCGTATTGCGCAGCACACTTGCATTAATGATCTCGTCCGTCGTGCTCTTGCCACCGCCGGAGTGCCAGCTGTCTTAGAACCCACTGGCTGCGTACGCATTAATGGAAAGAGACCAGATGGTATGACCATAACATAATGCCATGGAAGTTGGGTAAATCTTTGGTGTGGGATGCAACTTGTGTCGACACCTTTGCACCATCCCATCTACTAGCACGGTGGGCTGCGCTTGGGTTGCTGATGTAGGTGCTGAAAACCTCAAACGGCGCAAATATCACAATTTGATTGGTAGTTATATATTTTAAAAACAAGATCGGAAAGCAGGAGACAAAAAGAAGAAACATAATCCAAACAGCAACTGATTTCTACAGGACACTCTCTGCAGCAGAACCCAATACCGTAAATGGAACTATAAATCTTGAAGACGACGAGATAGAAGATATACCAGATTTCCTATAATCAGAAATAGAAAAAGCTATACATAGTCAAAAAAAATATAAAGCACCGGGCTCAGATCAGATAACAAATGAGGTGTTAAAAATTGCAATAACTATACCTGAAAATTTAAGTTAAATCACAGACATAATATAATACCATACTAAGAACAGAAATTATACCATCGCAATGGGCTAAGAGTACCATCATACTGTTACACAAGAAACGAGATAGGGACATTCATGAAAACTATAGACCAATAAGTTTAATGTCAAATATATACAAAGTATTTTCTATATTGATTTTAAACAGACTTTCAGGGTTATTAGAATAAGGAGTACCAAAAAAATACATACGTATTATAAAAAATGTATATGAGAAAAGCACTGCACAAATAAAATTAGAAACAAAAGGTGAAGAATTCCCAATAGCTAAAGGTGTAAGACAAGGAGACCCACTATCCCCAAAACTTTTCTCTGCAATTATGGAAAGCGTATTTAGAAATCTGGAGTGGGAAAAAGTTGGCGTAAATATAGACGGCAAAAATCTCAACCACTTGAGATTCCCGGACGACCTAGTCCTAATTTCTGACAACGCAACTACGCTCCAACATATGCTGAAACAATTGGCATAGGCAAGCAGAATAGTAGGTCTCACTATGAATGAATCAAAAACAAAGGTAATGACAAACAGGGAAGAAATAGCTATAACACTGGATGATGCAAATATTGAATATGTGACAACCTATACATATCTGGGACGGCTGGTTTCATTCAAGGACCAAACGGACATAGAAATCGAGAGAAGAGTAGCTAATGCATGGAACAGATATTGGTCACTTAAGGAGATATTCAAAGGCGAACAGTTTCCCATTACAGCGAAAAAAAAAAGTTTTTAACTTGTGTGTTTTGCCATGCCTGACATATGGATGTCAAACTTGGGCACTGAACAAAAAACATCATCTTAAACTAAGAACATGTCAGAGGGGTATGGAAAGGAGCATGATAGGCATTGCGAAAAAAGATCACATAAGATCAGAAGAAATACAATCCATAATCAAGGTGGAAGATATCATAAAAAAGTAAGACAGTTGAAATGGAGATGGACAGGACATAATGACAAGAGACAGCAGAACAAAATAGACTAAAATCCTAACAGAATGGCAACCACGAGATGGTAAAAGGAAAATAGGCAGACAGGCAAAAAGATGGATGGATAGACATAAGGAAAGTCGGAGAAGCTACCTGTTCAAGAAAAGCCAGGGACAGAAAAGACTGGAAACAGCTGGAAGAGGCCTACGTGTTACAGGACACGCTGATTACTAAACCGGAGAAATAGATTTGGTTTTTTACAAGCTTTTATTTAACTTGCAATGTATGTATGTAAGTTTGTTCGGGGCGAATCTTAGAACTCAATTTTTTAGATTATAAGTTTGTTTGTTTATAAGTTTATGTTTAGTTTCAGCAATAAAGGCTTAATAATAATCCTTACTTCCTTACTATCCTTACTTCCTTACTAATATTATAAAAGCGAAAGTGAGTTTGTTTGTTTGTTTATTTGTTTGTTACCTCTTCACCCTTTAATGGCTTAACCGATTTTGATGAATTTTGGTACAGAGATAGTTGGGAACCAGGAGACGGACATAGGCTAATTTTTATTTAAAAAAAGTGGGATGTGAGGGAGAAAGAGGGAAGAAAAGGGAAAACTTAGCGTTGCTATTACAAATCAA
Source organism: Ochropleura leucogaster (assembly GCA_958449745.1). NCBI lineage: Eukaryota > Metazoa > Arthropoda > Insecta > Lepidoptera > Noctuidae > Ochropleura > Ochropleura leucogaster. The sequence goes on from OY288208.1 coordinate 19,712,463, forward strand.
TAAGGCGCAAGAGGAACTGTGTTGCCCCAATATCAATGCGGGCGAAGCCGCGGGCGAAAGCTAGTAATATTATAAAAGCGAAAGTGAGTTTGTTTGTTTATTTGTTTGTTTGTTTGTTACGTCTTCACGCCTAAAGGGCTTAACCGATTTTGATGAATTTTGGTACAGACATAGTTGGGAACCAGGAGACGGACATAGGCTAATATTTTTTTGAAAAAAGTGGGATGTGAGGGAGAAAGAGGGAAGAAAAGGGAAAACTTAGCTTAGCTTTAACTTAACTTCTTACAAATCAATAAGGCGCAAGGGGAACTGTGTTACCCCAAATTTAACGCGGGCGAAAGCTAGTAATACATATTTGAGCCTTTTGGAGTTGAAATACTAGGACCATGGGCTCCGAGTACCCAACGTGGCAGCCAAGCATTTCGAGACATAGCGAAGCGATTGGTCGACTGTTCTCGTGACCAGAGTGGCTTCTGGTCAAGAGTAGACCAGCCGTCAGCCTGTTTTTGGCACAAAAAAAAAGCATTGCCATCCCCCGTGGTAATGCTGCCAGCCTTTTTAGCACATTTCCTGTTGACTGCGATGCGGACAAATTTTTTGACGCCCTGTTTGATTTTTTTTTCTCGTACATATTTTTATTTGTGTCTTATAGTTTGTAAATATGTAGCAATTCATTTAATAAATAAAAACTACATAGGTATATACGACGTGTAACATAATAAGCGCAAGACCAGTTTTTTTTTTATTGTTGGGCCACTCGCAGTTCAACTCTCTTGAGTTGTTAGACTGCTTAACCGGACTTTCCTGTGTGACCTCAATAAATTAAAGCCCCCAGTCAGGGCTACAAAAACTACTGTTATACTAACTGCTCGCTTGCTAAGGGCACCCCCTGTGGGGTACGGACCTCGGCTTAGGGCGTCACTGAGGGAGGGCAACAAGGGTGGCTGGGTCGATTAATTAGGGACTTTTAGATTTACTGCTCAGCATCGCGGGCTGGCTTGTAGACCAAAGGACGGTTTCATTACTGGGGGTTTCGCGACGGGCCTCGGCCGCGAGATCGGAAAACGGATCGAGGTCTGTACTTGTATTTTCTAATAGTGCTACTTTCCCTACTCCTAGGTCGGCGAATTTTGCCTATCCTAGTAGGAGAATAGCGGGCTGCCCCTGCTATAAGACTGTTGGGGTGCTTTTCAGCGTTATCAAAGAAACGCTTCGTGAGGCGTTTCAACGTTTGGGCTATGGTCGGTATTTTGAGATCGACATGTAGTCGAGTATTCCGTACCTGGGAGCTCCCACGGCCTTTCGGGGAAATCTGTTCTGAAGGGTTTGATTTGCATCCTGTTGATTCTAGACGGATGGATGTGCGCGAACACGGGGCACGCGTACGTCATGATGGGTCGAATGCACGCTATGTATATGCGCAACTTGCACGTCAGTGACAATTTGCTGCGTGCATTCAACAGGTAGTAGAGTCTGCCTAGAGCAAGGGCGGCGCGCGAGCGCACCGTCTTTATGTGCTCTCCGAAGTTGAGGCGATTGTCCAGGATTACACCAAGGTATTTGGCTCGCTTCTCCCAAGGGATCGGCTTGCCGAACATGGTGATCGGATCGGGGTTGGGAGGGAGGGGGTGTCCTCGGCTGGGAGAAAAGTACCGCCTGGCTCTTGTCGGGATTGACTTCAATTCTCCATTTCCGGAACCAGTCACCTAGGTTGTCTGCGGAGGATCGGAGGGTCTGAATAATGACATTTGCGCTGCGGCCGGAGTAGTAAATGGCTCTTATGGAACCTCGCTTACGATGTGGTTCTACGTATTGGCGTATTCTACGTATATCTCCCCGATGGCGTTATTATCGTTTGCTATGCGGATGACAACCTGATCTTAGCTGGAGACGGCTGAAGAAACTATTGAGCTTGCAGAGCTGGGACTAGAAAGGTCGCGGCGTCGATCCGCGAAGGGGGTTCAGAAATAGCGCCACATAAAACTAAGGCGCTTTGGATCCATAAACTGCCAAGGGCCAGAGAGCAACCCAGCTTTTCAGTCAGAGTTGGAGATGCGCAAGTTCAGGAGGGACGATGCATTAAGGCCTGACTTTGGACGGTCGGTGGGGATTTGAAGAGCACTTCGAGCGCCTAGTTCCCCAAGTTGGAAAGTTGTTGAGTGTTCCACGCGAGCCTCAGCAAAGGGGCCTGCCAGAGCCACCGCCTGCCGGGTTGCGGGTTATTCGAAAGAGATACCGCGGCCCCAGAACGTAAAGGGCAATAGAAGGAACATGGGTAGGTTTTAGTTAGTACAAGTCTGAGATCCCCCCCCCCCCCCCCGCTTCGCCCAGAGCGCAAAAAGGGCAACATATTTGATGATTTCCCATCCGCAAAAAAAGTTAGTAGTGTATCGTTTGACATGCTTTTAGATGTACTTACTAATAAGTTAAAATGAATATTAATTAACTGAATACTGTTAATATTTTTCAAAGATTTTCCGTTTGTTTGTAGAAAATAATGATTTTTGTTAAAAAAAATATTTATTTTACTCGTATTTTTTTTATTTTTTTTTAAACCCCATTGATTTTGAAACTAACACAGTTACTTTAGACTTTTCTGGGTTCCAGTGAACAAATCAAGACGCATTCCAAGACTGTTGAAGGGTGGGGGTTCATACAAAATCCCCCATTTCTTTGACGTAGTCTGTTTACTTATAATCGTGTATATTAATGCGCGTGAAGTGAATTCGGGCAATTAAAAGAAAAAAAAAACGATGGATTCTTTAAAACCGATGTACACGCCCAAACAATAAGAAGTGGTCGGCAATAAAAGACAAGATTTTTTTTTACTCTTTTTAATTAAATAAAGTTACATGTAAAAACCTAATAGCGAGTGTGACCTCCTCTTGCCAAAATCATACCTTGAATCTTTCTGGGCATGCTTTCCACGATGTTTTTAATAACGTTTTGAGGAATACGTTCCCACTCTTCTGCAAAGAATATTTTTAGCTCCCTGATGTTTTGTGTAGCAGGTTGCACTGATCTTACCCGTCTCTTTAGAACATCCCAGACATGCTCAATAGGGAATAGGCATAAAATTTAAATTTGGCTCAAGTATTTTTTTCTAAATTATTTATAGTCCTTAAAAGTTATGTTTTTTATTTAGTTATTATTTAAACCCAGTAAATATTACATAAAAAGTGAAAAAATAACGGAGGGAATTTCAAACTTTCAAAATGCGTCACTATTGGTCGAAACGAACTGTGACGTCACTGGTCGCCATCGTTAATTTATCGGCGTCATTATTAATACTGTGTTACTAGTGTTTGTGAGAAAAATTATTTGAAACTGTATTTCTGTGTTGTTACTTTGCGAACATATATTTGTGGTCAATCTTAGACGTAATTTTAATAATATATTGTAAATTTTGGACTGGGCAGCGAAAGTGTTAATAGCTAATTCACACTAAGATAATAAATATACAATACTTACGGTAAAATGATCTTCACAACAAAATATAACCGATAATACAGATACATATATATCCCTTTTTTTTCTTTTTGGGGTGGGAAATCATCGAATAACTTCAAATCAAATCATTTATTTCAATTAGACCATTACAGGCACTTTTGAATGTCAAGAAACAAAATGAATCTACAGTCCCGCTCTAGGCGGAGCGGGGGAGAGTGTAGACTTTAACTGGCTTAAACCCACCCATGTCCTTCTATTGCCCTTTATGTTCCGGGGCCGCGGTATCTTTTTTGAACAACCCGCAATCCCGGCAGACGGAGACCCTGGCAAACCCCTCTGCTTTGCTGACGTTTTTTTAAGGCGCGCGTGAAATACTACGGTGGCCGGGAGTCGTCTCGCGGCACCCGTCACCCGGGGCGTCTCCCGCGGCGGCTGGGTTGGTTTGAGGTTCTCTCCCTCAAACGCTTGGTACCTCCTTTGCTAGCATTACTGCTTCGCAAAAGGAGGTGACCGCTGCCCATTCCCTCTCGCTCCGGACCATGGCCTGAACCAGGGCCGGACGCGAGAAATCACCGGCGCCGATCACCTCTACGAGGGCACGGGGCGGTGATATTCTATGCCTTTTCATATTCTTACGCCATTGATTTCGTAATTTTGCATCGCGTGGAATATGAAAAAAACACTTAATCTGATGTACTAATGGTAGTGTTTCAACATTTCGGTACCATACAATACTTGTAAGAAGGTTTCTTTAACTTCTTCCATGGTTTTCTTAGCAATTAAAACTAAAAATAACTATTAAGTAACTGAAACGCTACTATAGTAAACAAACGTCAAAAGAACAATGACGTCATCATAAGCGCGCGCAAAATGGTGGCGTTTTAACGGCTCAAAGGGGTTTGAGTAGCTTTGTATGGACTAGTGGCGTCATTTTTTTTTTAGCGGCCACGAATCATTTTCGTGTATTTTTATTGTGTTATGACAAGTACATATATATGTTCAATTATTTTTGTCCTAAGTGATATCGAACTTAGATATTTGCATTTGAAGATTTTAAAAAGTCGTCAATATACGAGTACAAATACTTTAATTAGATAGTATTTTGTAAAGAAATCTTACTTTTATTTTTAATAGGTTGTTAGACTTTGGTTTTACTGTTATACGACCGTCTGTCACAGTGACGTTAGTATTGGTTCTTGGGAAATAATAAAAACACATTAATATGCTTTATTGGACTTTATTAAATAGGTAAAAACACATTTTTTTACTTTCTTGATCCATTTCATCCTCAATATCATGTCGAATTATTGTATCTAAAAATTGTGCCGGCGGAGTGAGATTATTTTGGTATCTGCCCCATCCCATGTACCATATAATGGACATGACGTGCGAACAGCAGCCTAAGGTCCTTTTCCCAACAATGCATGAGCAATAGTGGCCCAAAATTGCATCTAGCCCTTGTGTAGCTCTTTCTACGAGAATATATACATAATATATCCGTCTAGATGAATGCCTGGATTGGATTCTGCCTCGTAGAAGCCACGGATCAATCCCATTGAAGGTTCCCCTCGAAAAATCATTAATATCGGGTTCTCTACATACCTCTTTTACCTACGAACCGTCGCTTTTTATATGTTCTCTGTAGTAACTACGGGCTTGTTGTACTTGGTATGTTCCAAGTGCATAGATAACTAAATCATCAGCAATTAAAATAGGGAAGTCATCCAGTCCAGGAACTTCCGCATTCATATATTCAAAATCAGCCCTTCTTCTATTTAGATGATTTGCTATGACAAACTCGCCTAGTTGATTCCAAGGACTATGTTGAGGTATGCGATTTATTATTTGCTCCGTTAGCCTATGATCAGTCAGTGGTACCCCAAAGACATTTAATAATGCTGCAGCTATTCTTATTTCGTCAAATAGGTGACTAGCAGCTACATTGAAATTCTGGAACCGAAGCTGACGGAATTGATTTTTTAAGGGAAAAAATTTTGTGTTCACCAAAAATACTGATCGTGCACCAAATATTCTTTCCTGAATGCTAAAAAAATGCGTAGGTTAGGTTAGGTTAAAACTGCGACCCCCTACGTACCCCAGTAACGACTTGCATTAATAGAAAATGGATAAAGATATAACACTTTTTTATTGTAGTGCTGTCTTTTTCCTGATGCTCGTTATGACATATTTTAATTAACATATTTTGGTGCTCATTCAGTAAATTTGGTGCAACACAGGCAAAATTAGGTAAACGAAATGGGAATAAATTGAAGTACGTTTAAATACCATCCATTTTTTAATCTGCCATTAATGGTTTCGACCACCCAACGGCATATGGTTACTTTTCTTGAATCGTTGGCTTGTTGTGTGGGAAGTTGGTATTCATTATCATCTTTAGATAAAGGCATATATGCACAGTATCCACATGTCTCCACTTTTTCGATGCAGTCTCTGAACCCTCTGTCTAATATAAGGACATCGTTCTCATGAAAGAACCAATGAAACGGATCGCTTGGATTCTTCATGATCTCTGAGAGGATCGTCGCATCGGATTTAGTTGCTTCATATAAGCCATATATATCTATGATATGGCCATCAGGACAAACCATTAAAAAAGGCTTTAATAAATGCCGGAACTTGTGTAAACTATATGACTTCCTCTGAAAGTAATAATTGCTACTTTTTTGCAAATAAATGTATGTGCTATCTAATATGATTATGGCCTTCCTTTGAGTCAAAGAAGCATCAGGATTGCCAAATAACGTGTTAGGGATTGTTAAACATCTCGTGATAACATCTTGACGAATTAAATGATTATAGCCCTTGGCTATCATCATTTAATTCGTGTGAAACAAATTCCCTTATTATGTCTTGTCTTACAAGATTCATAGTTTTTTCTAAAGTCTTTCTTGGCATATTGAACATCTGAGATAATCTCTGATTTGACTCACCCGTGTGAAGTTTGGTAATCACGGTAGCTAGAGCTCTTCCTGCTTTATTTTTATAGCGTTGAGATATACTAGCCCTAGCTGCCCAGCTTTGAAGGATATCTTGGAATTGGGATTTTGAAAAACCAATATAGTAATGGAAAACAGAGTTGAGAACGGAGAGACGGTCTTTAATAAATTAAAAATTAAAGACCGTCTATCAAAATCTAAAAAAACCTTCCGAGTTCTTAACATGTCCATCATGTCTTTTAAATGAGACGGGGTAAATTCGTTTAGAATCCGACGAGTACTTAATTCAATATTTTGCCACACTGTATCTAACATATGCTCTTCACATACGCGAGTGCCACGTGGTATATAAAAGCATTTTTCCTGTAGTACTGTGGCTCTAATATCAATGTGAATTCTCTTTAATTCTCTATTATTGCATGCTGCAATAATACATACGTGAGTATTAAAAGGCGCACGAGTGTAACCCGGTAACGGTATCATTCGCATCATATCTACTTGCACTTCTCGATCTTGGATATTTGATATAGATTGCTCCGGTACAGAGTGTTCTTCGGCAGGGTCCTCTTGCGTAGGTTTATCTGATGGACCGGCAGTAGGATTATCAGCATTGACTTGGGCGCTAGCGTAACGTTGAGCACGTTGTAGACAAGGTCTACAGATTTTGTCCTCTTCACTAAACTGAAAAGGGAAAACATGTATTATTGATAATAGTTATTTGTTATACAAGAGTGCAAAGTTGCTTTTTAACCGCGTGTTCAATTTTGATGACCGAGCAAGCGTAGGATTCTAAAATTGAATCACGAGCGCAGCGAGTGATTCAAAATTAGAATCCTGAGCGTTAGCGAGGGAATCAAAAGAGCACGAGGTGAAAAATCTTTGCGCTCGAGTGCAACACGTAACTTTTCATTCCACCTCAGCGAGGAAATGCAAAAAAAAACGTTTACAATCGCAAGACAATCAGAAGGTATAAATTACTACATTATGACAGGTAAGTATTACAGAATAATCTTTAAATTATAACAAAATAATATTTTTTACTTGTTTTCAATTTTCTTGTTTTTAATAAAAGGTATAGCAATGACGTGAAACGTGAAAAAAATGCCGCGTAAAGAACCGCGTACAAAGCTAATTGAAAAAAACACCAAGAAGGTTCCGAGTCTGAGTTTTTAACAAATTAAGAAAAAGTTGTATGATATATTCGGCACCATAGAGGTAGCAGTAAATCGGTTTAATGTTTTTTTAATTCACAAACTTAGTGCACACGATGTTCTAAATTCAATTTACTTTATCCTCTAGAGAATAAAAACGGATTTTCCACTCAGATATTGAAGATTAAAAATACTCTTTCCGAGATGGTGGGATAAAAATGATATTTATTTTGCACAAAGGTTTTAGAAAACACTTTTACACGTCAATTTTTTTCGTCAGTTTTACCTGGATGAGGCTGGTGGTGTTTTCTAACTGACTAACCTGAGAAGAAACACCGAAATAATCTCCTATAGACCGAGAATTACATTTTAAACATGTGATGGTCAAATCGTATGAGAACCTTGTTTTCACCTTGCAATAATTCATAGATATTATACTACTAGTGAGTTCATGCATTTTCGTATCTCGCTTTAGTTTTATGAACATATAAAAGTATTAGGTTTCACAAAACTTACCTGCAAAACATTGGCAATTTTTACCAAATACGTCATTAAAGATGGATTGTTTTGTATAAACTCCGCTGTCAAACTATACGATCTACGACGAGTTCCACCAACACGATTAACACTTCGTGGGTAACAGATACAAAATGCACTGTTAATTCCATCCATGGCGTACATCCAAATCGTAAGAATATCAGAGTCCAAAGAGTTATGCTGGGTCAGTCACAATACACAAACAATCACAATGTCCAAGAAAATGCCAAGTCGTTATAATTATCCACAAGTCTACGAGAGATTATAAGCGTAAAAAGTAACACACAACAATAAGGGACGCGCTCTTAATGCCGAGTGAGGGGACGGGCCAAGGTATACCGCAGGTAAACGAAACGTGTATTGTGATTGGCTTATCGGTATCGCCCGACGCGCGCCACTCCATGTGCCCATAGATCACAGTAATCGAGCATTCGGTCCATTCGTTTTCGTCATTATATTATTATTTGATTTATTTTATTTGAAATTCGTGAAACAATACAGCACAAACCTAAAAAAGTGAAGTAGAATATAATCACAAGTTTACAATCACAAGATAGGTACACTTTTATTTCAATTTAGGTATTAATTACTACATCATGACAGGTAAGTATTACAGAATAGTCTTTAAATTATAACAAAATAATAGTAAGGTATAATTAAGAAAATTTTAAAGTAACGTTGCTACAGTTATTTAAATTGAGTGTAATATTTTTGTTTGGTACTGTAATATTGGTGTTGTGTACTGTTTTTCGGTAAACTATCTGTCATACTTAATAGTTGTACCGATTCATCGGATTCCCTTGGCGTGAATGTTGGAGAGAGAGGGAGATGGTTAGGTGTTTCATAACGGCTTATTTTTTATGTAGAAGGGCCAGTCCAAGGATCCGATTGAGGCTCTTTCAGTGTAATGGCTCCTACGATGCCTTCACATATTTTGGATGGAATCCTCTATGTATCCCTCTACAACTGCATTGGACTTCCAGCCTCCGTGGCGCTTAAGGGACAGGAGATCAGCTCCGGAATCAGCCAAAAGTGTGGCTAAAGTTCGTCGGAAACAATGACCCGTGTAAAACAGGGGTTCTGGAAGTTCAAGAAATGTTGCAATTTCTCGTGGGATACTGCCAATTTTATTAATACAAATAGGCTGTCTAACACACTTTCCATTGCGATACTGTAGAAAAAATCGATTGATTGGAGTGTTAGGTGGGCGTAAGGCTTGATATTTCTCAACAATAATTACGTATTCCTTGCGAATGACGAAGTTGCGGTCTCTTTTTGTCTTTGTATTACGTAAATTAATTAATAGTGAGTCATCTGAATGTTTCTCAATGTTTTTGACATTAAGTTGTGTTAGTTCATTAGTTCGACATGCTCCCTTTATTCCAATAATAAGAACAACCTGTAACGTAAAGAGTATTGTAGTAGATAAATGAATAAAATTGATATGAACGCATAATTATGTCTATCAACATCTACAAAGTATACTATTTAATTGAGATTAATGAGTCTAAGACAAGTCTGACATGCCCCCCCGCACCGCCCAGAGCGGGGGAAGTAATTGGATGATTTCCCACCCGAAAAAAAAAAAGGCTTCCTCCAGTCCCTTTTAGCTGGTAAATACGTTCCGATTGGCCATTTCAACTTATAAGTAATACTGTAAACAAAACGAAATTTTAGTACGAATCTGCCCGCTGTACCCGCCTGTGTACAACAAATGAAACAAACCCTACTTTACAAGTTTTGTAATAAATTTTCATTCTTATGTTATTATTACCAACACAAATAAATAGTCTCCATAAAAATAAAAAAAGAAGTTGAAATATTTCACTATTTTTGATAAAAATCAACAAAATAATCTTGTCTTACCTTGCATGTCGTGTCTGGACTCCGTATTTTATTACAAAATAAGTGACATTTGTTTTCGCGCCACCGCCTATTTTTATTTATTATGTGGTAACTAGTGTCATCTAGATTTGTAATTTCTAACTACCTTTAACACTACCCAAAGATAAAATACACAATTTATCGATTAAGTAGTTGTACCTGCGCAGGTACAGAGGGCGTTAATGGGTTAATGGCTAAACCGATTTTGATGAATTTTGGTACAGAGATAGTTGGTTTAGTTTTTTTAGAAAAAGAGTGGGATATGAGGGAGAAAGAGTGAAGAAACAGGAAAACTTAGTCTTGTTATTACAAATCAATAAGGCGCTAGGTACCGAATTTAACGCGAGCGAAGCCGGGGGCAAAAGCTAGTACTATATAGTAGGAAGTAGGATTAGTAGGATAGCACCTAAACCGAAATATTTTTAAAAACGTTATTTGTTCATCTGGGTTTTTTTTCAGAGACGGTTCGCCACTGTTAACAACTACATTAAAGGCATAGATAGGTACAATAACAAGCTACAACGCAACGTTAATATTTAGTTTTCCTCAAAGATATTATTGTTATGTAGGTATATTCAGTCGAGCAAACAATACAGAGGCCAACAAAATAGAACACAACATAACTAATTATCTAAATGAAAATAATTAATTGAAGTACATATACTTGTAATGCTGCCTAGTGATTTTATCTTATCAGATTATGACTGTAAATAAAGTGTATGCTTGTAATTCATTCATAGACAAATTCTGCATGTAGATTACAAAAAAAAAAGTAAAACAATACTATAACGAAATACGGCAAAATAAAAACGTAGAACAGTAAGTTAGTAGTTTGAATGATTGTGATTTGCAACATGTTGATCCGGGTAGGAAGAGTTTCGATTGTGGAAGGTATACGCTCTGAAGTGGGACAAAACTAATAAAAAGCGAAGTTTAGCGAGCAGTACCTACGGGTTCAAATACAACCCTAAGAAAAGCAAGCTGCTGGTGTTTAGGGGCAGAAATAAAAGTCCGTCATAAATCTCTCGATACCTATAACATTGTGCATAGAGTAACCCATTTTAATTATCTGGGCCACATTGTTATCGAAGACGATACTGGCATGGAAAGGGAGTGCAGGTTATTGGCTGTGAGGGGAAATATGGTGGCCCGAAGGTTTGCTGGTTGTTCAGCACAAGTAAAAATTACACTGTTTAAGGCTTACTACCAATCATTTTACACCGGCAGCCTTGGGCTACTCATACCCTAAAATCAGCCAATGCCCTGCGAGTACAATATAACAATACGTTTAGGGCGCTGTTGAGGCTTCCACCCTATTGTAGCGCGTCCGGTATGTTCGCCGATGTGCACACTGACGACTATTTTGCAATTATGCCTAAGAAGGTGGTGACAGTGATGTGCAGACTGGGAGGAAGTACCAACAGTATTTTGAGGGTGTTTGCCGAAACGCTGGATGGGCCTACCCTGGCTAGGTTTATCAAGCTACATGTCTTACATGGGCCTTGATGAATCTATCCAGGGCTGAGTATGGCCTCACTATTCCTTTTTTATAAAACTACTAACATAGGTGTTAATGATAATACTAACACAATATGGGCCAATGTAGTCTGTAAATAAAATATTTTATTTTAAGCAATAAATAGCAAATTAAATGATACAAATAAGTTTTTTCGGTGTCAAATACATATTATTATATTATAACTGATTGAGAGGGTACCAGATATTCAAAACACATCGACAAAGTCACATAGCTAGTCCAGGAAAGGTCATTTTGTCGCTAACATATTAGTTAGTCGATACAGCAAATAATTTGATCTCTGATGCCAAGTGTGATGCACCCTCACATATTTACTATTTGGTCTCAGATGTAGAGCAGTGCTTTTAAAATATGAAGAATGCAGAACAGGCTGTTCTTTTGGTGCTTCATTCCCTATAGATAAGGCAGGAATCTTCGACCAGACTGGTGTCGGGTTTTTTTTTATTTTTGTTTGGTGGACTAATGCTCGACTCTTCGTCGTTGGTCGTCGGCTCGGCCCGTAGCGCGTTTCTTGATGTCGGCTTGTTCTTAAGCCGCCACCGATTACATTGGATTTGTATGTTAGCTCTTCATTCGTATCATAGATGGCGGTGCATTTTTCTTGATGAAGTGTCGCTACAAGTGCATTTCCTATCCTACTGAGTTTTATATTAAACTAGCTGTGCTTATCGGTTTTACCCGCTGTTCAGCACCTAAGTGTCGTAGCAAATTTTATATAGCCTAAGTGGCTTTCTGTAGGTAAAAGAATTTTCAAAATCGTTTCAGTAGATCAACAGATTACCCTGTCCAAACTCGCAAACTTTACCTCTTTATAATATAAGTACAGTATTGTTTTAGGACACAACCTGACAATATTCTTTGCCCTATAAATATTTGCCAACCTTTTTAATATAACCATGCAGCCTCCAGAAAGTATTGTTTACAATGATATGAGTGCTACCGGTGCGGAGCCGGACCGGGCCGCTACTCGGTAGCTTGTTGTTGCAATAATACTTGGCCACCTTATTACAAAGGGGAAATAAACCGCCTTTGCAATACATATCTCTCGGCACGTTTTGTCGGTATGAGATTTCAGTCCAGGTCACATGATATGTCCATCTGGTCTGTTGTTACGAGTAGACAGGGGCTCGAAAGTCTGACAAGCAGTCTTTTCAAGGAGTGTCAGATCGTAGCTAGCGTTAGGTGAAGACACTCAATATGTGAAATCGTGGCACCTTTTTTTTGCGGGTGGGAAATCATCAAATAACTTCCCCCGCTCTGGGCGGAGCGTGGGGGAGTGTCAGATTTGTACTGACTAAAACCCACTCATGTTCTATTGCCCTTTACGTTCCGGGGCCGCGGTATCTCTTTCGAACAACCAGGCAGGCGGTGGCCCAGGCAAGCCCCTCTGCTTGGCTGACATCTCTTTGAGGCGCGCGTGAAACTGGTGCGTAGTAGCGTGGTGTAGCACACCGTCCGTCTGTCTATTGAAGACAGGTCCGCCTAATGGCTATCACCTTTTGGGGCGCGTTCAGGTAGCGGGTGGCGCACCGCCCTAAAGAACGCGCCCATACCGGGGCCCCGTAAAGTGCTATGGACCGCACGACTCCGGCATAGAGCCTACGGTAGGAGGCGTTTAGCAATCGCTACACCGATGTTCTGAAAATAGTTTCCTGTAAATTGTTTCTATTATTTTTAATGTTATGCGTCGCCGTCGGCAATATGTATTTTACTGTATGGTGTCAAGTTCCGATTAATTGTAAGTTGACATCATTTAATATTGTTTGGTCGGCAGAAGCGGCGCTAACAGGGTGGCGCAGCGTGGCGTACCGCGGCCGTGCGGTGAACGTGACGCTGGTGTGGGGCAGCGAGCCGGCGCACGCCGCCGCCGCGCTGCTGTCCGTGCTGCTGCGCCACGTGCGCCTGTACCTCGGCGTGCAGCTGCCGCGCGCGCGCAGCCCGCACGACATCGCCGCGCTCGCCAGCAACTTCTCATACGATATACACGCCAGCTATGACAAGTAAGTACCACGCCTGAAAATACCTAACCCGAACCCAACCGTCTTTTCTTTAAGAACATCAATCTACTTAGTGTCTAGTTTATAGTTAAATAGTTAACATGTGAGTTAACACAGTTAACTACATGCACATCTACCTATGGGCTGTCCTGTCACAGTAGTTATAGATTTATATGTGTAAGTTAATATTATTTTACATCATAGTTTGGAAAATATAAAAAACCAAGTGCAAGTTCGACTAGCTCACCAGAGGATCCCATACAAAGTTGCGACATAAACTGCTATATCTTTTCACTTTCCTTGTCTACCCTGTAAGTTTACAGGGTAGACAAGGGGCCACAGACTAAAGTTTAAATTTTAACTCGACAACTTGACGCGTTATTGAAATAAATGATCTTGACAGACATACAGATAGACAACAAAGTGATCCTATGTGGGTTCGTTTTTATTTCCTTTTGAGGTACAGAACCGTAAAAAAGCCAACGCAAAGGAAACTGCAGGCAGAACCAGTCCGCAGGCTCGAGTATCACAATTAAGTTATATGCTTACGATTCCGAACCCGAACAAAGCGCTTTGCAAGCATAGCGTATGCTTCCTCATTTACTGTGCGAGCCGCCAGCGCCAGTCTGTGGAAGTCACAACCAGCTCCTCCGTTCCCTGATCATTACAATCTGGATCTTTTCAAAGTTTATCGGTTGTTTTGAGGTTCTCTCCCTCAAATGCCCGGCCACATCATTCGCTAGCATGACTACTTCGCAGAAGGAGGTGACCGCATCCTATTCCCTCTCGCTCCGGACCATGGACTGAACCAGGGCCACAGGCAATCCTCAAAGAGGGGACTTACCGCCACTATTGTGGCGTGCCCTATTTCAATAACCCTTACAGGTACTTTTGAAAAAACAAAAGATGGAGCTACAGTTCCAGTCATAAGGCATAATAACTTATGAAAGTACCGTAGTTGCCCATTCCAAAGCGTTTTAAACATAATATTTTTACAAAATCATTGGTTACATCATTCATGTCGAGATTAAAAAATATGCGAAAACGACGTAGCCAAAAATGAACATTAAGAGCGTCCACAGTGAAAGTAACGCACACATAATATGATGACGCATATATCAGCCCCATTCAGCTAAAGCATTTTGAAGGGAACTAAAAGACCCGACACACTCGCCACATTTACGTGAGCATGACATACCTACACTCAGCCACCAAGGCACATTCGTGTCAATGCTAGTACATAGCACTCATGAAGCCCGTGTGCTTCATAAAATTATACAAAACCTACTCGAAAATTGAGTTTATACAATCCAAAGATCATTTTGATATACAATACAGATTTCAGATTACAATCAATTAGTTTGCCCCTATAGTTGTGGAGCAGGACCCGCATTTAGCTAAAGATTTTATTATGAATATAATCCGCCAATTTATAATATGCTTGCCTACGTACTTTGCGTTTTATACAAGACTAGCTTTTGCCCGCGTTTTTGCTCGCGTTAAATTCAGGGTAACATAGTTCTCTTTTCCTGATTTGCAGGTACCTGCTAACTGTAAGTGTCTACAATTGTGCCTTATTTATTGTAATAGCAAAGCTAAGTTTTCCACTTTTCTTCCCACTTTCACCCTCATGTTTCACTTTAAAAGAATAGCCTATGTCCGTCTCCTGGTTCCCAACTATCTCTGTACCAAAACTCATCAAAATCGGTTAAGCTATATTAAAGCGTGAAGATATAATAAGTCTCAATATCCTTACTTCCTTACTTAATTATAAAAGCGAAAGTGAGTTTGTTTGTTTGTTTGTTACCTCTTCACACTTTAATGGCTAAACCGATTTTGATGAATTTTGGTACAGAGATAGTTGGGAACCAGGAGACGGACACAATTTTATTTAAAAAAAGTGGGAAGTGAGGGAGAAAGAGGCAAGAAAAGGGAAATCTTAGCGTTGCTATTACAAATCAATAAGGCGCAAGGGGAACTGTGTTACCCCAAGTCTCACGCGGGCGAAGCCGCGGGCGAAAGCTAGTATTTTATAAAAATTAAATACTACTGCACACGAGGTGACGGCTTCGTGTTATGTTTGTTATGGTCTGTTTATTTCGAGACATCCGCATCCGTACGAATTATTGGAAACCATTCCATCACCAGCACCTCCGCACTGCATTGAAAATCGTATACGTAAGCAAAGATTTTTGGATATAGCAATAAACTTAAACTTGTGGGATATTACTTAAAACATCATTAGCAAAATCAAAAGCGGCAATATGGGACAGTGAACAATCGGGCATACTTTTATCACTTGAAACAACTCCACTCACAATTAAGTTTAATATTAAAATGTATACAGTTTGGTGGTAGGCATATCGACGGCATGGCGGCCTGGCCCACCGGCACCGTGGGGGGAGTTCAGGGGCGCCGAGCCCGGGCTGGCGGGCCCACGCCTGGCCGAGTTCGGCGCCAGCCCCGTGCCCACGCGACGCCGCCTGTTCGCGACGCTGTCAGGAGCCGCACGCCAGCGCGACTACTGCCGACAGCTGCACGTGCGTTGGGCATCCTACGCCAACGCGACTCTCCTTGCAGGTTGTGACTTCTTCGACGCACAGTAAGTATCTAACGGCATAATTGGTGTATTTCCTGCTGGCGGGGGGGGGGGGGGGTGGGCTAAAACACTGTATGTGCGCCTGTAGAATCCATAAACTTACTAATATTATAAAAGCGAATTTGTTTGTTACCTCTTCACGCCTAAATGGCTAAACCAATTTTGATGACCCTGGAGACGGACATAGGCTATTTTTTTTTAAAGAGGAAAAATGAGGGAGAATGGCGGAAAAAAGGGAAAACTTGGCATTGCTAATTACAATAAATAAGGCGCTAGGGCAAAAACTACAGCTTAGCAGCAGCTGCTTAGCTGGACCGGGAGCTCCTCCTGGAAGCCTCGATCGTGCAGGCCTGGGTGTCATCACCGGACAGGCCTGCCGACACCAACCACGAGGCGGACTGGTTCCAGGAGGCCATGTCTGAGATCTGCGACGTGGCAATGCCCCGAGTCCGGTAGGGAAGCGCCCGGCATCAGGTGTACTGGTGGTCTCGAGAGCTGACGGCATTGCGAGAGACATGCGACACCTGTACGCCAGGCACCGCAGGCTCCGTATCCGAGCACCAGATGCGGCAGCCATTGAGGCGGAGCTCAACGCCGACTTCAAACTAATTTCAAGTCGGCGGCGCCAAACAAGCAAGAAAACTACTAGATAACGTAAAACGGGAAATATTGTCAGCTTTATTGATTGTCGATCATTGTATGTTGGCGCCGCCTCAAAATTAATTTCATACTTTAACTTTGGAGCTTACCTAGACTAAAAGGTTTTTATTTTTCACTTTTCGTCGGTTTAATTTTTTGTTAAAAAGTTTTTATTTATCTCTTTTTGGTTTTCTTTAACAGCAAATTTGTTGTTGCTTAACTTAGTCTAATTTGTATTTAATGTTTTGTTTGGTTGTTATTAAAATTCCAAATTTCTCGGCTTTTTTAAATCAAATATTTTTTTTTGCTTTCTAGTTTCCTATTAATGTCTGATGATTTTTTGTTGAAAATCTACATCGTGCTCAATATTTGTGTGCTATTATTAGGAAGCTACATAACTTGCTTGCTTGCTTGCTTTAAAATTCTTGATAAGCGAAGAGAGGCGTAAGCATAAGGATAGTGCTTCGATAAGAATGTTCATTACCGTCAAACAGGTTGACAAGTACTAAGATGACTACCATGAATTCGAAACACCATCGCGTCCTTGGGATACCTCCAGATATTGTTGTACCTACCAAAAACTCTGAAGAATTGTGATGCCCATGAAAGCAAAGGAAATACAGTGAAAGCGATGGGTGTGTTGCTGGATCTCTATTGATTGCAATTTTTAAAATAATAAGTACTGGAATTTTTTTTTAACACATGATGTTGCCGGTAATTCTAAGCTGGGCCGTCACGGTACATAAACTGCAAGGGTCGGCCCTCGATAAAGCATGACTTCAGTCCTAGGTCAATTCAAATTTAGTAAAATTATCAGATTTAGAACCAAATAAGGTGTTAATCTACCCGCATGATTTTTGCGCTGACTGAAATGCAGAGACTGAAAGGTTAACTCACTATGCCCTGCACATTATGACAGAAATTTAATTTTCATAATCTTAATATACCTATATAAATCACGTGTCACGTTGTTTGTCCGCAATGGACTCCTAAATTACTTAACCGATTTTAAATTAAATTATTTGCACACCGTGTGCAGTTTTCAACTTGAAAGATAGGTAGGTAGAAAGGTAGAATATTGCATTGTGACGCATGCCGGGGCACAAATAGTTTTATTATGTGATGTTACTTCTCGTAACACTACTTTGTGTAATTTTAGAAACAACACGTTCCTGGTATATGTGCTTGGCGACGACAAGTGCGATGCGCTGCAGCAGCGCCTGCAGCAGCGCGCCAAGCACAGCGGGGCCCGGCTGCACTTGCAGCGCCTCAGCCGCGCCGGCTTCGAGCGCAGTCTGCAACCGCAACACAGCGCCAACCGCTCGTTTCTGTTCCTCGACTATGACATGTGGCACGAAGTTCCAGGCGTGAGCATCGTGGAGCCTCCCCCCTGCGAGTCTGTCGACACTGATTGCACGCAGGAGCTAGATACCGCCATTGCTATGCGCGTCGCCGATGTCGACATTTTACAATCGTACGCGCCTCAATTTTTACAATTCATTCGTGACTTTAAGCCATCACTTAAATCTTTGAGATCGATCCTTGAACGACAAGCAAACGGAGTAGACATAGAAGAGGCAGCGTGCCAGACGGCATTAGACGAAAGAACTTATGGCCGTAACAAAACACTTGACCTGCATAAGTATACTGTGTTGATATATTTTTGCTCTGGCGATCCCAGTAATAGTTTTTATTCTCAGCATATCGGTTACCAAATTAGCAGATTTATCTATTATCAAACATCTGTATTTGGATGCGATTTACAAATGTTCAGAGAATTCGTCAATTGTTCCGACGATTACCACATGAGCGAAAAGTTAAACGATTACATAAAGTCATCAAGTTTCAATGCATTGTTGGGCGTGGTGTCCATGACGGGGGAGGGGAAGGGCGCTACTGCAGCATCGGCGATCGCGTCCGCCAGCCGTGTGCCGCTCCTGCTGGCGGACGTGGTGCCAGCGGACGGCGTCGCCGCGGCCCGCAGCACGTGGCGCGTGGGCGCGACCCCGCGGCACCTAGCGCGCGCGCTGCTGCACTTCGTGCGCGAGTCGCATTGGACTCGCGTGGCCGTGCTGTCCCAGCCCACGAACCTCGCTCGAGACTACTATGCTGCACTCGAAGAATGGGCGGACGCGGCAGAAAGGATCGTTCTTCGCGACTTTTCGGTTCCTCTTCATAATTTAAGGAAACAACATGCTCAAAAAGTTTTACAAGAACTAGAAGAAGTCAATGCACGCATCATATTTATTAACGCGGACGCACGAGCTGCCAGCGTAATCCTTGATGCTGCGGTCGCAGATGGCAAGGGCTATGCGGACGGCTTCGTGTGGATAGTCCGCGACTGGCAACAGAACAACGTCGTGTGGCGAACTGAACACTTCATAGTATCGTCCTGGTCGCGGGGAGTGGAGGACATTTCGCGCGGGGAGGGGACCGCCGCGTTACATAACAAGATGAAGGACCTGCCCCGCCCATGGCCACCGCACGCTGTATCATTCGCTAACGCACTACTCACACTATCAGTAGGCTTTCTAGGCATTTTCAAACGATTGACGATGCGACAAGATCTGCATAGAAATGAAATGATTCGGTGAGTAATTGTAATTGAATTTGCGTTCATCGAGAAATAATGATTTTTAAACTTTTCGTGGTAGCTCATTTCAGGGCACATCACTCACTAAAAAAATACACCCATGTAAATAAATACATGTAAGAATTGAAGTGTTTCATTTTTATTTCGAAATTCTAATTAATCGGTTGTTTTATTAGGAAATTATAAAAATCATTATTTCGAAATATTGTATTTGTGAAAGCTACAATATTACTAGAAGGCATAGGACATGTTTTTTCGACAGGGAGGAATAAACATATCTCACTTACTGTTATCTTCGAAGACTAAGTAATAATTCGATTCGCCTTAACCGAACTAATTGAACGGCAGGTCACTCCAAGAAAGTCTCATCAGTAAGCCCGTGACAGGCGTCAGTCAGCAACTTCGCTTCAAGGAGCGCTCCATCGAGGAGACCTTCGTGTTCGTGGACCAGTGGCGCGACGGTAACATCACGCGATTGGCGAGGTGGCGCGTGAACGCGACCAGTGGCGCCGTGCGCGGCCAGAGCACGGACCGCGCTGCACTCTCGCCACCCCGTGGCCTGCCGCTCTACGACGGTGCTTCGGGTTGTATCGTGCGCTCCGGTGATGAGTTCTCTCCTAGATGCCACGACATCCCGTGCATTTTCGTTCTGCTGCTGGTGGCACTGGCGCCTGCCGTCGCGCTGCTGGCGCGCCGCGCACTACGCCGCCGCTTCGCGCGCCTGCAGCAGGAGCAGCAGATACAGGCGATCGCGCGGCGTCGGCACGTGGCCACCGTGCTGGCCGCGTACCTGGTGGAGCGCACCGCGCTGGAGCTTCACGAGGAGCTGGGCGCGGGTCGCTTCGGCAGCGTGCGACTGGCGCGGCTGCGCGTACCCGCGCGCGCCCCGCGCTACATCGCGGCCAAGGCTCTCCGTGAGAACGCCGCGCCGACCGAAGAGAGTGAGTTTCTACGCGAGGCGTGCACGATCGCCTCTCTTGAGCACGCACACATCGTGCGTCTGGTCGGCGTGTGCATCGCGGACGGGCCGCCATTGGTACTTATGGAGCTAGCGTTTTTCGGTGACCTGTTGGGCTACCTCCGCGCGCGGCGTCACCTGGTCGAGGGTGCGGTGTCGGAGTCACTGGAGGCGCCAGCGGCGTGTGGCGAGGCGGAGCACGTATCGGCCGCGGCACTAACGCGGCTGGCGCGCGAGGCGGCGGAGGCACTGCAGTACCTGGCCGTGCGCGGCGTGGTGCACCGCGACGTACGCGCCGCCAACTGCCTGGTGGACGAGCGACGCTCACTAAAACTGGCCGACTTCGGCATGGCGCGCGACACGGTGGCCAGCGCGGACGGTGCGCCCGAATACGCGTGCCGACGCCGCGGCCTGTTTCCCGTGCTGTGGATGGCGCCCGAGAGTCTGGCGCAAGGCGTTTTCTCGCCCGCGTCAGACGTGTGGGCGCTCGGCGTGCTCGTGCTGGAGCTGGTGACGCTAGGCACGCGGCCGTACGGCTCCATGTCGCCGTTGCGCGTGCTGGAATACGTGGCGGCCGGGGGGTCGCCGCCGCTGCCGCTGGATGCCACGCCGCAGACGTGAGTGCGCGGGCGGGTGGGAACCCGAGCCGGTGCTCGAACAGCTGCTGACGAAGCGTGTTGCAGGCGCGGTCTGGCGCGGCTGTGCTGGGCGCACGCGGCGGAGCGGCGCCCGAGCGCGGCGGAGGTGGCGGCCTACCTGGCGGCGTGGCCGCTGGCGCTGCGCCCGGCGCTGCTGAGCGAGTGCGACGAGCCGGCCGACGCCGACAGCGGCTTCGGGGAGTCACCGTCCACCGAGCTGCTACCACCCGACTCTCCTCTGCATTCTCTCGACGATTTCGCCGTAACGCACTGAGCTGCACAGGTAACAATACGTTCTAAAAATAATAAAAAAAAATAAAAAACACAACTGCCACGTCAAAAAAACTAAAAAGAAAAAAAAGATGTTAGTTTTAACAAATCGCAGTCGGGGGACAAATTTGTAGAATACTTTCTTGCATAAAAAGTCCCCGACTGCGATGTTTTTGTTGAAACTAACATCTCGTTTTTTTCTTTTTAGTTAATTTTTTTTTGACATGGCAGTCGTGTTTTTTTAATTTATTTATTTTTATTTTAAACCTTTTAGTGACAAGTTTTATATAAAAATATATTATAAAACACATTATATTTCTTTCATATGCACTGTCTTAATTTTTTTTAAAGAAACCGGGAAAAGTGTAATCTGTTCCACGAGTGTACGACTAAACGCCGACAGACACTACGCCGACAGACTGAACACCGACAAGACTTTACTTCGACGGGACTCTTCGCCGACATGGCTCTCTCTATTAATGCAAGTCGTTTCTGCCACTCGCCGGCCGCTGCCGCGGCACCGCTCGCTACGCTCGCTCGGCTCGTGCGTAGGAGGTCACAGTTTTAACCTAACCTCACCTACCCATTGCGTCGCTGATGCGCCGTGTCGGCGAAGAGTCCTGTCGGCGAAGAGTCCCGTCGAAGTAAAGCCTTGTCGGTGTTCAGTCTGTCGGCGTTTAGTCGTACACTTTTATGTTACAAATAGTATTTATAATATTCAATAATATACTAATACTCTTTCACGCAGATCTTTCTCTTCTTTCTTTTTTTAATATTTGTTGTTGCGAGCACGGTTGTCACTGCTACAGCAATTTTTTGAAGTTTCGATACTGACGACGGCATAATGTAAAATGTGACAATACGTTTATCACTCTAGACATTCGCGTATAAACTGAGTTAAGGCCCTATTCGCAGAGCAGTGTAATAAGCGCCGCACTAACTAGGGTATACGCCCACCCTGGATGCAGCAGGGCCCTTCATATCGGGTTGTGTAATAAGCGTTTTAAGTTGGCTTTTTGTGGCATAGAATGACACTTTTGACTTTTTGAGCAAGAGTTAAGAAAAGGTATTCATGTTCCGTTCCTGCCCACTAGTTGGCGTGGCGATCGCATGCAAAGTGGTTGTGTGAAGAGCATTCGAAAGCAAACTGACTCAAAAAGTAAGTCTTTTTTGCCGATTTCATTCTTTTTTTTTACCTTTTTTCGTTTAGATGATTTCGACTTTTTTATATATGTACTGTTTTCTACGGTTATTTAGGAATTAAAAACGTTATAATTCGTGTCTTTACGAGATGGATTTACCTGTAAAATTTTGAGTCACTGTGAGACACACCACGTTTTGAGAACTAATTATCAAAACGTGGTGTGTCTCACAGTGAGCCACTTGAGAGTGGTGCATATTGAACCATGGTTCATTGTGTACTTACAGCCTAGAGTCGTAAATAAGTGTGATTTTTAGAACTATTTTTTTTTTAGAATGGCGTGAAACAAAGTGATGATAAGAAAAAAGAGGGGGGCATTCGGCTTTCAGATAAAAAAGTTAAAATAAATACTTACCCTAAAGAAAAAGAAAAAGGTAGATAGAGATAAATCTACTTCTGAAGAAGAACTTGAAACGGTGCTAGAAGACAGCGAGACTGAAATTAGTGAGATAGGTAGATGATTCCGAAGATGAAGAAGAAAAATGTCATAAATGGAAATGTCATAACCCGTAACCCGTAAAAAAATATTAAGTTTTATTAAAGATCATTGAAGTTGACAAACCTTACTGTGGAGTTTCATTCAAGCGGTTAATGAACAAAGAAACCATGAAATTCCTAATGCCTTTGGAACCCGATTTGGCTAATGTCCAATTAAAGGATATTAAAATGATTTTGCCGTCACAAAAATCAATGGATCTACAACTATTAACTTGCGTTAAGTTTGAGCAACGCGTATCGGAAAGTTATTTATGTCAAGTTTCAGTTTTGTGATCCATTGTTTTTTTGCGCAAATTTTTAAATTGATTGAGAGAGATTTTATGTTTGTTTCTGTAGTGATAGTTATTTGAACACATAGTAAATAAGGTGGCTCTATGTGGACGATACCCTGGTTAAATGAGTACCACCGGTAGTACTCAATGAACCAAAAATCATTTTTCATAAAAACCTGTTTTACACTAAAACTAAAAGAAATATGAGAAATTAATGTTTTACAAAATTGAAGCTAAATAAATATGCTAACTATGTACAAGAAATTAAAGGCATTGATTGAAAATCCAGCCCACTATGAGACTTTGAAATTTACCTGGTTCAATGTGAGACAACATACCCTACCTACTTATGTTAGGAAAAAAAGTGGTTGAACAAAGTTTTTTTCAGTTTACGGATGCTGCAAATGAAGGGGTCAATGTCGACTTCCTGGCAGATTTCGTTACAAACTCGACAGGCTCTTAAAAGAAATGAGTTCCCTCTATACGAGGTTCTTGCCGCTGGTGTATGAAGTAGATGAAATAGGCGTAGAAATGTGCACGGTACGCGTAGTCCTATTTTGCTTAACAGCTCAGGAATGTCGACCAATACGTTCATGATTTTGAATAAGACTTAAAAACTTCCTTTGAATGCTCTCCAAGCGATCAATATCTAAATTATAGTTCGGGTTCCAGACTTGCGATCCATACTCTAGGTGACTACGAACAAAAGAACGATATAGTATCTTAACAGTCTGACGAATACGAATAATGGCTGAAATACCTTGAATTACGTATCCTATTATCACAATTTTTATAAAGTTATTAACAAAACGACTCATTTCACGCCAAGAAATAGCAACTTTTTTTGAATTGGTTACGTTGACACATAAGCTATCCATTTCAGGTTGATAGGTTACAAAAAGTTAGGAACAAAAACAGTTTGCGAACCAATTGTCGACTTGATTTGGCGTTGCCTAAACTAGATCGTACTAAAGATATTGTGGTATGAAATAGCAAAACAGTTTATTTTAGGTCATCAATTGAATCGCAGTTCGAGGTAGGCCTCCTGATAACAAAACCAAGCGATCTAGAAGCCTTGTTGACTATGTTATGCTATGTGCTTGTCAAAGATAAGCTTTAAGTCAAAAATTATTCCCAGGTCCCTAATGAAACTCACTCTAGCTTGTGGCGAATCTAATAGTTTGTAAGTGAAGTTGATTGGGTTTGGTTTTCGTGTGAATGAGCATACATAGTATTTGGAGACATTCAGATGTAATTTATTATTTTTGCAGTGATATTAAAAATTGTTTAGATCTTCTTGTAGTAAATGAGCGTCATGCTCACTAGATATTTGCGTCATAATCTTCATATTATCTGCATAAAGTAATATTTTTGAGTGTCGGAAGCAAGAAATAACGTCATTGATAAAGATATTAAACAAAAGAGGTCCCAATAACGAACCCTGCGGCACTCCACACGGAATGCACATAGCCCTAGAGGAGTACCCATTCAGAACCACGGTCTGACACCTGTTCTCAATATAAGAAGTAAATCAGCGATAGATTACCCCTTATACCCATCGAGAGTAGTTTTCGTGTCAGGATAATGTGATCAATACTGTACATACATTTACTATAGTCAGTATATATAACATCGACTTGAGACCTTTGCGATATAAACACTGATTGAAAGTCACTACAAATAATTAAATTAGACTTGGTTGACCGACCTCTCAGAAAACCGTGCTGCTGTTCGCCAAAATTCTGTTTAAGGGCCGTATAGACTTGCCTATACACTATCTTCTCTAAAATTTTGGCAAACACGCACAACTTCGAAATCGGTCTGTAGTTTTCTACATGAGTTTTAGAGCCTCTCTTGTGTACCGGTGTTATACTACTCTGTCAAGAAAGTACCGGGAAAAGATCAATAATACACAAAATGTCTGTTATTCATCCAAATTTATTTAATCACCTTCAAAGTATGCTCCTTAAGAAACGATACACTTGCGCCAACGAATAATCCATTCATCAAAACATTTTTTAAACGCTGCTTCCGGAATTGAGTTCAGTTCTCGCCGCGAATTCTCCTTTATGTCTTCTATCGATTGAAAACGGGTGGCACCACGAAGTGGTAATTTGAGTTTAGGAAAAAGAAAAAAGTCAGCAGGAGCCATATCTGGTGAATATGGTGGTTGCTGGATGGTATTTGTTGAGTGTTTGGTCAAAAATTCTTTCACAATGATAGGCCTTGTGCGAAGGCGCATTGTCGTGGTGCAAAATCCAAGAATTTTCTTTTCACAAATCTGGTCTTTTTCGTCGAATTTGCTCTCTTAAACGCCGCATAACGCTCAAATAATATTCTTTATTTACCGTTAGACCTTCCGGTAAGAATTCAGAGTGCACAACACCGCGATAGTCAAAGAAAACAGTCAACATGACTTTGACTTTTGATCGACTTTGGCGTGGTTTTTTCGGTTTCGGTTCAGTTGGAAGGCGCCACTCCGAAGCTTGTTGACTAGTTTGCATGTCAAACTCGTAAACCCACGTCTCGGTCCGAACTGACTCGTTCTAGCATGTCCTCAGCGACTTTCATGCGATTGAGTTTTTGGAGAAAATTCATATCTTTTGGGACTAGCCGAGCAGCAACATGTTTCATACCCAAATGATTAGTTACAATGGTACGGATCGACTCGTGAGATACAGAAAGTTCGGCGGCTATCTCTCTCAGAGTTGAATGGAGATTTTCAGTCACTATTTTCTTCACTTTTGCGATGTTAACTTCAGTTGCAGACGTTGACGGCCTACCAGAGCGAGGCAAATCTTCCATCATATCTCGACCGCTTTTGAACGCTTTGAACTACTCATAAGCACGAGTTTTTGATAAAGTCGATTCACCGAAAGCCTTCTGTAACATTTTCAGTGACTCCGAACACGAAATTCCATTGGCGATGCAAAATTTAAGACAAACTCTTTGTTCGATATTTTTGTCCATTATGAAATTCGCAATACACACTATACATGATATTACTAAAACCAGCACTGTATTTAATATAAATAATAGATGCAACTCAAACTCCGCGCCAAAATAGAAAACAGTTGTGCCAATCTAACAACTACAAAAAAAAACATTTTTTTTAATTTGGAACCATAAACAAATCATCCATTCCCGATACCTTTTAACCGACTTCAAAAAAAGGAGGAGGTTCTCAATTCGACTGTGTTTTTTTTTTTTGTTTGTTACCTCATAACTCAGGTCTGAGTGAACCGATTTTGATGATTCTTTTTTTATTCGAAAGCTGGTGGTTGTCGTTTGGTCCCATAAAAAAAATATCAAGATCCGACAAGTAGTTTTTGAGTTATCTTTAATAATACGTATTAGATTGACTTCGTGTACGTTGATGATATACTCATTCGTCGATTATATTTTAAAAGTTGTCGAAGACAAATGATCAAAAAATGGCATGTACTACTATGGTATGGAAGGTCATCGCAGTAATTTGGTGATAGATCTTCAGTGATATACAACGGCACTCTTTAATAAATGACTTTTGACTTCCGGAAATAAAGTTATTTTCCAGTTTTTTTAGAAGTCGGTTTTATTTTTTTTCTATAAAGTTTTTATTTCAACATTTTTTTGACTGAATGTATATGCCGACTTCCAGATTGTGGGTATTATTCCTGTGTCTAGTGATCATTTGAACAGGATCGATAAAGGGACAGAGGCTTTTGGCACAATTTACCACGAACAGCGGTGACACTCCGTCTGGTCCGGCTGATTTGTTAGGATCCGCTAGTCTAAGTAGTTTAAATATCTCATCGTCACATACATATTTCAATTGAACTGATATCCGTCGAGCAACTCTTAACAGGCTCTCCTGGGGTTTGTATTTCTTACCTTTCTGGCAAGCCAGGATGGAGAGAAAGATGGACTGAAAGCAATCCGCGAACATATTGCAGATTTCATCACCGTTACTCGAGGGGATCTGTCCATATTCCTTGCAGCACTGAAGGATAAGAGTTAGTTTGTTTCTTGGCTTTTACATATCTCCAGAATGCTCGAGGATTTTCTCGTATGCTTAATTCTATTTTGGTAATGTACTTATCAAATCTTCAGCCCGCTGCCGTAATGTTACAAACGATTCATGATCTGAGAGGTTCCCATATTATTTTTTTAATTTAGCGTGATATTTGTATTTTTCTTTTATCAATTTAATCAGTGGGCTTTTATACCACGCTGGAAATTTAGTCCGGTTAACAATAGTTTTAGTTGGTATATAGGTCTCTTGTAATCTACCAATAACAGCGTAGAAATAAGTTAAAGCGTCATCCAACGACCTAATATTAAATTCACTCTGCCAGTGTATACAATTAAGTTCGTTTCTTATTGAATCGTAGTCTGCTAACCGATAAAGGTGCTTGACGTACGGACGAACGGGCAAACTGTGTAGTTGAAGGTAGTTCGCAGTAACACACAAAGCTTTGTGATGTGGGTCTCTTCGGGGCTAGCGGTGACTTCGTTATTGGACAAAACTAAATCTAGAACCTTCCCATTAACGTTAAGGTGAGAATTGTATTGTGACAAGTTACATACATTCAGATTATCAACAAGGTTAGACTGAACAGTTCCCTGCACGTTCGTGGGGCTTAAGGAATAACCATCGTCCGAAGGGAGCCACGTTATATTGGGTTGATTAGTCTCTAAACACTTGAAACGGAATATTTACCATGTTTATTATTTAAATTGAGTTTCCTATATTTCGGCGATGTTGCAAACGCCATGATCACGGATGAACTGAAGTTATTGCGGGTGGATGTTTACGAGCAGACAAAACGATCTACCCTCTTTCTTATTCGTTTTTTGCGTTCGTTACCACTAACACCGTCACTCACAACTCGATTTTGCTCTCGACACACAAAACTCGCTGTATCATGTAGCGATCTTTTTTCCCTACTTTTTGGGTTCTTACACAATTGAACCACTGGATTCCAGGTTCTTGATAATTGAAACCCATCTTCTCGGTTGAAGTTCCTATATTTGATAATCTCGATTGCTTCTCTTACCAATCTAGGAATATAGTGGCGTTCTGTCGAGATTACTGTTACTCAGTAGCAGGTTTTACACAATTAAACACGAACTATAATTCACACTCAGTCTGTATTTCGGCAGAGTAACGTTCTTATCACTAGTTCACAATATATTGCCTCTTAGAAAATGATTTGCCGCCCTTTTTATACACCTAACCGCCATATTTTAAAATCAACTGTCAATTATTTATCATTATGTTATGAAATACTAAATTATTGTTACAAAAATCAAATAAACGACTTATTATGAGAAAAAAATACAAGGAATATTATTTAGATATTAACCAGAATATTTGGAAGTAATTTATGAATAACTAAGCAACTACTACGTCATAACCGTCGAGTAGGTATCTATTTGATATTTGTTAACATTACCTAACCAAACTCATTGGCACTAGCAGGTACTGTATATTGTACTGCATTAGCACTGTGCTGTTCTGTTACTGACCGTAGACACGTGGTGCATATACTTCTTTCGTAGAGTGTTAGTGCTCAAGCGGTGAAAATATAATCAACAAAGTGGCAATTGTATTTTCGAACCATTTGCGGTGAAAGTTACGGTTAAGCGGTTACGGTTTTTTTTTAAGTTCTTATCAAATCGCTTAGTTGACGCCTCCTTAAACATAACTGTTAATAAAATTGAAAATTAAAAATATTTGATGTCCCTACCCGGTGTTGCCACTCACACCTGCCTTGAGCAAGTATCACTCAACCTCTCTACATTACCAAATCGGGTCCACCCTTTATAGCAGAACTTTTTATGTCATAATTTTATTTTGCATAACAACGGATGGCATAAACTTCACTTCGCAGAAAATAGTTTAGCAGACACTCATTTATCATACATTCTAAACTCATAATTTTGTAAGTCAGAATCATCTCTAGGCATAAACTTCATATCCATAATATTTAAAAAGTAGAAACATCATATCGCAGAAAGTTCACAGGCAGAATCGTCTTTTGGCATAATATATTTTATATCGATGATCATTAAACGGCAGAATTGTCATATCGTAGAAAGTTTATAATTAGGGTCATATTTGTCATTATAAGTTGTCATTTATTTTGATTATTTATTTCTTTAAAATATTGTAATTTATTTTAGTTATTGTTTAATTGAATTTGAGATAATGTCATTGAACTCAATAAGTAATTAGGTATCCTAATCTAAATAGTTCAGTTCCAGGTAACCTACTTAAAACAATCTTTTTTTTCTATTAACGCAAGTCGTTTCTGGCACTCGCAGGCCGCTGCCGCGGCACCGCTCGCTACGCTCGCTCGGCTCGTGCGTATGAGGTCACAGTTTTAACCTAACCTAACCTAGCCATTACTGCCGTCTGCATAGTATGCCAAGTGCAATTATACCAAATAATATATTATGCGAAATTTGAACTCTGCGAATCGTAATTATACTAAATGTAATTCTGCCATCTTAAAAGTATGCCATTGTTGATTCGCAGTTTTAAACATTATGCCAAACGATAATTATACCAAATAAATTTTATGCCTTTAAAATGTTCGTTTATAGAAAATTATGCTAAGTATGTTATGCCAAATAAATTTCGGAGCATCAAGTTTCTGCCAGATAGAGGGACCCCTACCAAATCATCTAAGCATATGTTTTGTTTTTTAAAAATGTAGATACGAATAATAGCACAATCATATCTGATTTATTGACAAGTGCAGGTGTATTTAATACTAGAGAAATATCACTGAATAAAGATTCTTTATTAATTAAGTTTTCTACAGAATGTACAATTATAAATAACGTAATAACAATATCACCATAAAGTACATTTTTCAGGGTGTTCAAGAATACGTGCTGGAGTATCAGTTGTGTCGCCTGACCGGCCTATGGCACCGAAGGCAGGGCGGCAACCGGGCGGCAACCGAGCGGCAACCGGGTGGCAACCGAGCGGCAACCGGGTGGCAACCGAGCGGCAACCGGGCGATAGCCGACAGGCTGAGGCGTGGAGACAAAGACCATCAGCACCTGCCGGGAACCAACATTATAACGTTAACGCTGTGTGCAAGTCAACGACATAACTCAGAAGCCTGTTACGTACCGCGGGGGCGGCGGGTGCAGCGGCGGGGGACCGAAGGCGTGCGGCGGGTACGCGGGAGGGGGGGGCAGGCCCGGCCCGTGACCGAACGGCTTCAGCGGGTCGCGCATCAGCGAGTGGTACAGGTTCAGCGCGTCCACCAGCTCCGCCGACAGCTGCGTCAGCCGCGCGTGCCGCCGGTCCGCCCGCTCCAGCGCCGCGTCCACCAGCGCGCCCATCGCGTGCGCCCGCGCCTCCAGCCTCGCCAGCTCCGCCTCGCCCGCGCCCTCCGCGCCCGCCGCGCGCGGGTCCGCCTCGTGCAGCAACGCCAGCGCCGCGTCCATCGTGGCCTCGTCGATGTGCGCCGGCGGCGAGTCGCGCGCGCCCCCCGCGCCCTCCGCCCCCGCGCCCCCCGCGCCCTCCGCGCCCGCCGCGCCGGGGGGCGAGGGCGCGCGCGCCGCCGGCTCGGCGAGGTCGCCCGTCACGAAGTTGGCGGGGAAGAGGCCCTCGCCTCGCTCGTTGTATCCTTTCCACCAGTTGGGGTCGCTCGAGTCGGTCACGTGAACTGCGAACAGAGAAGACGCGAACGTGAACGGCGCCAAAACTATCGGAAGAAGCGGTCGCACGAGCGGGGCGTACCTATCTCGCCTGCCAGAAACGTGAGCTCGTTGTCCTCGGCCGCCTCGAAGTCGTAGAGCGCGCGCACCTTGCGCGCCGGCGCGGGCTCGGGCGCGTCCACGCGCGGGTACAGCGGCGCGGCGGGCGGCGCGTCGCGCAGGGACAGCGCGATGGCGCGCGCCAGCTCGTCCTGCTCGCGCTGCGCGGCGTCGGGCGCGGGCGCGGCCGGGGGCGCGGGCGCGGGCGCGGGGCGCGGCGTCTCGCCGGCCTCGGCGCGCAGCTTGGCGTGCAGCGAGGGGATGAGGTCGAGCTGCGGGTCGTCGCGGAACTCGCCCTCGGCCCACTTGCGCAAGAGCGCGCGCATGCGCTGCGCGACGGCGGGTTGTGCGCGAGCCAGCAGGCGCCGGAACTCGGTCTCGAAGTCGCGCGAGGCCACCTCGAGGTGGAAGGCGCGGCCGCAGTTGGCGACGCAAGCGTCCAGCAGCGTGGCGGCGTGTACCTGCACGTGTGGGTCGGGGTGCGCGAGACGCCGCATGACGGCTCGCAGGCACTCCTTGGCGCTCTGCGCGGTCGCGCCGGCGCGGTCACAGATCTCCATGATCAGCCCCCATTCCTCGCTTGTGTTGTTCTCGCTCGTTGCGCGTTCTATAAACAAGGGTCAGTTATGAATACGAGTATATACATAAATGTTCGTGTTTGTGTAACGCCTTAGTTCGCAGCCACCTACAATTTGCCAGCGTTGTGTGGAGGCCGCACTATGCACGGCTCTCACAGAGTCGAAAGCATCCAGAAAGCCTTTGCAAAACACCTAGTATACCTTCGGTGGATTTTCAGGCCGGTGTCCCATACGAACGTCTACGATCTTATAAAACGAATACTCTGCACGATCGAGGGCTCATGACCTCATGTTCTTCCTTAAATTAGGAATTCATAAATTAAACTGCGATACGTCTATCTTTATAATCGGTATAAATCGTTGGTTCGCTCTCAGCCGGAGTATGCTGTTTCAGTACGGAGTCCCCATTATGGTAAATATTCCGACATGGTCGAAAAACTGCAAAGAAATTTTTTAAAGGCCATGTATTTTCGTTTCTATCGCACTTATGCATCCTACAATGACCTATTGAAGAAGAAGTATAACTTGGAAAGCTAAAATACCTAGACGAACTATGTTTGAAACTATTTTCTTGTATGATCTGTGCAATACTTATGATTGTATCGATATTCGCAACAAAATAAGTGATGTACTCCGAACAACGATATGCCGTGAGGTGCGGGCAAGGCCTTTATTTGCAGTGAGTTCTTGTCGTACAAACGCAGGCTTGCGTGCACCCTTACAACGCCTTACCAGTCAATACAACAAGATCTTTGTGGACATCGACATGTGTTATCCGCAATAAAAATCTGGATTGTAATACCTAGTTCATTTAGTTTATTATTCGTTTATAATATAGTTTATTACCTCTCTTTCTCTGTCTCTAGCATGCCTGTCTAATGTCTATGTTTAAGTTTACCTGTACTATTTCTGTTTTAACAGCTTAGAATAGCGCATATATAATATGTGTTGTGGAAAATGTCGTAAGTTATACATTTATAACTATTGTATATTTAAAACTTAGTATTAGATTCATGTATAACTGTTTATTTTCCCAAATAAATAAAATAAATAATCAACAAACTATGGGTAGAATATTATACGTGCAAGTAGACAATTTAATAGTACCTATGTAAAAGGCCAGAAGACGTTTCAAGTCTCAAGCCTCAAGTTTTTGAAGTAAACTTTAAATTGTTTAACAATTTTGAACAGTTTCAGCCAAGTATTCGTCGTACCTTTATATTTACATTGTTTATGTAACCTTTAAATAAGTTAAATCAATGTGTCAAGTGCTGTTGTGCGCACATTTCATTTTTAATATCTAGTCTGATACTATACGTGAGGACTTGTGATTGGCTTGCTGTTGTCTATGGTGCTCTTTTTTGTTAAGTTTTATATAAGCTATAAGTGCTCCATGCTGTTATAAATAAATAAATAATTTAATTTGATCTCATTTGTTTTCCTATAAACTTACGAAATTGATTTTTTATTTATTATTATTGTTATTACGCATATGTAAAAATGACGGTTAACCTGTAATTGGCAAACTGTATAACAATGTATATATATTTATGTCCAATACTGCAATTTTTATTTTTTAACTAGCTTTCGCCCGCGGCTTCGCTCACGTTAAATTCGGTAACACCAAGCGGACCTGCAGTTTTTGCTCTTGCGCCTGATTGATTTGTAATAGCAATGCTAATTTTCCCTTTTCTTCCCTCGTTCTCCCTCATATCCCAAATAAAAATTAGCCTTTGTCCGTCTCCTGGTTCCCAACTATCTCTGTACCAAAATTCATCAAAATCGGTTTAGCCGTTAAAGCGTGAAGAGGTAAGTAACAAACTCACTTTTGCTTTTATAATATTAAGTAAGGATGTAAAGGATGCAGAAGTATTGTTTGCACAATCACTCATGATATATCTTCTCTAATATACATATAAAAATCTCACGGCCAACATCAATTTATCATACCTCTAAGTGAGAAGTTGCTCTGAGCAGAGGGTGAAACTGCTAGTATATGTTGTTTGTTTTATATTTATAGTATTTTATATATCCATGTTGTATGAATTAATATATAGGAGGAGCTCGTGGCTAAATAATAGCAGCCGCTCGGGTCGATCTTTAGGTTAAGCCGCGCTTGCCTAGGTTGGTCTGTGGATGGGTGACCACCCGCTACATACCGAGTTTCCTCCGTGCTTCGTAAAGCACGTTAAGCCGTTGGTCCCGGCTGTCATTTGTAGATCTTTGACAGTCGTTACTGGTAGCCAGTGTTCCGAAAATCTGACAACCAGTCTTACCAAGGGGTATTGCATAACCCAGTATTAATTGAGTTGTGGAGGTCAGATAGGCAGTCCCTCCATGTAAAATACTGATATTCAGCTGCATCCGGTTAGACTGGAAGCAGATCGCAACATAGTTGGGTAAAAGCTAGGCAGATGATGATGATGAGTATGATTTAATATACAGGGGGTTTGGCGCATGGACCGACAAATATTTTTGGGGGATCCAAGGGGTCATGTGCTAGTTTTCAGACCTAGACCCCATGTCCTAAGTTTCACTATAATCCAGATACGATTTTTCTTATTGTTGTTTAAAATTATTTGAATTATCGTCTTAAGAACGTTATAACTTTTTAGTTTGTTGTCGTATTTGGACCAAATAACTTTTATTAAATTCTCTAATGTGTTGTTATTCTTCTTGTTATATGATTCATTTATCATAAATGTACAGCATAAGATGTTATAAAAATACTTATAGAGCATCCAAACTCATAAAAATGAAATAAACTATGAAGAATATCTGAAACTATAAACTATGAGTGCTAGTTTTCAGACCTAGGTTATAGATAATTACTATATAATTATATATAAACTAGGTCTGGAAACTAGCACATGATGCCCTTAGTCCCCCAAAACTTTTTGGCGGTCCATGCACCAAACACCCTGTATATTAATTTATTTTCTGTTTTAGACCTGCCACTGTTTGTCCCTGCATCACTCAAAGGTTAACGGGTAGAAAATGCCTATGGCATTAGGTCCGCCTTTGTACTTTGTGTGAAATAAATTTATTAACAAATGTACATACATCAGACCACAGCCATGAATAACAACTGTACTCAAGATGATGGGCCAAAATTTATTTTCTCTATTATTTTTAAATAAGTATTCTAAATAAAAATCAAAAGTCATTTATTCAAATTGGGCTGATAATCAGCACTTTTTTAACGTCAGGATTACAAGAGACAGTCCCACAAAAATGCCCTGCCCTTCGCCATTTTATATTCTATGGTACCTACTTAGTATGTTTCTAGATAAAATAAACCGATTGTTATATATTTTAGCAATTGAAATCTGTCTTAGTATGTATGTTCCCTGGGTTTCCTATGAGTTCATAATGCTATCCTGCGACACCATAGAATTACATTGATGACTATACATATACATACATCAATGTCTTGTTATTGCGACAGCAACAATATGTTTCACTACGCCTTTTGTTTGTATCGAAATGTATGTGTCGAGCCTTGGATACCCACGGGATTATTTAAAATGGTATGGACTGACTCGTGAGGCAGAAATTTTATCGGTTATCTCTCTCAAACTTCAGTGGGGATTATTTTCAGGACTATTTCCTTTACTTTAGCGATGTTAACATCAGTGAAAGACATTGATGGAATTCTAGAGCGAGGCAACCTACGTTACGAAAATGTACGCTAATCATTTCATAATTTAAACGATAAACAATAATCTTGCCCTCTGAATAAACCTATTTTCGTCTCAATAAGACCAAATATATGAATACTTCAATTTGCATAGCGAATATCTCAAAATGGTTGCCAAAAAGCGGGGAAGTGAATTAGACCCAAGTGTGTATCGTAATAGTATGTTAAAACACTTGTTCCACAAGTATCTAGCTATAATATCGCTAGTCCATGACCGGACCCATTGTATATCTGCAATCAGCCCCACAGCAATAATCAGATTTGTTGATAATTAAACTTTTCTTTTTGATTTGCTAATCCAGTGATGTGCCATCTCCCATTTTCAATCAATCATCAGTTTGAGGCTAGTGCTGTCCGTTTCAAGTGGAACATCCAGTTGTTGGTGTTCAAAGAACTTTCGATTTCTCGTTGAATAAAGATAGATTGGTCATGGTAAGCATGCTGGTAGTTGTCACTTTGTCATTATATGCTCAGAGACTTCAGTTTCTATTAGTCGATATTTTAATCAGGTTACTCTGCCAGTGCACACTAGGCCGACTAATCAGTTGGGGTGGTTAGTAATGCATAAACCAGACTACAGCTACTTATCCTCTGGACTCATGCTCCAAAACTTGACGGTAAATAATTATTAATAATGTGTGTGTTGCAACATTAAATTATGTGTAGTTGGTAATGTATAAACTTCATATGACTCATGTGCAATTAAAGTTAACAGAATTCAGATGACATCAATTTCTTGCGAAGTTGGTAAGTGAAACAAGAGAGAGCACAAACAATAACTTTAGATCCTGTCATGCAAGCGAAACATCCACTATGCATCACTAATCGATTATAAATAACAATAAATAATTCTACAAATCTTACTGAACAAAGAGACTTCACAAAAACTCAGTGAGTCAACGAGAAAACGATTAAACGTACAAGTACTTTATGAGTATGCAATGATAACTGTTATACTTGTAAGCGTACAATTACCACAACAACCTACGAACAACCCAAATGCATATGATACTACAGCGTATACTTACCAACATCCTGATCAAATGGTGAAGAATTACCAAAAATCCCCATTTTAAGAGATAGAAGCACCCATGAAAACCTTACTAAGTGATTTGAAGAACACGAACTGTAAAACTTAAACGGTTTAGTACTAAATAAAATAACAGAAATTATTTTCTAATCACATAGATATTATAATGAACACAAAGAATAATTTTATCAATACAAATTACATTAAAGTCAAAATGTCAAAAGTACTTTGTGACACCTGTGCTGTGACAGTATTTTTTTTATCTATGGACCTAAGTTAAATAATTTCAAGAGTTATCTACCCATAGAGCTACAACATATTTCCGAATACCGTAGAGTAAATAACACTGGAGAATGCATTATAGCGAATCGCCGAACTTGTTTGTGTGTGTAGAAAACGTTAATATTGAAAAAGTTTATTTTATTTAAGTCAGTCAAACGCAAACTTGAAGCCACATTTACAAGTTACAGCGCACTGATTGCTTTTTTTGTTTTGAATGTTATTGTATCACTCTTATTTCAATGTTAGACCGTATATTGTAAATCACTGTTTTGTTGTCATTTGTTAAAACCGTTTTATTCATATTCATTTATTTGCGTTCATACCATAATGTGTGTAGTAGATGTTACAAAAGGCTTAAAGCTAAAGAACACTGTTATTGTATGTATGTACCTGCCAGAGCACAGCAACAAAATTAAATAAAGTCAAGTCAAAGTCAAAAGCATTTATTTCAATTAGACCATTACAGGCTTTTCGAATGTCAAGAAATAAAAGACGCTACAGTCCCGGTCACAAGGCATAAAAATTTGTGAAAGTACTGTAGTTGCCCATTCCAATGCGTTGATCTCTATGGAGAAGAATGGGCAAAAAATCTCCATGGACTGATGCATTATAAACACTGATAAACTGAAGATATTATTAGGTTTATTTACTTAAAATAGAACGTAAATAAAACATCGATAAATTGACAGAGAAAACAAGTGAGGACAGTTGTCAGTAAATATCATAGATAAATATATAGATGTATTGAGTAACCAAGAAGTTCACATCATGGACACTCTTATATTATAATTTTACTACAATATCGTATTTAAACGAACGAAATAATCGCATTTACCTTCACATCACAAAATAAAAAAAAAATACCATAAAAAGCTTTGGACTATATTTTAGATTATTTTATTTTTACTAATAAATATCATTTAATAATAAAAAAGGGGTGTGTGTACTTATGTACACGCGTTAGAAGTTATACTTCTTTGGTGTAAAGAAAAAAAACTTTGGTAACCCATCCATTTCCAAACCTTGATGAGAGTTGCTTAACCAGGTTCCGTGTGCTAACCCATCCATTTCCAAACCTCGGCAAGGGTTGCTTAACCTGGCCCCCTGTGATAACCCATCCATTTCCAAACCTTGGCAAGGGTTGCTTAACCTAGCCCCCTGTGGTAACCCATCCATTTCCAAACCTTGGTGAGGGTTGCTTAACCTGGCCCACTGTGGTAACCCATCCATTTCCAAACCTTGGTGAGGGTTGCTTAACCTGGCCCACTGTGGTAACCCATCCATTTCCAAACCTCGGCAAGGGTTAATTAACCTGTCCCCGTGTGGTAACCCATCCATTTCCAAACCTTGGCAAGGGTCGCTTAACCTGGCCCCCTGTGGTAACCCATCCATTTCCAAACCTTGGTGAGGGTTGCTTAACCTGGCCCACTGTGGTAACCCACCCATTTCCAAACCTCGGCAAGGGTTGCTTAACCTGTCCCTGTGTGGTAACCCATCCATTTCCAAACCTTGGTGAGGGTTGCTTAACCTGGCCCACTGTGGTAACCCATCCATTTCCAAACCTTGATGAGAGTTGCTTAACCTGTCCCCGTGTGGTAGCCCATCCATTTCCAAACCTTGGCAAGGGTTGCTTAACATGTCCCTGTGTGGTAACCCATCCATTTCCAAATCTTGGCAAAAGTTGCTTAACCTGGCTCCGTGTGGTAACCCATCCATTTCCAAACTTTGGTGAGGGTTGCTTAACCTGTCCCCGTGTGGTAACCCATCCATTTCCAAACCTCGGCAAGGGTTGCTTAACCTGTCCCTGTGTGGTAACCCATTCATTTCCAAACCTTGGTGAGGGTTGCTTAACCTGTCCCCGTGTGGTAACCCATCCATTTCCAAACCTCGGCAAGGGTTGCTTAACCTGTCCCTGTGTGGTAACCCATCCATTTCCAAACCTTGGTGAGGGTTGCTTAACCTGGCCCACTGTGGTAACCCATCCGTTTTCAAACCTCGGCAAGGGTTGCTTAAACTGTCCCCGTGTGGTAACCCATCCATTTCCAAACCTTGGCAAGGGTTGCTTAACCTGTCCCCGTGTGGTAACCCATCCATTTCCAAACCTTGGCAAAGGTTGCTTAACCTGGCTCCGTGTGGTAACCTATCCATTTCCAAACCTCGGCAAGGGTAGCTTGGAATGTGAAATTGATTTAAAAGCTATGCAATAGCTTAATAAAAACACCAAAAGAATATTTATTTATTATGAAACACGTGTTCTAAATATAAAAATACTAGAATATACAACATGAACATAGTTACTAGAACACCTATAACTAACTTCACGATGTCGCTGTGCGCGCGCAAATCACTCTCATCATTTTTCTCCATCGCGCCAAAAGAAGTATAACTTAAAAAAAAGAAATGTACGTCAATTTCGAAAGTGAATTGAGTTATGAATATTACGTGTGTGTGGTCCTATTAGTTATTGTAAAATACGGAAAGATCTGGGCATTTTCCTGTTATTTATAATATTTGTCTCATTTGTATCTATTCGCGTCTATGTGATATAATGTGTAATTATGTAAACACGCACAATTGGCGCGGAACTTGGACTTAAAATTTCAATATGCATTAGGTACTACTGCTAATTTAAGTTCAATTACAAATGATTTCTTCACGTAATAAAAGAACAGCTTATGGGTCCGTTCAAACAGACCGGCTCGGAGAGGAGAGCAGATTCTTATCACGTTGAAAACAGAGTTTTAGTATTTGTAGTAAGGTTTATTTTTGCATGAGCACTGCTTTTGTCATTAAGAATGCTTGAAGGCGCTTGGTGTGAAATAATAAGAGGTGACCGGCTCCAATCGCGTTCTTTTTTCGATCGTGCAGCCTTTTGGCTCCGATTACAGTCATGCTCTTTAACGCTCGCGCAGCCGATCGGTTCCGATCGCGTGCTCTTTCTCGTTTGCGCAGCTGATCGGCTCCGATTACGTGTGCCGCCCCACGCCGTCGTTTGTTTTGTTCTGCTTCAAATAGTCTTAGCTAACAAATATATTTCTTCATCGGAGCTATCTAAATACATGTTCCGAAAAGCACACGTTAACACTGAAAACAAAACATGGACTGCGTGGAATACTTTGTAGTGTATCCACCCGGCTCCGAGCGCATCCGACGGGCTCCGAGCGCATCCGACCGGCTGCGGGAGCATCCGATTTCAGGTCGCTTCCAGCCGATATCATTAAAATAGTTTGCGGCTCTGCTCGACTAACTCCAAGCGTATACGATCCGGCCTGTGTGAAAAGAAAACTGCGCGCCGATGCTCTGCGAGCTGGTCTGTGTAAAAAAAATGGTATTCCGTCCTCGCTTAATCTCTGTGACCGTTAGCGCTAGAAAGCTTAAATTTGGTACCAATATGTATATCAATCACGCCGACAAAGTGGTAAAATAAAAATTTGTAAAAAATGTTTTATTAGGGTAGCCACCCTATATGTAAAGTGGGAAGTGATTTTTTTTTAATTTCAACCCTAACGTGTGATATATTGTTGGAAAGGTATTTAAAAATGAATAGGGGTTTACTAAGATCATTTTTTGATAATGTCAATAATTTCGGAAATAATCGCTCCAAAAGTAAAAAACAATGTGCCCCCCCCCCTCTAACTTTTGAACCATAAATCTAAAAAATCTGAAAAGTAGAACTTTATAAGGACTTTCTATGAAAATTATTTTGAACTTGATTGACACAACAGTTTTTGTACAAAAAAAAACAAAAAGTTGTACAAAATAATTTCTGGACTAAGTTTGTAGTATAATCGTATATGCAAGCTTTTTTTGTAACTTTGTTTACATATTTTATTATCCTGAACGTATCTTTTTTCAAACAAAAAAAGAATTATTGAAATCGGTTCTCGCAATCCAAAATTACCACCGAAATTGCACGTCTTTGTATTAATTAGTAACCCAATTCCTCGAGAGATGGCGCTGTAGGTACTTATTACATTGGATCGGGTATTACCGAATTGTTCGGTTGGCCTCATAACTGGGAACACTTATTGTGACGGACGGAAAACTACGGAACCCTACACTGAGCGTGGCCCGACACGCTCTTGGCCGGTTTTTTCTTATAATTTTTAACGTCGACCTACACTGCCATCAAATGGCGATGATCGTAATTTACGCACTTGGATTTAATAAAGGTTTAATACGAAACTTGCTCAATAATTAAAGAACTTCTAATGGCGTTTAAATATGAGATTTTTATTCTAGCATTTTAATTAATGCACAACCATACTTTTTTTAACCAGAAAATAAAATATTCACAAAAATCATGAAAAGATCCGGCTTAAATGTCCGACCCCTTGCGGGGCTAGTACCGAGCCAGTGGAGGTTTCAATGTCAAGCCCCTGAAAGGGTCCATTACCAAACTATACGGTTAAGTTTTATAGTATTTATACTTTAATTTAATACAATTAAATTTTCTAATAATAATGTGTTTCGTCCTGATAACGCTATTACCTACTCCTATATTACACCAATTTTAGCAGTTTTTTCTTTGTGTTTTATCCACTGAGCTGAGGTTTTAAATTTTAAGAGTCTAAATACGCAGCGCAAATGTTTTGCGTCATCTGCCCCGCTCTCGTACCAATGGGGAGGAGGGTTTTAACCTCTTATTATTATTTTTTATCTTTTAGCAGCTATGGAAAATTAGTACTCGACTAGAATCTTTAGGATACCTTCATACCATAACTAAATAGGCTGTCTTTATGATTCATCGATCTTTGTCACAAATTTTACTTTTTTCCACTTATTTTTTTGAAGTCAGTTTTTTTTCAATAAAGTTTGTTTAGTGTTACGTCATGGTGCCTCATCTCTTGTATTTGTAGTCTTAGAACGGTAGAATAATTAGACAAACACGCTAATTTGACATTGTGTGTGTTGGTATCATAGATTATACAGTATAATACTGCTATAGATAAGCCACTCTGCGTCCAAGGACGACACATTTTTTCCCCCACGTCCCAGAGATGGCGTTAAGGAGCATGCTAGCTTCCATACGCATCCGATAGATGGCGCTCTTAAGTAGGCCGTAGATACTGCTTTTCAAATAAAATTTCAAGGCAAAAATAACTTGATTTTGAATACTTTTTGATCACGAGTATAAACTAATTATACTCGTGATTAAAAAGTATTCTAAATCAAGTTATTACTTCTTAACGCTGAATTGATAAAAGAAAAAAACAAAACATATTCTTCAAAAAA
This sequence comes from Ochropleura leucogaster, assembly GCA_958449745.1. Lineage (NCBI taxonomy): Eukaryota > Metazoa > Arthropoda > Insecta > Lepidoptera > Noctuidae > Ochropleura > Ochropleura leucogaster. The sequence goes on from OY288208.1 coordinate 19,754,230, forward strand.
AAATATTTCTTATTTCTCTTGTTAAATTGCAAGCTTTTGAATATTGTAATATTCAAAAGCTTGCAATTTAACAAGGTCATTCCTATCAAAACTTGAAATCTTTCCATTTAATAATCTATTTACCCCAAGACACCAACTGTGTACAATCAATTTTATAGAGAGATCACAAATAAATTTAACTAAATCACATTTATGTCTATCACATGTAATAATATTAAAATCACATGCACAATCAATAAAAAAACGAATTTTATGAATCAAAAGTTTTGAATGAGGATTAACACGGAGGCATGCAACAATCATATAATTTTCATTCATTAAAGTTATAAAATTGTCATTTGGATGAAATAATGATTTCTGTGTATAATCAACTTCATAAATAAACGAATCTAAATCAATTTCTGATCTACATAAATCATTTAAACAAATATTACAATTCTTGAAAATTTTAGACATTGATTTTTTAATCACATAGCCCGTAACATATTTTTTTGATTCGGCGTGCAATATAGAATCATTCATTTTAATATCGTGCATTACATGAAGCAAAGAATCAACGTTACATGCAAAATCAGAACTTGCAGAATCATGACGATTGGTTAAAATCAAATGTGATAATGATTGCATACATGAATTATAATCTTCTTCACAATTTGCACCTGCGGAATGGGGTGAATTAAAATAATTAATAATCAACGTTATAAATGCATTCATAAATTGATTACAATCAGGATTAACATTTCTAACTCCATTACTTCTAATACTACTATAGAAATTTTCTAGAGGATCTTGATTGAAGTTTCTAGTTACTAAATTAAAAACATTATAATTTAATAATAAATACTGCCACATTTCTTTGAATGTCATAATAATATTGTAGATCCAATTTCTGTGTGAGAAGGAACACCGGTGTAGTTTCAGGGTCAGGTTAGGGTTAGGTTAGGGTTAGGTTAGGGTTAGGTTAGGGTTAGGTTAGGGTTAGGTTAGGGTTAGGTTAGGGTTAGGTTAGGGTTAGGTTAGGGTTAGGTTAGGGTTAGGTTAGGGTTAGGTTAGGGTTAGGTTAGGGTTAGGTTAGGGTTAGGTTAGGGTTAGGTTAGGGTTAGGTTAGGGTTAGGTTAGGGTTAGGTTAGGGTTAGGTTAGGGTTAGGTTAGGGTTAGGTTAGGGTTAGGTTAGGGTTAGGTTAGGGTTAGGTTAGGGTTAGGTTAGGGTTAGGTTAGGGTTAGGTTAGGGTTAGGTTAGGTTAGGTTAGGTTAGGTTAGGTTAGGTTTTTTTTTTTTTTTTTTTTTTTTTTTGTTTTGGCAGGAGGGGGAAATCCCCACGGACACCTCGACTGTCTCACATTTTGAAAGACAGTCGAGGTAGTGTCGGACTCGAACCGACTAAAACCACCCTCCTGCTCTGCTCGTGTCCCTCTGACATGGTCAGAGACCTTTTCAGCGATTTTTATTGGATTTGCTTTGATTCTAATGGTTTAAATAAGTTTGAAGATTTAAGACTTTAAAAATGATTTACTTAATTTTACTATTACTGTCGAATTCTGTGCTTGTATTTAAATATCTTTTCTTGAAGAGAATGGCATATTTAACAAAGCATGGAATTATAATATTTACTTAACCTTCAATTTTCTTTATTACGTTTTATTACGATTTGTACAATATGTACGCAATATTCCAAAAAGGTCTGTCTTGTTTTATTGTCTGACATCAAGTGATTTATTGCCGTTTTGGTTATAGCTGTGCCTAGCCTTGTTTCTGCGTTTAGTCTTTCTTTCACGAATACTGGGCATTCCGTGAGAATATGTGCGATCGACTCCACTTTTCCTGGTTCGCAGATGCACGCTGGGTTCTCTTTACACTTGAAACGGTGCAGGTATTCGGAGAACCCACCGTGCCCTGTTAGGATTTGTGTCAAGACACCAGCTGGTTTTATCCTGAGCACAATCCTGTGGGCGTCGATCGCATTTGGGAAAAACATTTTGGTGACGGAGGCCGTTTCCCCAGTCTGATACCTTCGGTTCCATTCGTCGAGCGACCCCATACGGATCTGTCGCTTGACGAATGAAACCGGGCAGCGGTCATAGTCCGGCCTCTTCTTGGATCGGAGTGCAGCTTCCTTTGCGAGGTGGTCTGCGCGCTCGTTACCCTCTACTTCAGCGTGTGCTTTAACCCAAAACAAAGACACAGCTTTGTTCTGGGATGAAGCCGCGCCCACGTTCGCTCTCGCCTCCACGGCCAGCGCGTGGAGGGAACCCTGGTTCGTAACTGTCTGCAGTGCGGCCTTCGAGTCACTGTAGATTCCGAAGGATCCCTCCCCGCACTTGAGGATTTCGCGCGTGGCTACGCATATGGCCAGAAGTTCCGCCTGGTACACCGTGCAGTACGACGGCAAGCTAAGCTTGACGGACTTGATCTCGGCATCACCGTCCCAAAGTGACAGTGCTGCTCCAACCTTACCGTCAATCTTGCTGCCGTCGGTGAAAAGCCTAACTGCTTGGGTATTGTGGGTGTCCACAAGTGATTGGTTTTCCAGGCACACGAACTCCATGGCCGTATGTTTCGCCGGGTGCGGAGTCTCTGCAAACGCCACCACACGCTCTACCTCCCTGCCCGCCAGTGCCGGCTGCGGCACTCCCCTCTTTGCCTCATACAGTGCGGCTGCTTCCTGTATTCTGAGGTCGAGTGGGAGTATCCCAGCCAGCACCAGGGACGCGTTCAGCGATACAGTGCGGTAGGATTTGCAGAGCTTCTGCGCGAAACCTCGCTGGACCGTGTTGAGGCTTTTCTGCACTCCGATCTTTTTAGCTGCCGGCGCCCATGCGCTCGCCGCGTACATGATTATCGGCTCCACTGCTGCCGTGTAGATGGTGTGGATGATCTCCGGGTGAAGGCCCCAGCTCACTTTTGCCGCTCGTGCCAGCTGTTTGTATATGTTCACAGCTTTTCTGCAAACGTTTGCGACGTGAGAATTGAAAGTGAGCTGGTGGTCGACGGTGAGCCCCAGTATTTTCAGCTCTTTGGACATGCCAATGTCTACCCCGCCCATGCTCAGGAGCGGGACATCGTACTTCAGCTTCTTGGTTATCACCATTGCACATGTTTTTTGCGGTGCAAACTTCAGCTTGTTTCGGATGCCCCACTCCCGAACATATTCGAGGGCGGCATTGGCCTGTCTCTGAACTTCCAACGCTGTGTCACCGTCGAAGATCATCACAACATCATCGGCGAAAGCCTGGCAGTGGACGCCTCTCGTCACCAGCCCCTTCAGGAGGGGATCTAGAATCAAGTTCCACAAGATCGGACCGCCAATGGACCCTTGGACACACCCCTTGTTCGTTTCCCTTTGGCACTCAGCGCCCGCGTATCTGACTCGGACACTCCTACCAGTCAGGTAGCTATCCAGCAGCCTCCTAAGGTTTACCGGGCACTTTTCCTCAGCCAGTCTGGTCCTGATGGCAGGCCACCATGCGCTATCGAAGGCTCCCTCTATATCCAGTGATACAACAGTGATCAGCTTCTTTGCGCTCAGCTTTCCCTTGATGTGTTGTATCATGGTGTAGAGGGAGTCCTCGGTGCTCTTTTGAGGCATGAAACCAAACTGGCGAGTACTAAACCTCGGGATTAGGTGCCACTTGATCCTTGCTACTAACATTTTTTCGAGGATTTTGCCTAAGACTGGTAGGAGGCCGATCGGCCTGTACGACTTTGGGGTGGTGTAGGAGTCCTTGCCGGGCTTACGGAGGACTACCACTGTGGCCACTTTCCAGGCCCCAGGGAAGTGTCCGTACTCCAAGCACTTGTTGGCCAGTGCAAGGAACGTCCCTGGGTCCCGGGAAATAGCCTGGGCACAGATATCGGCTGTGAGACCGTCCGCCCCGGGCGCCTTCTTTGGGTTGAAGCTTTCCACCGCCGTTTTCAGCTCATGAAGTGCAAACGGTGGGTCATGTTGTTCATCATGCGTCCACTCGTTTGCACGACTGGCCGCTTCTCGCGTCCGGCGATGGTCTTCAGATTCTCCCTCTTCAAGGTCTTCGGGGTAGAAAGTCTCGGCTAGCAGCAAAGCTGATTCCTGTGCGCTCAGCGGCACTCCATCTTTCACCAACGGCAAGTCCTCCTGTCTTTTGGCGGTCCGTCCTATGACCCTGTAAATCCCTTCCCACATTCCTTCTCTGTCTTGTTTTTGGCAGAAACCCTTCCAACCCTCCGTCTGCGCCTTTTTGGCTAGGGACTCATAATGTGCTTTTGCCTGCAGGTACTTATTGATGACTCTTTGCCTTCGCACTGGTGCAGCGCAACGAATGCGGCGTCTCCGAGTGTTCACCTCCGACATTAGCTCAGCGAGCTCTTTGGACCACCACGGTATGGTAAGTGTCTGTTCATGCCTAATTTTAGCCAGGGTTTCATCACAGGTTTCTGTGATGCTAGATATGTATTTGTTTGTTTTATTTTCCAAATCTATTTTGTTTTGAATGTTTGCTATTTCTATTGGGTTTAAGTTTTCCTGAGATTTTAATTGGGCCAGTTTCAAATGAAACTGGCTCCAATTGGCTTTTTTGCTATTGTAAATTCGGGTGGTTCTAATAATGTTAATTCCCTTGGCTTTTTGGAGGTTAATTTTGAAGACGATACCATTGTGGTCCGAGCTCGTGATGCCTTCCTCGACCCGCCAGTCCTCCACCAAGTCCAGCAGCTCCGCTGAGCAGAATGTGACATCAACGAAGCTGCTGTACAGGGTGTTACCTCTGACGGTGTCGAAGGTCGGGGTGTTGCCGACGTTGAGCACCTGCATGCACATATCTTCCAGGGTTCCCGACAGGTCCTCTCCCTTGCTGTCAGTTACCAGGCTACCCCACCAGGTGCTCTTGGCGTTGGCGTCGCCGCCCATGAGTATCCTGGTAGGGCTTATTTCCTCGCGAATCCGCAGGAGCTGCTCCAGGTATGGCTGTATGGGGCGGTCTGGTTCAAAGTAGAAAGAGACTACTGCGATTTCCCAGGCGCTGGTACGGATCCTCACCACCACGATGTTGTTGGTGGTGAGTTTCGGACACTGTGTCACATCAAGGTCGTGATCAAAGACGGCTATTGCCGCCTTCACAGTTCCATCTCCTTGTTCAGCGCACTGGTAGACTCTCGCTCCTCGGTAGTCTCTCATCCTTCTGACCCCACCAACATACGGCTCCTGGAGCAATGCGAACGCAACCCTCCGCTCACCGGCCACTAACATGAGTTCTTGGGTTGCTAGGTTCTTTCTCTGCAGATTCGCTTGGATAACCTGGTAACTCTTGTGAGCACTCGGGTGTGTTCGGGTATCCCTGGAGTCACTGCTGGCTGTTTCCGTTGGCTGGCCCTTAGCAATACGCCACCGACAGCCGCGCCAATGCGTCCCACTTAACGCGAATTGGGCACGCGCTGTCGAAGGCGTTGTGCTCGGTCCCGCTCAGCTTTGCCAAGGCGCAGTTTCGGCATTTGGGTGGTTCAACAGCTAGCCGTGAGGGGCAGTCGACTCTCAGATGAGGGTCACCACAGTGTGTGCAGAGGTCAGCGGGTTCCGTGCACAGTTTACGGCCATGGCCGAAGCGTAAGCAGCGGGTGCACTGGATCAGAGGCGATTGGTCTTCCACTCGTACCCGCTGCAAGTCAATGTGCACTCGACCCGCCGATGTCAGGTTCTGCCACACTGACGGAGACACCTGCAGAATGATATGGCTCATGTGGGGGTTCCGTGTCCTGCGACGGTACTTCACCCCCATCCTCACATCATCTGCAGGTAAATCCCCGATCAAATGGACGTTCTGACGCTTAAGAGCGTCGGTGACTTCCTCATCCGAGTGGCAGGAGAGGACATCTTTGAGGATGATTAGTGGATCTTTGTTTTTAACCTCTTCTACCACGAGGTTGCCTGCTTTTCTTATCCTGTCCGCCACCCGAGTCAGTTCCTCCTTGGTCCTGAAGCCGACGACCACCTTCTGGTCCCTCACTTTTCGCAACCTTTCTATCCTGGTCCCCTCGTTTCTGGCATCTACCGCCGTCCGAAGCTTCGCAATTACCTCTTCCCCGGTGTCCTGGTCGTCGACCGATGACACGAACACCGAGTGAAGGGGTTCTTGAAACTTTTGCTTAGGGACGGCTGCCATTTCCGCGAACGAGGGTCCCTGGCCGGCGATAAAGCGAGGGGCCTGCTGGAGATGCTCCGACAGAGCTCGCGTATGAATCTGGCATTCCTCCAGCGCCTGTTTGTGCTGCTGGAGGTTCGTCGTGAGCTGCTTTATAAGCTCCGTCGTTGCGTCCGAAGTCGGCTTCAGGTCCCTGGGGGCTTTTTCGGGTTCGACTGCCTCTGTAGCACCCTTCCCTCTTTCACTTTCTCCCTCTTTAACCAGCTGATACAGTCTTTCGACAGCCTTGGTCAACCCGTCCTTAATCTCCTTCTTTAGGTTCCGGGAGCTGTCCAGCTGGATTTTGGCACTGGAGAGACACGCCTTTGCCTCCGTGGTTCTATTAAGATACCTCACGGGTGGCACTTCGCGAGGCGAGCTCTCCAAGGCTTGTGGAGACTTTGGCTGCTGCGAGGTTGCCAATTTTTTCTTGAGTTTGGGGGAAGTGGGCATAAGAGTTTTTTGTGGGGGAGTGGGCACGGGTGCAGTTTTGGGTGTTTCCAAATTTTGCGGTTGACCTGCTCTGAGACTCTCCGCTTCCCACTCTCCGACACTGCGCCTCACTGAGGGCCCCGCTTGTGCTGGGCATGCTTTCTCCACACCCAAGCTCTCGACCGCAGCTTTCGGCTTAATAACGGGAGTTCTAATACCAAACATGATCGCAAATTGATAAAGATACTAAATTGTCAGAGGACACCTAAATAATACTGAATCCCTGTAAAAGGGGGATCCAGATAAGAATTAATAATCAAAAGACCAACTGAATCCCTGTAAAGAGGAGATTCAGTAGGTAAAAATATAAATAATTACGATAAAATAATAAATTATAGGGAATAAAATTTTCAAATTGTCATAAAATTGTCAGTTTTGCCAAAAGGCTTGTCAAAATTAAAATTAGTGGTCAAAACCCTGCAAATAATAAATATATGAGATAAAATTAAAATGGAATATTTTGCCGTCTGTTTCGTCTCTTCCCTCTTATAGACCAATGGGCGGGTGGGCGGATTTTTTATTTTGAGCTAGACCCTCGACCGAGGTGTCCAGGGACGCGTCTCCGCGCGGGCTAGCCGATTATGAAATAAAACTTATTGTCGGTGGAACAAAAATTTTGAGTTATGGGCCAAAAACGTGGTTTTTTAGGAAAAAAATTCGAAAATCAACCCCCAACCTGAATTCGGGTACACGGATCGCGGACCAAATTTCAGGGATGAAGGATGAGTACTATTGCAACTATAATCTACTGAAACGAAAACAAAAATTTTGAAAACAACGTAGATTTTGACTTTAAAAAATGAAAATTATTAAAAATGTTGGTTTTCTAAGGGAAGTTTTTCAAGGGTGCGTAAATTCGGGTGCAAACCGGTCAGGTACTAAGCGGAAGCCTAGTATTGTCTAAAATAGCTGAAAACAGCTTCAAAATCGGACCCTAAATAAAAAAGTTATCGATACTTTTATAATTTTTGTGTTCCCTTAGGTGGATTTTGGTACTTATGACGTTTATGAGAAATTGACTATTTTGAAAAAACAAACAGTTTTATTTTGAGCTAGACCCTCGACCGAGGTGTCCAGGGACGCGTCTCCGCGCGGGCTAGCCGATTATGAAATAAAACTTATTGTCGGTGGAACAAAAATTTTGAGTTATGGGCCAAAAACGTGGTTTTTTAGGAAAAAAATTCGAAAATCAACCCCCAACCTGAATTCGGGTACACGGATCGCGGACCAAATTTCAGGGATGAAGGATGAGTACTATTGCAACTATAATCTACTGAAACGAAAACAAAAATTTTGAAAACAACGTAGATTTTGACTTTAAAAAATGAAAATTATTAAAAATGTTGGTTTTCTAAGGGAAGTTTTTCAAGGGTGCGTAAATTCGGGTGCAAACCGGTCAGGTACTAAGCGGAAGCCTAGTATTGTCTAAAATAGCTGAAAACAGCTTCAAAATCGGACCCTAAATAAAAAAGTTATCGATACTTTTATAATTTTTGTGTTCCCTTAGGTGGATTTTGGTACTTATGACGTTTATGAGAAATTGACTATTTTGAAAAAACAAACAGTTTTATTTTGAGCTAGACCCTCGACCGAGGTGTCCAGGGACGCGTCTCCGCGCGGGCTAGCCGATTATGAAATAAAACTTATTGTCGGTGGAACAAAAATTTTGAGTTATGGGCCAAAAACGTGGTTTTTTAGGAAAAAAATTCGAAAATCAACCCCCAACCTGAATTCGGGTACACGGATCGCGGACCAAATTTCAGGGATGAAGGATGAGTACTATTGCAACTATAATCTACTGAAACGAAAACAAAAATTTTGAAAACAACGTAGATTTTGACTTTAAAAAATGAAAATTATTAAAAATGTTGGTTTTCTAAGGGAAGTTTTTCAAGGGTGCGTAAATTCGGGTGCAAACCGGTCAGGTACTAAGCGGAAGCCTAGTATTGTCTAAAATAGCTGAAAACAGCTTCAAAATCGGACCCTAAATAAAAAAGTTATCGATGGTTAGGTTAGGTTAGGTTTTTTTTTTTTTTTTTTTTTTTTATTTTTCCAAGTGCCCTCTGACATGATCAGAGCCTTTTTTATGCATATTTGTTAATTCTTTTCTGTTTATTTTAATGAAAAAAATCTAGAGGGGCTATCTCCCTTGGGTCGGTTATTTTTTTTTTTTTTTTTTTTTTTTTTTTTTTTTTTTTTTTTCCTTTTTTTTTTTTTTTTTTTTTTTATATTCACGTTATACACCGTTTGCTATTACTTTCTTTGCTTTTACTTTACAAATATTCTTTAGATATGCTTCTGTTACAAATTTTCAAATTTTCTTAACCTACTTATTTCTATTAATTACTTTTGCTGCCATCTGGCTGCAGTATTTTAAAAACTTATTACGGGTGAATTTATTTTGTATAAGATTCGGGAGATTTGCTACTATGAGCCTGACGCCAAGCTCCTGTTCTGCCTCATACCTCTCTTTGGCGGTTATTGGGCACTCCAGCAGTATGTGGAGCACCGTTTCCTCCTTGCTGGACTCGCATGCACACGATGAGCTCTCCTTACACTTGAAACGACTCAAGTATGCGGAGAACCCACCGTGCCCCGTAAGTACTTGCGTGGTGACGGCTGTGGGAACCATTTTACGCACAACCCTGTACGCCGCGATCGCGTCCGGGAAAAACAACTTTGTTCCCGAGGCAGTTTCACCCGATCCGTACCTCTTGTTCCACCGGTCAAGCGTCTCCAAACGGATTTGACGCCTGACAAACGAGACAGGGCACAGATCGTAGTCCGGCTCCTTCTTCAACTTCAGGGCGGCTTCCTTCGCGAGCTGGTCGGCTCTCTCATTCCCCTCCAACCCTGCGTGGGCCTTGATCCAGAACAAGGAGACACTTTTGTTCTGGAGCATACAGCGTCGAATGGTGTCTCTAGTTTCCACCGCTAAGGGATGAGGGGACCCCACATTTGCAATCGTTTGAAGGGCCGCCCTAGAGTCGCTGAAGATGCCGAACGTGGTTGCACTACTTCTGAGCACTTCTCCCGCCGCCTTCTGGAGGGCCAGGAGTTCTGCCTGGTAGACGGTACAGTAGGACGGCATAGCAAGTTTAATGGCCTTAGTTTCGGCGGCACTATTCCATACGGATATGGCCGCTCCAACCCTGTCCTCAATCTTGCTGCCGTCCGTAAATATTCGCACGTCAAAATTGCTGTGGTTTTGATATTGTTCCTCGTCCACCAGGCTTGCAAACTCCAGCTTCACTTGGTCCGCGGGGTGCGGGGCTTCTATTGCTGGAGCCATCCGTTCTACCTCCCGACCTCCCAGCACCGGCTGGGGAACACCCCTCTTAGCTCCGTACAACGCCGCCATCTCTCGTATGCGGAGGTCGAGTGGGAGTATCCCAGCCAGTACCAGCGCCGAGTTTAGGGAGACCGTACGGTAGGCTCTGCACAGCTTTTGCGCAAACCCTCTCTGGACCACGTTCAGCTGTTTAATAACCCCCAGTTTATTGGCGGCGGGTGCCCAAGCACTCGCAGCGTACAAGATTGTGGGCTCAACTGCAGCTGTGTATATAGCCCTTATCACTTCTGGGTGTAAACCCCAGCTGACTCGGGCGGCTCTGGCTAACTGCTTGTACATAGCTATCGCCTTTTTACAGACGATAGCTACGTGTTGGTTGAAGGTTAGTTTGGCATCAATGGTTAGCCCCAATATCTTGACATCTTGGGACATTCCAATGTCGATCCCCCCCATGCTCAAACGCGGTGTGTCAAACTTCAGCTTCCGCGTTAGTACCATCGCACAGGTTTTGTGCGGTGCGAAGTTTAGCCGATTCCTGACACCCCACGCACGAACATGTTCGAGAGCAGCACTGGCCTGTGCCTCGATTTCCAGAGCTGTGTCCCCATCAAACACCATCACCACGTCATCAGCGAATGCCTGGCAATAATCGCCCCTACTCTCTAGCTGTTTTAAGAGCGGGTCCAGGATCAGATTCCACAAGATGGGTCCACCTATGGAACCCTGTACGCACCCTTTACTGGTCTTTCGACTGCTCTCCTCACCGGCATACCTCACTGTGACCACTCTGTCACTGAGGTAACTGCTCACCACCCGTCTCAAATTTACCGGACACTTTTCCTCAGCCAATCGTACTTTGATAGCTGGCCACCACGCACTGTCGAATGCTCCCTCGATATCCAGCGAAACGAGCGTGACAATTTTCTTTTGTTCCAGCTTTGTGCGGATGTGCTGCACGAGAGTATAGAGCGCATCTTCAGTGCTTTTTTGGGGCATAAAACCGTATTGGCGAGTACTGATCCTGGGTAGTAAGTAGAATTTGAGACGGGCGACCAACATCTTCTCGTAAACTTTCCCCAGGACAGGCAGTAGCCCAATCGGCCTGTACGACTTGGGTACGGTATACGAGTCTTTACCCGGCTTTCTGAGCACAACCACCGTTGCTTCCTTCCAGATCTTCGGGAAGTGGTGGTGCGCCAGGCACTTATTTAGCAGTGCCAGGAAGAAGTCGGGGTCACAGTACACTGCCTGAGAGCAGATGTCTGCAGTAAAGCCGTCAGCTCCCGGGGCCTTTTTTGGGTTGAACGATCCCACAGACCTATCTAGTTCGCTTCGGGTAAACTGTGGATCATGTCGCTCATCATGGCTCCACGCGTTTACCAAGTCTGCCTGTTGTCTAGTTCGGCGATGGTCTATATTATCGTCTTCCTCTCGGTCCTCGGGGTAGAACGTTTCGGCCAACAGCTTCACGGAACCCTTCGCGTCCAGTGTTTGTCCTTCCATCTGAAGGGGTAAGTCTTCTTCTCTCTTTGCAACCCTTCCCATTATCCTGTAGATACCCTCCCAGACCCCCTCCCTGTCCTGTTTCCCGCAAAACTCCATCCAACTGTCTGTTGCTGCTTTGATCACCGCTGTCTCATATGCTTCCTTTTCTTTTACGTACAGGTCTACAACCTTCGCTCTCCGGACCGGCGCAGCGCTCCTGACCCTGCGTTTCCTGGTGGCGACCATGCTTTTCATCTCAGCGAGTTCCTCGGACCACCACGGCAAGGTAAGTGTTTCTGTGTTGTTTTTTACTGGGATAGTGTCGTTGCATGCTTGTGTGATAGCGTGTGTGTATGTGTTTATAACTGTTTCTAAATGATCCACATGTGTAACGTTTGAGAGTTCCACAAGGGTCAAACTTTTTTCTCGCATGATTCCAGTTAGTTTCTTTCGAAACTGGCTCCAATCTGCTTTCCTTGTATTATAGATCCTAGTGGTTCTCTCAATGTTTATTCCTTTTGATTTTGTCAATTGAATATTAAAGATAATGCCATTATGGTCCGAATTCGTGAGACCCTCGTCAATATGCCAGCCATCCACCAAGTCCAGCATGTCCACCGAACAGGCCGTCACATCCACGTGACTGCAGTACCTGACCCCCCCGCGAATGGTGTCAAATGTGGGAATTTCCCCTATGTTGAGGATCTGTAGCCCCAGCTCCCCCAACGCACCGCACATTTGCCCCCCTCGCAAATCTTCATTGCTGCTACCCCACCAGGTACTTTTGGCATTTGCGTCTCCTCCAATAACCAACCTGTCAGGGCCCAGATCTCGCTCTATCCTACGGAGGTGCTCGAGGTATGGTTCCATGGTCTTGTCAGGCTCGAAATAGAAGGACACCAGCGTGATCTTCCAGACTTTGGTTCGAATTCCCACCACAACGATATTGTTTGTGGTGAGTTGCGGGTACTGCAACACGTCTAATTTTTGATCAAAGACGGCTATTGCCGCCTTTACAGCCCCTTCTCCTCCCTCAGAACTCTGGAAGATCCTTACGCCCCGGTGACTCCTCATCCTTCTCACCGCCCCCACGTAGGGCTCCTGGAGCAACGCTACGGCTAGTTTGCGGTTGGTCGCTTCCAGCAAGAGCTCATTTGTGGCTAGCTGACTCCGTTGGAGATTGGCCTGGACCAATGTATACCTAGTGGTGGTTTCAGGGACAACCTTAGCAGTACGCTATAGTAGCTCGGGCCAGTGCATCCCACTTCTTGCGAACCGGGCAGTCGCCACTGAATGCGTTGTGCCCACTGTTCCCCAACTTTGATCTAGTGCAGTTTACGCACGCCGCTGCCTCGCCGATCAGTCGGTTAGGGCAATCCGCTCTGAAATGTGGCCCGCCGCAGTGGCTGCACAAATCGGCTGGCTCCTTGCACAGGCGTTTCCCGTGGCCGTACCCCAGGCAGCGGGTACATTGCACCAGTGGCGACTGGTCCTCCACGCGCACCCTCTGGAGGTCTATGCGAAGTTTCCCTGCATCGATCGCCCTCCTCCAGATCGTTGGGGACACACTGAGCACAACGTGATTCATGTGCGGATTCCTCGTCCTCCTTCGGAATTTTATTATGACTCTTTGGTCATCGTCGCCGAGGCCGTGAAAGACCTCCCGGTTCTGATTTCTAAGAGCTCTGACGAATTCTTCGTCGGTGTGTATACTTAACACGTCCCTAAAAATCAGCAACGGGTCTTTGTTTTTCACTTCCTCGACGCTGAGGTCTTCTCTTTCTTTTTCCAACCTGTTTTTCATTTTAATTCGCTCTTCGATGTTCACGAACCCCATTATTACTTTTCTGTCCTTAGCTTTCCTTATCGTTTCTACTTTAACCCAGCCCTCCTTTGCATCCGCTGCCTTACGGATTTTATCTAGAACTTCCTCCCCCGTTTCCGTCTCGTCTTTCGAGGTGACTACGATTGAATGTAACGTACTTCGCATTGGGTTTGCCTTTCCGCTATGGGTCGCAGTCACACTCGCGTACGTGGTGGAACGTTCTGTTTGCTGGTCTATTGCAGCTTTTAAAACATCCATCTTTTTGCTGTTTTCTTGTAGCAATTTTGAATGCTCCTCGATTCGAGTTGCTAACAAGTTTTGCTCGATGATCGAAAAGGTAGCATCGGTAGTAGCTACGGGCTTTGAAATTATGGTCTCCCCTCCTGAGCTTTTTGTTCTGCCCTCTTTCTCAGCCTCCTTTACCAGCTGGAAAAGTCGGTCCAGTGCCTCTGTGATGCTGTTTTTTATTTCGGTCTTCAGGTTTCGGGAGCTGCTTAGGCTTTGTTTACCTTTGCTAAGACAGGCCCTGGCTTCAGTAATCCGATCCGCATATCGTGTTTTTGGTGTAGTATGGAGCTCTGTCAGTTTTGTCCTCGCTGGAACAGTTTTATTGACCTGCGGTGGTTGTGCTAGTTTGGGTCCTACCTTTGCAGGGCCTGTCTGCTTTGTCGGGGCGGTAAGAAGAGGTGACAATTCCGTGCTTGCAGACTTGGCCGCATCCGATTCACCGACGCTACATATTATAATATTATTAGAAGGTGAGGTTTGTATTTCTTCCGCAACTATCTTTTTTACCGGGGTTCTTATTCCGATCATTTTGGAGGTTTGCGTCAAAACAAATGTAAAAAATATAAAAAGTGCAAAAACAAAACTAAATTTAATTTTTTCTTTTGTCCTAAAACTGTCAAATTTGCCGAAAAAAGCTTGTTAAAATAAAATATTTGTAGTAGAAACCTGCAGATAAAAGATGCAAAGGCTAAAAATGAAATAAAAAATTTTTGCCGTTTGTTTGTTTTCTCCCTTCTTATATACCAATGGGCGGGTGGGCGGGGATTTTTTATTTTGAGCTAGACCCCCGACCGAGGTGTCCAGGGACGCGTCTCCGCGCGGGCTAGCTGATTATGAAATAAAATTTACTATGGAAAGAACAAAAATTTTGAGTTTTTGTCAAAAAACCCAATTTTTGAGCAAAAAATTTTGATTATCAACCCCCAACCCGATCCTGGGTACACGGAACGCGGACCAAGTCTCAGGGATGAAGGATGAGTACTATTGACACTATACTCTTCCAAAACAATAACAGAATTTTTGAAAACAAAGTAGATTTTGACTTTTTTTAAATGAAAAATTTTCAAAATATGTGTTTACAACCCCCAGCCCGAGTTTAGGCACACGGGACGCGCACCTTACAAAACGGGGATGTTGGCTGAGTACTATTGCCACTATAACAAAGGTATTGTCGACAACGACGTATCTTTTTGATATTTTATAATGAAAAAACAAAAATTGTGGGTATCTGTGGTAAGTTTTTTAGAGTAGTTTTTTTCGGACGGTGCAACACGGTCAGCGACCAAGTATAGGCCTAGTCAAGTCAGGTCTAAAGCCGAAAACAGCGTCGAAATCGAACCCTAAACAAAAAAGTTATCGTCGTTTTTATAGATTTGCGTGTTCCCTTATATAGTCGTGATGGGTATGAGCAGAACTTACTGTGAATTTGACAATTTTGAAGAGATCGACTGTTTTATTTCGAGCTAGACCCTCGACCGAGGTGTCCAGGGACGCGCCTCTGCGTGGGCTAGCCGATGGTGAAATAAAAATTTCAATTTGACAAACAAAAATTTTGACTTTTGTGGAAAAAACCAACCTTCTTTTTTAACAAAAATTTCACTTTTCAACCCACAACCCGAGCTCAGGCACGCAGGACGCGCACCACACAAAACAGGTATGAAGGCCGAGCACTATTGACACTATATTCCACTGCCACAACAAAGAATTTTTCGAAAGCGACGTTGATTTTGTTGAATTTAGGAAAAATAAAATTGAGGGTATCTGAGGTAAGTTAAAAAAAAAAAAAGTTCGTGTGCTCGCTTGTTCGGACGGACGTCGACTGACGTGTTTTTGGTTTGCTTGTACCTTATATTGTCGTGGTATGAAATCGAGAATTTGGTAGAAATCGACTGTTTTATTTTGAGCTAGACCCCCCGACCGAGGTGTCCAGGGACGCGTCTCCGCGCGGGCTAGCTGATTATGAAATAAAATTTACTATGGAAAGAACAAAAATTTTGAGTTTTTGTCAAAAAACCCAATTTTTGAGCAAAAAATTTTGATTATCAACCCCCAACCCGATCCTGGGTACACGGAACGCGGACCAAGTCTCAGGGATGAAGGATGAGTACTATTGACACTATACTCTTCCAAAACAATAACAGAATTTTTGAAAACAAAGTAGATTTTGACTTTTTTAAAATGAAAAATTTTCAAAATATGTGTTTACAACCCCCAGCCCGAGTTTAGGCACACGGGACGCGCACCTTACAAAACGGGGATGTTGGCTGAGTACTATTGCCACTATAACAAAGGTATTGTCGACAACGACGTATCTTTTTGATATTTTATAATGAAAAAACAAAAATTGTGGGTATCTGTGGTAAGTTTTTTAGAGTAGTTTTTTTCGGACGGTGCAACACGGTCAGCGACCAAGTATAGGCCTAGTCAAGTCAGGTCTAAAGCCGAAAACAGCGTCGAAATCGAACCCTAAACAAAAAAGTTATCGTCGTTTTTATAGATTTGCGTGTTCCCTTATATAGTCGTGATGGGTATGAGCAGAACTTACTGTGAATTTGACAATTTTGAAGAGATCGACTGTTTTATTTCGAGCTAGACCCTCGACCGAGGTGTCCAGGGACGCGCCTCTGCGTGGGCTAGCCGATGGTGAAATAAAAATTTCAATTTGACAAACAAAAATTTTGACTTTTGTGGAAAAAACCAACCTTCTTTTTTAACAAAAATTTCACTTTTCAACCCACAACCCGAGCTCAGGCACGCAGGACGCGCACCACACAAAACAGGTATGAAGGCCGAGCACTATTGACACTATATTCCACTGCCACAACAAAGAATTTTTCGAAAGCGACGTTGATTTTGTTGAATTTAGGAAAAATAAAATTGAGGGTATCTGAGGTAAGTTAAAAAAAAAAAAAGTTCGTGTGCTCGCTTGTTCGGACGGACGTCGACTGACGTGTTTTTGGTTTGCTTGTACCTTATATTGTCGTGGTATGAAATCGAGAATTTGGTAGAAATCGACTGTTTTATTTTGAGCTAGACCCCCCGACCGAGGTGTCCAGGGACGCGTCTCCGCGCGGGCTAGCTGATTATGAAATAAAATTTACTATGGAAAGAACAAAAATTTTGAGTTTTTGTCAAAAAACCCAATTTTTGAGCAAAAAATTTTGATTATCAACCCCCAACCCGATCCTGGGTACACGGAACGCGGACCAAGTCTCAGGGATGAAGGATGAGTACTATTGACACTATACTCTTCCAAAACAATAACAGAATTTTTGAAAACAAAGTAGATTTTGACTTTTTTAAAATGAAAAATTTTCAAAATATGTGTTTACAACCCCCAGCCCGAGTTTAGGCACACGGGACGCGCACCTTACAAAACGGGGATGTTGGCTGAGTACTATTGCCACTATAACAAAGGTATTGTCGACAACGACGTATCTTTTTGATATTTTATAATGAAAAAACAAAAATTGTGGGTATCTGTGGTAAGTTTTTTAGAGTAGTTTTTTTCGGACGGTGCAACACGGTCAGCGACCAAGTATAGGCCTAGTCAAGTCAGGTCTAAAGCCGAAAACAGCGTCGAAATCGAACCCTAAACAAAAAAGTTATCGTCGTTTTTATAGATTTGCGTGTTCCCTTATATAGTCGTGATGGGTATGAGCAGAACTTACTGTGAATTTGACAATTTTGAAGAGATCGACTGTTTTATTTCGAGCTAGACCCTCGACCGAGGTGTCCAGGGACGCGCCTCTGCGTGGGCTAGCCGATGGTGAAATAAAAATTTCAATTTGACAAACAAAAATTTTGACTTTTGTGGAAAAAACCAACCTTCTTTTTTAACAAAAATTTCACTTTTCAACCCACAACCCGAGCTCAGGCACGCAGGACGCGCACCACACAAAACAGGTATGAAGGCCGAGCACTATTGACACTATATTCCACTGCCACAACAAAGAATTTTTCGAAAGCGACGTTGATTTTGTTGAATTTAGGAAAAATAAAATTGAGGGTATCTGAGGTAAGTTAAAAAAAAAAAAAGTTCGTGTGCTCGCTTGTTCGGACGGACGTCGACTGACGTGTTTTTGGTTTGCTTGTACCTTATATTGTCGTGGTATGAAATCGAGAATTTGGTAGAAATCGACTGTTTTATTTTGAGCTAGACCCCCCGACCGAGGTGTCCAGGGACGCGTCTCCGCGCGGGCTAGCTGATTATGAAATAAAATTTACTATGGAAAGAACAAAAATTTTGAGTTTTTGTCAAAAAACCCAATTTTTGAGCAAAAAATTTTGATTATCAACCCCCAACCCGATCCTGGGTACACGGAACGCGGACCAAGTCTCAGGGATGAAGGATGAGTACTATTGACACTATACTCTTCCAAAACAATAACAGAATTTTTGAAAACAAAGTAGATTTTGACTTTTTTAAAATGAAAAATTTTCAAAATATGTGTTTACAACCCCCAGCCCGAGTTTAGGCACACGGGACGCGCACCTTACAAAACGGGGATGTTGGCTGAGTACTATTGCCACTATAACAAAGGTATTGTCGACAACGACGTATCTTTTTGATATTTTATAATGAAAAAACAAAAATTGTGGGTATCTGTGGTAAGTTTTTTAGAGTAGTTTTTTTCGGACGGTGCAACACGGTCAGCGACCAAGTATAGGCCTAGTCAAGTCAGGTCTAAAGCCGAAAACAGCGTCGAAATCGAACCCTAAACAAAAAAGTTATCGTCGTTTTTATAGATTTGCGTGTTCCCTTATATAGTCGTGATGGGTATGAGCAGAACTTACTGTGAATTTGACAATTTTGAAGAGATCGACTGTTTTATTTCGAGCTAGACCCTCGACCGAGGTGTCCAGGGACGCGCCTCTGCGTGGGCTAGCCGATGGTGAAATAAAAATTTCAATTTGACAAACAAAAATTTTGACTTTTGTGGAAAAAACCAACCTTCTTTTTTAACAAAAATTTCACTTTTCAACCCACAACCCGAGCTCAGGCACGCAGGACGCGCACCACACAAAACAGGTATGAAGGCCGAGCACTATTGACACTATATTCCACTGCCACAACAAAGAATTTTTCGAAAGCGACGTTGATTTTGTTGAATTTAGGAAAAATAAAATTGAGGGTATCTGAGGTAAGTTAAAAAAAAAAAAAGTTCGTGTGCTCGCTTGTTCGGACGGACGTCGACTGACGTGTTTTTGGTTTGCTTGTACCTTATATTGTCGTGGTATGAAATCGAGAATTTGGTAGAAATCGACTGTTTTATTTTGAGCTAGACCCCCCGACCGAGGTGTCCAGGGACGCGTCTCCGCGCGGGCTAGCTGATTATGAAATAAAATTTACTATGGAAAGAACAAAAATTTTGAGTTTTTGTCAAAAAACCCAATTTTTGAGCAAAAAATTTTGATTATCAACCCCCAACCCGATCCTGGGTACACGGAACGCGGACCAAGTCTCAGGGATGAAGGATGAGTACTATTGACACTATACTCTTCCAAAACAATAACAGAATTTTTGAAAACAAAGTAGATTTTGACTTTTTTAAAATGAAAAATTTTCAAAATATGTGTTTACAACCCCCAGCCCGAGTTTAGGCACACGGGACGCGCACCTTACAAAACGGGGATGTTGGCTGAGTACTATTGCCACTATAACAAAGGTATTGTCGACAACGACGTATCTTTTTGATATTTTATAATGAAAAAACAAAAATTGTGGGTATCTGTGGTAAGTTTTTTAGAGTAGTTTTTTTCGGACGGTGCAACACGGTCAGCGACCAAGTATAGGCCTAGTCAAGTCAGGTCTAAAGCCGAAAACAGCGTCGAAATCGAACCCTAAACAAAAAAGTTATCGTCGTTTTTATAGATTTGCGTGTTCCCTTATATAGTCGTGATGGGTATGAGCAGAACTTACTGTGAATTTGACAATTTTGAAGAGATCGACTGTTTTATTTCGAGCTAGACCCTCGACCGAGGTGTCCAGGGACGCGCCTCTGCGTGGGCTAGCCGATGGTGAAATAAAAATTTCAATTTGACAAACAAAAATTTTGACTTTTGTGGAAAAAACCAACCTTCTTTTTTAACAAAAATTTCACTTTTCAACCCACAACCCGAGCTCAGGCACGCAGGACGCGCACCACACAAAACAGGTATGAAGGCCGAGCACTATTGACACTATATTCCACTGCCACAACAAAGAATTTTTCGAAAGCGACGTTGATTTTGTTGAATTTAGGAAAAATAAAATTGAGGGTATCTGAGGTAAGTTAAAAAAAAAAAAAGTTCGTGTGCTCGCTTGTTCGGACGGACGTCGACTGACGTGTTTTTGGTTTGCTTGTACCTTATATTGTCGTGGTATGAAATCGAGAATTTGGTAGAAATCGACTGTTTTATTTTGAGCTAGACCCCCCGACCGAGGTGTCCAGGGACGCGTCTCCGCGCGGGCTAGCTGATTATGAAATAAAATTTACTATGGAAAGAACAAAAATTTTGAGTTTTTGTCAAAAAACCCAATTTTTGAGCAAAAAATTTTGATTATCAACCCCCAACCCGATCCTGGGTACACGGAACGCGGACCAAGTCTCAGGGATGAAGGATGAGTACTATTGACACTATACTCTTCCAAAACAATAACAGAATTTTTGAAAACAAAGTAGATTTTGACTTTTTTAAAATGAAAAATTTTCAAAATATGTGTTTACAACCCCCAGCCCGAGTTTAGGCACACGGGACGCGCACCTTACAAAACGGGGATGTTGGCTGAGTACTATTGCCACTATAACAAAGGTATTGTCGACAACGACGTATCTTTTTGATATTTTATAATGAAAAAACAAAAATTGTGGGTATCTGTGGTAAGTTTTTTAGAGTAGTTTTTTTCGGACGGTGCAACACGGTCAGCGACCAAGTATAGGCCTAGTCAAGTCAGGTCTAAAGCCGAAAACAGCGTCGAAATCGAACCCTAAACAAAAAAGTTATCGTCGTTTTTATAGATTTGCGTGTTCCCTTATATAGTCGTGATGGGTATGAGCAGAACTTACTGTGAATTTGACAATTTTGAAGAGATCGACTGTTTTATTTCGAGCTAGACCCTCGACCGAGGTGTCCAGGGACGCGCCTCTGCGTGGGCTAGCCGATGGTGAAATAAAAATTTCAATTTGACAAACAAAAATTTTGACTTTTGTGGAAAAAACCAACCTTCTTTTTTAACAAAAATTTCACTTTTCAACCCACAACCCGAGCTCAGGCACGCAGGACGCGCACCACACAAAACAGGTATGAAGGCCGAGCACTATTGACACTATATTCCACTGCCACAACAAAGAATTTTTCGAAAGCGACGTTGATTTTGTTGAATTTAGGAAAAATAAAATTGAGGGTATCTGAGGTAAGTTAAAAAAAAAAAAAGTTCGTGTGCTCGCTTGTTCGGACGGACGTCGACTGACGTGTTTTTGGTTTGCTTGTACCTTATATTGTCGTGGTATGAAATCGAGAATTTGGTAGAAATCGACTGTTTTATTTTGAGCTAGACCCCCCGACCGAGGTGTCCAGGGACGCGTCTCCGCGCGGGCTAGCTGATTATGAAATAAAATTTACTATGGAAAGAACAAAAATTTTGAGTTTTTGTCAAAAAACCCAATTTTTGAGCAAAAAATTTTGATTATCAACCCCCAACCCGATCCTGGGTACACGGAACGCGGACCAAGTCTCAGGGATGAAGGATGAGTACTATTGACACTATACTCTTCCAAAACAATAACAGAATTTTTGAAAACAAAGTAGATTTTGACTTTTTTAAAATGAAAAATTTTCAAAATATGTGTTTACAACCCCCAGCCCGAGTTTAGGCACACGGGACGCGCACCTTACAAAACGGGGATGTTGGCTGAGTACTATTGCCACTATAACAAAGGTATTGTCGACAACGACGTATCTTTTTGATATTTTATAATGAAAAAACAAAAATTGTGGGTATCTGTGGTAAGTTTTTTAGAGTAGTTTTTTTCGGACGGTGCAACACGGTCAGCGACCAAGTATAGGCCTAGTCAAGTCAGGTCTAAAGCCGAAAACAGCGTCGAAATCGAACCCTAAACAAAAAAGTTATCGTCGTTTTTATAGATTTGCGTGTTCCCTTATATAGTCGTGATGGGTATGAGCAGAACTTACTGTGAATTTGACAATTTTGAAGAGATCGACTGTTTTATTTCGAGCTAGACCCTCGACCGAGGTGTCCAGGGACGCGCCTCTGCGTGGGCTAGCCGATGGTGAAATAAAAATTTCAATTTGACAAACAAAAATTTTGACTTTTGTGGAAAAAACCAACCTTCTTTTTTAACAAAAATTTCACTTTTCAACCCACAACCCGAGCTCAGGCACGCAGGACGCGCACCACACAAAACAGGTATGAAGGCCGAGCACTATTGACACTATATTCCACTGCCACAACAAAGAATTTTTCGAAAGCGACGTTGATTTTGTTGAATTTAGGAAAAATAAAATTGAGGGTATCTGAGGTAAGTTAAAAAAAAAAAAAGTTCGTGTGCTCGCTTGTTCGGACGGACGTCGACTGACGTGTTTTTGGTTTGCTTGTACCTTATATTGTCGTGGTATGAAATCGAGAATTTGGTAGAAATCGACTGTTTTATTTTGAGCTAGACCCCCCGACCGAGGTGTCCAGGGACGCGTCTCCGCGCGGGCTAGCTGATTATGAAATAAAATTTACTATGGAAAGAACAAAAATTTTGAGTTTTTGTCAAAAAACCCAATTTTTGAGCAAAAAATTTTGATTATCAACCCCCAACCCGATCCTGGGTACACGGAACGCGGACCAAGTCTCAGGGATGAAGGATGAGTACTATTGACACTATACTCTTCCAAAACAATAACAGAATTTTTGAAAACAAAGTAGATTTTGACTTTTTTAAAATGAAAAATTTTCAAAATATGTGTTTACAACCCCCAGCCCGAGTTTAGGCACACGGGACGCGCACCTTACAAAACGGGGATGTTGGCTGAGTACTATTGCCACTATAACAAAGGTATTGTCGACAACGACGTATCTTTTTGATATTTTATAATGAAAAAACAAAAATTGTGGGTATCTGTGGTAAGTTTTTTAGAGTAGTTTTTTTCGGACGGTGCAACACGGTCAGCGACCAAGTATAGGCCTAGTCAAGTCAGGTCTAAAGCCGAAAACAGCGTCGAAATCGAACCCTAAACAAAAAAGTTATCGTCGTTTTTATAGATTTGCGTGTTCCCTTATATAGTCGTGATGGGTATGAGCAGAACTTACTGTGAATTTGACAATTTTGAAGAGATCGACTGTTTTATTTCGAGCTAGACCCTCGACCGAGGTGTCCAGGGACGCGCCTCTGCGTGGGCTAGCCGATGGTGAAATAAAAATTTCAATTTGACAAACAAAAATTTTGACTTTTGTGGAAAAAACCAACCTTCTTTTTTAACAAAAATTTCACTTTTCAACCCACAACCCGAGCTCAGGCACGCAGGACGCGCACCACACAAAACAGGTATGAAGGCCGAGCACTATTGACACTATATTCCACTGCCACAACAAAGAATTTTTCGAAAGCGACGTTGATTTTGTTGAATTTAGGAAAAATAAAATTGAGGGTATCTGAGGTAAGTTAAAAAAAAAAAAAGTTCGTGTGCTCGCTTGTTCGGACGGACGTCGACTGACGTGTTTTTGGTTTGCTTGTACCTTATATTGTCGTGGTATGAAATCGAGAATTTGGTAGAAATCGACTGTTTTATTTTGAGCTAGACCCCCCGACCGAGGTGTCCAGGGACGCGTCTCCGCGCGGGCTAGCTGATTATGAAATAAAATTTACTATGGAAAGAACAAAAATTTTGAGTTTTTGTCAAAAAACCCAATTTTTGAGCAAAAAATTTTGATTATCAACCCCCAACCCGATCCTGGGTACACGGAACGCGGACCAAGTCTCAGGGATGAAGGATGAGTACTATTGACACTATACTCTTCCAAAACAATAACAGAATTTTTGAAAACAAAGTAGATTTTGACTTTTTTAAAATGAAAAATTTTCAAAATATGTGTTTACAACCCCCAGCCCGAGTTTAGGCACACGGGACGCGCACCTTACAAAACGGGGATGTTGGCTGAGTACTATTGCCACTATAACAAAGGTATTGTCGACAACGACGTATCTTTTTGATATTTTATAATGAAAAAACAAAAATTGTGGGTATCTGTGGTAAGTTTTTTAGAGTAGTTTTTTTCGGACGGTGCAACACGGTCAGCGACCAAGTATAGGCCTAGTCAAGTCAGGTCTAAAGCCGAAAACAGCGTCGAAATCGAACCCTAAACAAAAAAGTTATCGTCGTTTTTATAGATTTGCGTGTTCCCTTATATAGTCGTGATGGGTATGAGCAGAACTTACTGTGAATTTGACAATTTTGAAGAGATCGACTGTTTTATTTCGAGCTAGACCCTCGACCGAGGTGTCCAGGGACGCGCCTCTGCGTGGGCTAGCCGATGGTGAAATAAAAATTTCAATTTGACAAACAAAAATTTTGACTTTTGTGGAAAAAACCAACCTTCTTTTTTAACAAAAATTTCACTTTTCAACCCACAACCCGAGCTCAGGCACGCAGGACGCGCACCACACAAAACAGGTATGAAGGCCGAGCACTATTGACACTATATTCCACTGCCACAACAAAGAATTTTTCGAAAGCGACGTTGATTTTGTTGAATTTAGGAAAAATAAAATTGAGGGTATCTGAGGTAAGTTAAAAAAAAAAAAAGTTCGTGTGCTCGCTTGTTCGGACGGACGTCGACTGACGTGTTTTTGGTTTGCTTGTACCTTATATTGTCGTGGTATGAAATCGAGAATTTGGTAGAAATCGACTGTTTTATTTTGAGCTAGACCCCCCGACCGAGGTGTCCAGGGACGCGTCTCCGCGCGGGCTAGCTGATTATGAAATAAAATTTACTATGGAAAGAACAAAAATTTTGAGTTTTTGTCAAAAAACCCAATTTTTGAGCAAAAAATTTTGATTATCAACCCCCAACCCGATCCTGGGTACACGGAACGCGGACCAAGTCTCAGGGATGAAGGATGAGTACTATTGACACTATACTCTTCCAAAACAATAACAGAATTTTTGAAAACAAAGTAGATTTTGACTTTTTTAAAATGAAAAATTTTCAAAATATGTGTTTACAACCCCCAGCCCGAGTTTAGGCACACGGGACGCGCACCTTACAAAACGGGGATGTTGGCTGAGTACTATTGCCACTATAACAAAGGTATTGTCGACAACGACGTATCTTTTTGATATTTTATAATGAAAAAACAAAAATTGTGGGTATCTGTGGTAAGTTTTTTAGAGTAGTTTTTTTCGGACGGTGCAACACGGTCAGCGACCAAGTATAGGCCTAGTCAAGTCAGGTCTAAAGCCGAAAACAGCGTCGAAATCGAACCCTAAACAAAAAAGTTATCGTCGTTTTTATAGATTTGCGTGTTCCCTTATATAGTCGTGATGGGTATGAGCAGAACTTACTGTGAATTTGACAATTTTGAAGAGATCGACTGTTTTATTTCGAGCTAGACCCTCGACCGAGGTGTCCAGGGACGCGCCTCTGCGTGGGCTAGCCGATGGTGAAATAAAAATTTCAATTTGACAAACAAAAATTTTGACTTTTGTGGAAAAAACCAACCTTCTTTTTTAACAAAAATTTCACTTTTCAACCCACAACCCGAGCTCAGGCACGCAGGACGCGCACCACACAAAACAGGTATGAAGGCCGAGCACTATTGACACTATATTCCACTGCCACAACAAAGAATTTTTCGAAAGCGACGTTGATTTTGTTGAATTTAGGAAAAATAAAATTGAGGGTATCTGAGGTAAGTTAAAAAAAAAAAAAGTTCGTGTGCTCGCTTGTTCGGACGGACGTCGACTGACGTGTTTTTGGTTTGCTTGTACCTTATATTGTCGTGGTATGAAATCGAGAATTTGGTAGAAATCGACTGTTTTATTTTGAGCTAGACCCCCCGACCGAGGTGTCCAGGGACGCGTCTCCGCGCGGGCTAGCTGATTATGAAATAAAATTTACTATGGAAAGAACAAAAATTTTGAGTTTTTGTCAAAAAACCCAATTTTTGAGCAAAAAATTTTGATTATCAACCCCCAACCCGATCCTGGGTACACGGAACGCGGACCAAGTCTCAGGGATGAAGGATGAGTACTATTGACACTATACTCTTCCAAAACAATAACAGAATTTTTGAAAACAAAGTAGATTTTGACTTTTTTAAAATGAAAAATTTTCAAAATATGTGTTTACAACCCCCAGCCCGAGTTTAGGCACACGGGACGCGCACCTTACAAAACGGGGATGTTGGCTGAGTACTATTGCCACTATAACAAAGGTATTGTCGACAACGACGTATCTTTTTGATATTTTATAATGAAAAAACAAAAATTGTGGGTATCTGTGGTAAGTTTTTTAGAGTAGTTTTTTTCGGACGGTGCAACACGGTCAGCGACCAAGTATAGGCCTAGTCAAGTCAGGTCTAAAGCCGAAAACAGCGTCGAAATCGAACCCTAAACAAAAAAGTTATCGTCGTTTTTATAGATTTGCGTGTTCCCTTATATAGTCGTGATGGGTATGAGCAGAACTTACTGTGAATTTGACAATTTTGAAGAGATCGACTGTTTTATTTCGAGCTAGACCCTCGACCGAGGTGTCCAGGGACGCGCCTCTGCGTGGGCTAGCCGATGGTGAAATAAAAATTTCAATTTGACAAACAAAAATTTTGACTTTTGTGGAAAAAACCAACCTTCTTTTTTAACAAAAATTTCACTTTTCAACCCACAACCCGAGCTCAGGCACGCAGGACGCGCACCACACAAAACAGGTATGAAGGCCGAGCACTATTGACACTATATTCCACTGCCACAACAAAGAATTTTTCGAAAGCGACGTTGATTTTGTTGAATTTAGGAAAAATAAAATTGAGGGTATCTGAGGTAAGTTAAAAAAAAAAAAAGTTCGTGTGCTCGCTTGTTCGGACGGACGTCGACTGACGTGTTTTTGGTTTGCTTGTACCTTATATTGTCGTGGTATGAAATCGAGAATTTGGTAGAAATCGACTGTTTTATTTTGAGCTAGACCCCCCGACCGAGGTGTCCAGGGACGCGTCTCCGCGCGGGCTAGCTGATTATGAAATAAAATTTACTATGGAAAGAACAAAAATTTTGAGTTTTTGTCAAAAAACCCAATTTTTGAGCAAAAAATTTTGATTATCAACCCCCAACCCGATCCTGGGTACACGGAACGCGGACCAAGTCTCAGGGATGAAGGATGAGTACTATTGACACTATACTCTTCCAAAACAATAACAGAATTTTTGAAAACAAAGTAGATTTTGACTTTTTTAAAATGAAAAATTTTCAAAATATGTGTTTACAACCCCCAGCCCGAGTTTAGGCACACGGGACGCGCACCTTACAAAACGGGGATGTTGGCTGAGTACTATTGCCACTATAACAAAGGTATTGTCGACAACGACGTATCTTTTTGATATTTTATAATGAAAAAACAAAAATTGTGGGTATCTGTGGTAAGTTTTTTAGAGTAGTTTTTTTCGGACGGTGCAACACGGTCAGCGACCAAGTATAGGCCTAGTCAAGTCAGGTCTAAAGCCGAAAACAGCGTCGAAATCGAACCCTAAACAAAAAAGTTATCGTCGTTTTTATAGATTTGCGTGTTCCCTTATATAGTCGTGATGGGTATGAGCAGAACTTACTGTGAATTTGACAATTTTGAAGAGATCGACTGTTTTATTTCGAGCTAGACCCTCGACCGAGGTGTCCAGGGACGCGCCTCTGCGTGGGCTAGCCGATGGTGAAATAAAAATTTCAATTTGACAAACAAAAATTTTGACTTTTGTGGAAAAAACCAACCTTCTTTTTTAACAAAAATTTCACTTTTCAACCCACAACCCGAGCTCAGGCACGCAGGACGCGCACCACACAAAACAGGTATGAAGGCCGAGCACTATTGACACTATATTCCACTGCCACAACAAAGAATTTTTCGAAAGCGACGTTGATTTTGTTGAATTTAGGAAAAATAAAATTGAGGGTATCTGAGGTAAGTTAAAAAAAAAAAAAGTTCGTGTGCTCGCTTGTTCGGACGGACGTCGACTGACGTGTTTTTGGTTTGCTTGTACCTTATATTGTCGTGGTATGAAATCGAGAATTTGGTAGAAATCGACTGTTTTATTTTGAGCTAGACCCCCCGACCGAGGTGTCCAGGGACGCGTCTCCGCGCGGGCTAGCTGATTATGAAATAAAATTTACTATGGAAAGAACAAAAATTTTGAGTTTTTGTCAAAAAACCCAATTTTTGAGCAAAAAATTTTGATTATCAACCCCCAACCCGATCCTGGGTACACGGAACGCGGACCAAGTCTCAGGGATGAAGGATGAGTACTATTGACACTATACTCTTCCAAAACAATAACAGAATTTTTGAAAACAAAGTAGATTTTGACTTTTTTAAAATGAAAAATTTTCAAAATATGTGTTTACAACCCCCAGCCCGAGTTTAGGCACACGGGACGCGCACCTTACAAAACGGGGATGTTGGCTGAGTACTATTGCCACTATAACAAAGGTATTGTCGACAACGACGTATCTTTTTGATATTTTATAATGAAAAAACAAAAATTGTGGGTATCTGTGGTAAGTTTTTTAGAGTAGTTTTTTTCGGACGGTGCAACACGGTCAGCGACCAAGTATAGGCCTAGTCAAGTCAGGTCTAAAGCCGAAAACAGCGTCGAAATCGAACCCTAAACAAAAAAGTTATCGTCGTTTTTATAGATTTGCGTGTTCCCTTATATAGTCGTGATGGGTATGAGCAGAACTTACTGTGAATTTGACAATTTTGAAGAGATCGACTGTTTTATTTCGAGCTAGACCCTCGACCGAGGTGTCCAGGGACGCGCCTCTGCGTGGGCTAGCCGATGGTGAAATAAAAATTTCAATTTGACAAACAAAAATTTTGACTTTTGTGGAAAAAACCAACCTTCTTTTTTAACAAAAATTTCACTTTTCAACCCACAACCCGAGCTCAGGCACGCAGGACGCGCACCACACAAAACAGGTATGAAGGCCGAGCACTATTGACACTATATTCCACTGCCACAACAAAGAATTTTTCGAAAGCGACGTTGATTTTGTTGAATTTAGGAAAAATAAAATTGAGGGTATCTGAGGTAAGTTAAAAAAAAAAAAAGTTCGTGTGCTCGCTTGTTCGGACGGACGTCGACTGACGTGTTTTTGGTTTGCTTGTACCTTATATTGTCGTGGTATGAAATCGAGAATTTGGTAGAAATCGACTGTTTTATTTTGAGCTAGACCCCCCGACCGAGGTGTCCAGGGACGCGTCTCCGCGCGGGCTAGCTGATTATGAAATAAAATTTACTATGGAAAGAACAAAAATTTTGAGTTTTTGTCAAAAAACCCAATTTTTGAGCAAAAAATTTTGATTATCAACCCCCAACCCGATCCTGGGTACACGGAACGCGGACCAAGTCTCAGGGATGAAGGATGAGTACTATTGACACTATACTCTTCCAAAACAATAACAGAATTTTTGAAAACAAAGTAGATTTTGACTTTTTTAAAATGAAAAATTTTCAAAATATGTGTTTACAACCCCCAGCCCGAGTTTAGGCACACGGGACGCGCACCTTACAAAACGGGGATGTTGGCTGAGTACTATTGCCACTATAACAAAGGTATTGTCGACAACGACGTATCTTTTTGATATTTTATAATGAAAAAACAAAAATTGTGGGTATCTGTGGTAAGTTTTTTAGAGTAGTTTTTTTCGGACGGTGCAACACGGTCAGCGACCAAGTATAGGCCTAGTCAAGTCAGGTCTAAAGCCGAAAACAGCGTCGAAATCGAACCCTAAACAAAAAAGTTATCGTCGTTTTTATAGATTTGCGTGTTCCCTTATATAGTCGTGATGGGTATGAGCAGAACTTACTGTGAATTTGACAATTTTGAAGAGATCGACTGTTTTATTTCGAGCTAGACCCTCGACCGAGGTGTCCAGGGACGCGCCTCTGCGTGGGCTAGCCGATGGTGAAATAAAAATTTCAATTTGACAAACAAAAATTTTGACTTTTGTGGAAAAAACCAACCTTCTTTTTTAACAAAAATTTCACTTTTCAACCCACAACCCGAGCTCAGGCACGCAGGACGCGCACCACACAAAACAGGTATGAAGGCCGAGCACTATTGACACTATATTCCACTGCCACAACAAAGAATTTTTCGAAAGCGACGTTGATTTTGTTGAATTTAGGAAAAATAAAATTGAGGGTATCTGAGGTAAGTTAAAAAAAAAAAAAGTTCGTGTGCTCGCTTGTTCGGACGGACGTCGACTGACGTGTTTTTGGTTTGCTTGTACCTTATATTGTCGTGGTATGAAATCGAGAATTTGGTAGAAATCGACTGTTTTATTTTGAGCTAGACCCCCCGACCGAGGTGTCCAGGGACGCGTCTCCGCGCGGGCTAGCTGATTATGAAATAAAATTTACTATGGAAAGAACAAAAATTTTGAGTTTTTGTCAAAAAACCCAATTTTTGAGCAAAAAATTTTGATTATCAACCCCCAACCCGATCCTGGGTACACGGAACGCGGACCAAGTCTCAGGGATGAAGGATGAGTACTATTGACACTATACTCTTCCAAAACAATAACAGAATTTTTGAAAACAAAGTAGATTTTGACTTTTTTAAAATGAAAAATTTTCAAAATATGTGTTTACAACCCCCAGCCCGAGTTTAGGCACACGGGACGCGCACCTTACAAAACGGGGATGTTGGCTGAGTACTATTGCCACTATAACAAAGGTATTGTCGACAACGACGTATCTTTTTGATATTTTATAATGAAAAAACAAAAATTGTGGGTATCTGTGGTAAGTTTTTTAGAGTAGTTTTTTTCGGACGGTGCAACACGGTCAGCGACCAAGTATAGGCCTAGTCAAGTCAGGTCTAAAGCCGAAAACAGCGTCGAAATCGAACCCTAAACAAAAAAGTTATCGTCGTTTTTATAGATTTGCGTGTTCCCTTATATAGTCGTGATGGGTATGAGCAGAACTTACTGTGAATTTGACAATTTTGAAGAGATCGACTGTTTTATTTCGAGCTAGACCCTCGACCGAGGTGTCCAGGGACGCGCCTCTGCGTGGGCTAGCCGATGGTGAAATAAAAATTTCAATTTGACAAACAAAAATTTTGACTTTTGTGGAAAAAACCAACCTTCTTTTTTAACAAAAATTTCACTTTTCAACCCACAACCCGAGCTCAGGCACGCAGGACGCGCACCACACAAAACAGGTATGAAGGCCGAGCACTATTGACACTATATTCCACTGCCACAACAAAGAATTTTTCGAAAGCGACGTTGATTTTGTTGAATTTAGGAAAAATAAAATTGAGGGTATCTGAGGTAAGTTAAAAAAAAAAAAAGTTCGTGTGCTCGCTTGTTCGGACGGACGTCGACTGACGTGTTTTTGGTTTGCTTGTACCTTATATTGTCGTGGTATGAAATCGAGAATTTGGTAGAAATCGACTGTTTTATTTTGAGCTAGACCCCCCGACCGAGGTGTCCAGGGACGCGTCTCCGCGCGGGCTAGCTGATTATGAAATAAAATTTACTATGGAAAGAACAAAAATTTTGAGTTTTTGTCAAAAAACCCAATTTTTGAGCAAAAAATTTTGATTATCAACCCCCAACCCGATCCTGGGTACACGGAACGCGGACCAAGTCTCAGGGATGAAGGATGAGTACTATTGACACTATACTCTTCCAAAACAATAACAGAATTTTTGAAAACAAAGTAGATTTTGACTTTTTTAAAATGAAAAATTTTCAAAATATGTGTTTACAACCCCCAGCCCGAGTTTAGGCACACGGGACGCGCACCTTACAAAACGGGGATGTTGGCTGAGTACTATTGCCACTATAACAAAGGTATTGTCGACAACGACGTATCTTTTTGATATTTTATAATGAAA
The DNA here is from genome assembly GCA_958449745.1 of Ochropleura leucogaster. Classification (NCBI taxonomy): domain Eukaryota; kingdom Metazoa; phylum Arthropoda; class Insecta; order Lepidoptera; family Noctuidae; genus Ochropleura; species Ochropleura leucogaster. Next base: position 19,785,860 of record OY288208.1, read on the forward strand.
AAACAAAAATTGTGGGTATCTGTGGTAAGTTTTTTAGAGTAGTTTTTTTCGGACGGTGCAACACGGTCAGCGACCAAGTATAGGCCTAGTCAAGTCAGGTCTAAAGCCGAAAACAGCGTCGAAATCGAACCCTAAACAAAAAAGTTATCGTCGTTTTTATAGATTTGCGTGTTCCCTTATATAGTCGTGATGGGTATGAGCAGAACTTACTGTGAATTTGACAATTTTGAAGAGATCGACTGTTTTATTTCGAGCTAGACCCTCGACCGAGGTGTCCAGGGACGCGCCTCTGCGTGGGCTAGCCGATGGTGAAATAAAAATTTCAATTTGACAAACAAAAATTTTGACTTTTGTGGAAAAAACCAACCTTCTTTTTTAACAAAAATTTCACTTTTCAACCCACAACCCGAGCTCAGGCACGCAGGACGCGCACCACACAAAACAGGTATGAAGGCCGAGCACTATTGACACTATATTCCACTGCCACAACAAAGAATTTTTCGAAAGCGACGTTGATTTTGTTGAATTTAGGAAAAATAAAATTGAGGGTATCTGAGGTAAGTTAAAAAAAAAAAAAGTTCGTGTGCTCGCTTGTTCGGACGGACGTCGACTGACGTGTTTTTGGTTTGCTTGTACCTTATATTGTCGTGGTATGAAATCGAGAATTTGGTAGAAATCGACTGTTTTATTTTGAGCTAGACCCCCCGACCGAGGTGTCCAGGGACGCGTCTCCGCGCGGGCTAGCTGATTATGAAATAAAATTTACTATGGAAAGAACAAAAATTTTGAGTTTTTGTCAAAAAACCCAATTTTTGAGCAAAAAATTTTGATTATCAACCCCCAACCCGATCCTGGGTACACGGAACGCGGACCAAGTCTCAGGGATGAAGGATGAGTACTATTGACACTATACTCTTCCAAAACAATAACAGAATTTTTGAAAACAAAGTAGATTTTGACTTTTTTAAAATGAAAAATTTTCAAAATATGTGTTTACAACCCCCAGCCCGAGTTTAGGCACACGGGACGCGCACCTTACAAAACGGGGATGTTGGCTGAGTACTATTGCCACTATAACAAAGGTATTGTCGACAACGACGTATCTTTTTGATATTTTATAATGAAAAAACAAAAATTGTGGGTATCTGTGGTAAGTTTTTTAGAGTAGTTTTTTTCGGACGGTGCAACACGGTCAGCGACCAAGTATAGGCCTAGTCAAGTCAGGTCTAAAGCCGAAAACAGCGTCGAAATCGAACCCTAAACAAAAAAGTTATCGTCGTTTTTATAGATTTGCGTGTTCCCTTATATAGTCGTGATGGGTATGAGCAGAACTTACTGTGAATTTGACAATTTTGAAGAGATCGACTGTTTTATTTCGAGCTAGACCCTCGACCGAGGTGTCCAGGGACGCGCCTCTGCGTGGGCTAGCCGATGGTGAAATAAAAATTTCAATTTGACAAACAAAAATTTTGACTTTTGTGGAAAAAACCAACCTTCTTTTTTAACAAAAATTTCACTTTTCAACCCACAACCCGAGCTCAGGCACGCAGGACGCGCACCACACAAAACAGGTATGAAGGCCGAGCACTATTGACACTATATTCCACTGCCACAACAAAGAATTTTTCGAAAGCGACGTTGATTTTGTTGAATTTAGGAAAAATAAAATTGAGGGTATCTGAGGTAAGTTAAAAAAAAAAAAAGTTCGTGTGCTCGCTTGTTCGGACGGACGTCGACTGACGTGTTTTTGGTTTGCTTGTACCTTATATTGTCGTGGTATGAAATCGAGAATTTGGTAGAAATCGACTGTTTTATTTTGAGCTAGACCCCCCGACCGAGGTGTCCAGGGACGCGTCTCCGCGCGGGCTAGCTGATTATGAAATAAAATTTACTATGGAAAGAACAAAAATTTTGAGTTTTTGTCAAAAAACCCAATTTTTGAGCAAAAAATTTTGATTATCAACCCCCAACCCGATCCTGGGTACACGGAACGCGGACCAAGTCTCAGGGATGAAGGATGAGTACTATTGACACTATACTCTTCCAAAACAATAACAGAATTTTTGAAAACAAAGTAGATTTTGACTTTTTTAAAATGAAAAATTTTCAAAATATGTGTTTACAACCCCCAGCCCGAGTTTAGGCACACGGGACGCGCACCTTACAAAACGGGGATGTTGGCTGAGTACTATTGCCACTATAACAAAGGTATTGTCGACAACGACGTATCTTTTTGATATTTTATAATGAAAAAACAAAAATTGTGGGTATCTGTGGTAAGTTTTTTAGAGTAGTTTTTTTCGGACGGTGCAACACGGTCAGCGACCAAGTATAGGCCTAGTCAAGTCAGGTCTAAAGCCGAAAACAGCGTCGAAATCGAACCCTAAACAAAAAAGTTATCGTCGTTTTTATAGATTTGCGTGTTCCCTTATATAGTCGTGATGGGTATGAGCAGAACTTACTGTGAATTTGACAATTTTGAAGAGATCGACTGTTTTATTTCGAGCTAGACCCTCGACCGAGGTGTCCAGGGACGCGCCTCTGCGTGGGCTAGCCGATGGTGAAATAAAAATTTCAATTTGACAAACAAAAATTTTGACTTTTGTGGAAAAAACCAACCTTCTTTTTTAACAAAAATTTCACTTTTCAACCCACAACCCGAGCTCAGGCACGCAGGACGCGCACCACACAAAACAGGTATGAAGGCCGAGCACTATTGACACTATATTCCACTGCCACAACAAAGAATTTTTCGAAAGCGACGTTGATTTTGTTGAATTTAGGAAAAATAAAATTGAGGGTATCTGAGGTAAGTTAAAAAAAAAAAAAGTTCGTGTGCTCGCTTGTTCGGACGGACGTCGACTGACGTGTTTTTGGTTTGCTTGTACCTTATATTGTCGTGGTATGAAATCGAGAATTTGGTAGAAATCGACTGTTTTATTTTGAGCTAGACCCCCCGACCGAGGTGTCCAGGGACGCGTCTCCGCGCGGGCTAGCTGATTATGAAATAAAATTTACTATGGAAAGAACAAAAATTTTGAGTTTTTGTCAAAAAACCCAATTTTTGAGCAAAAAATTTTGATTATCAACCCCCAACCCGATCCTGGGTACACGGAACGCGGACCAAGTCTCAGGGATGAAGGATGAGTACTATTGACACTATACTCTTCCAAAACAATAACAGAATTTTTGAAAACAAAGTAGATTTTGACTTTTTTAAAATGAAAAATTTTCAAAATATGTGTTTACAACCCCCAGCCCGAGTTTAGGCACACGGGACGCGCACCTTACAAAACGGGGATGTTGGCTGAGTACTATTGCCACTATAACAAAGGTATTGTCGACAACGACGTATCTTTTTGATATTTTATAATGAAAAAACAAAAATTGTGGGTATCTGTGGTAAGTTTTTTAGAGTAGTTTTTTTCGGACGGTGCAACACGGTCAGCGACCAAGTATAGGCCTAGTCAAGTCAGGTCTAAAGCCGAAAACAGCGTCGAAATCGAACCCTAAACAAAAAAGTTATCGTCGTTTTTATAGATTTGCGTGTTCCCTTATATAGTCGTGATGGGTATGAGCAGAACTTACTGTGAATTTGACAATTTTGAAGAGATCGACTGTTTTATTTCGAGCTAGACCCTCGACCGAGGTGTCCAGGGACGCGCCTCTGCGTGGGCTAGCCGATGGTGAAATAAAAATTTCAATTTGACAAACAAAAATTTTGACTTTTGTGGAAAAAACCAACCTTCTTTTTTAACAAAAATTTCACTTTTCAACCCACAACCCGAGCTCAGGCACGCAGGACGCGCACCACACAAAACAGGTATGAAGGCCGAGCACTATTGACACTATATTCCACTGCCACAACAAAGAATTTTTCGAAAGCGACGTTGATTTTGTTGAATTTAGGAAAAATAAAATTGAGGGTATCTGAGGTAAGTTAAAAAAAAAAAAAGTTCGTGTGCTCGCTTGTTCGGACGGACGTCGACTGACGTGTTTTTGGTTTGCTTGTACCTTATATTGTCGTGGTATGAAATCGAGAATTTGGTAGAAATCGACTGTTTTATTTTGAGCTAGACCCCCCGACCGAGGTGTCCAGGGACGCGTCTCCGCGCGGGCTAGCTGATTATGAAATAAAATTTACTATGGAAAGAACAAAAATTTTGAGTTTTTGTCAAAAAACCCAATTTTTGAGCAAAAAATTTTGATTATCAACCCCCAACCCGATCCTGGGTACACGGAACGCGGACCAAGTCTCAGGGATGAAGGATGAGTACTATTGACACTATACTCTTCCAAAACAATAACAGAATTTTTGAAAACAAAGTAGATTTTGACTTTTTTAAAATGAAAAATTTTCAAAATATGTGTTTACAACCCCCAGCCCGAGTTTAGGCACACGGGACGCGCACCTTACAAAACGGGGATGTTGGCTGAGTACTATTGCCACTATAACAAAGGTATTGTCGACAACGACGTATCTTTTTGATATTTTATAATGAAAAAACAAAAATTGTGGGTATCTGTGGTAAGTTTTTTAGAGTAGTTTTTTTCGGACGGTGCAACACGGTCAGCGACCAAGTATAGGCCTAGTCAAGTCAGGTCTAAAGCCGAAAACAGCGTCGAAATCGAACCCTAAACAAAAAAGTTATCGTCGTTTTTATAGATTTGCGTGTTCCCTTATATAGTCGTGATGGGTATGAGCAGAACTTACTGTGAATTTGACAATTTTGAAGAGATCGACTGTTTTATTTCGAGCTAGACCCTCGACCGAGGTGTCCAGGGACGCGCCTCTGCGTGGGCTAGCCGATGGTGAAATAAAAATTTCAATTTGACAAACAAAAATTTTGACTTTTGTGGAAAAAACCAACCTTCTTTTTTAACAAAAATTTCACTTTTCAACCCACAACCCGAGCTCAGGCACGCAGGACGCGCACCACACAAAACAGGTATGAAGGCCGAGCACTATTGACACTATATTCCACTGCCACAACAAAGAATTTTTCGAAAGCGACGTTGATTTTGTTGAATTTAGGAAAAATAAAATTGAGGGTATCTGAGGTAAGTTAAAAAAAAAAAAAGTTCGTGTGCTCGCTTGTTCGGACGGACGTCGACTGACGGTTAGGTTAGGTTAGGTTAGGTTAGGTTAGGTTAGGTTAGGTTAGGTTAGGTTAGGTTGGGGGTACCCCCACAGTGTTGACTTCCACGTAGTGACCCCTGGGCAACGTCGCGCCTGACCACCGTAACGGAGTGGCAGGCCGGCGGCTAACGAACACTGTGAATCGGAGCATCTCTACTGTCTTTTGCTGCGATATTGTTGAGTGACCATGTCACAACCCTCGAGGGACGCCTCCGGGCGCTTTCTCCCCAAAGGCCCTTCTCAGGGCCAACCCAAAGGCCCTTCTCAGGGCCAACCCAAAGGCCCTTCTAAGGGCCAACCCATGTCTCGCGATGCCTCAGCATCGGATACAAGTCGCGCGCCATCTGTGGCGAGCATTGTTAAAGGGAGCGACGTCGTGACGGATTTCTCCGACACCGAGTCGCTTATGAGTGGGTCGAACTGCGGTTCAACCCACCAATCGAGGAAGAGGGCTTTCCTCAGACGCGGCTCCGGGGGCTCTCCGGACGCAGCGGAGAAGCCCGCGAAGCGGGCTGTCATTCAAGCCGACTTGGAGGAGAGGATCGCCTCCAAAGAGCAGCGGGCGCGAACCACCAGAGCCAAGGCTGGCTACGGCGCCTCCAGTGTCCTCTACGCGGATCACTCCGTAGAGGAAATGGAGCGCATGGCTTTGGAGGATCAACAAGAGATCTTGGAGGTAGCCTCCAAGTCCTCAAATTTGAAGGGCACCTTCCAGAAGGCCCTGAAATGCCGGGCAGCGAGTCTGCTCGGCATTGTCAAGGAGTTGGCGGAGCGCACGACGTCTGACGAGACTCGGCAACTGCAGGCGAAAGTCGATCGCCTGCAGAAAGAGGTGTCAGCGTTACACACGCGCGTTGCCGAGCTGGTTACTCGGCCTGAGGTGTCGTCCGACGCAGGTCCAGTGACTATGCCCTCACCCTCCAACCTTGAGGAAATCATCCGCAAGGTCGTCATGGAGGAGAGGGCCTTCACCAGGGCCTGTTTGGCCGGCATTGAGGACCGGCTTCTCCCGGAAAAGCGGCTCCGTCCTCCGCTTGCAGCGGATAAGCCGCTTCCCGAAAGTTTGTGCAGCGCACCAGGACCCTCAACGGCCCCAGTCCAGCGGGAGCAGCCCCAGGTGCCCAACACCACCAAGGGCAAGGGTAAGGGCAAGAAGTCCACTTCTGCCCCGACTGCCCAGCCGGAACCAGAGAGGGAAGATCAAGACCCTCTCTTACCCTCCACCACCCCTTCCAACCAGCCTTGGATTAAGGTAGTGGGGAAGAAGGGGAAGAAGAAGACGGCCCCTAAGCCCCCTGCAGCCAAGCCTGCAGCTGCAGCTGCCGTAGATAAGAGGAGGAAGCTCCCTCCTATTCCGAAAACGGCAGCCGTGGTGGTCACGCTGACCCCAGAGGCAGCGGAGCGAGGGGAGACGTACGAGTCCGTGTTACGGCGGGCCCGTACAAATGTCGATCCGGCGCAACTTGGGGCCGGCAGAGTTACCTGCCGGAAGACCCAAACGGGGGCTCGTCTTTTCGAGTTTTCGGGGACTCAGGGTGGCACCAAGGCGGACCTCTTTGCGGCAAAGCTCAAGGAGGCCGTCGCGGACACGGCTAAGGTCGCAAGGCCCGTCAAGTGTGTGGCTCTTGAGGTGACTGACCTCGACGACTCAGTTACCCAAGAGGAGGTGGTGGCCGTGGTTGCGGCGGCGGGGGGCTGCGACGTCGCAGCTGTCAAGGGCCGCGCCATTAGACAGGGTCGTCGGGGTATGGGCACCATGCGCCTAGAGTGCCCTATCGTGGTGGCCAAGGCAGTTCTGGCCAAGGGTCGCCTCCCGGTCGGATTTAGCTCGGGTGGGGTCCGGGTGCTGGAGGATGAGCCGATGCGCTGTTACAAGTGCTTCGGCATCGGCCACACCCGGCCCCTCTGTCCGTCCACTGCCGAGCGGGAGGAACTGTGCTTCCGCTGTGGAAAGGAGGGGCACAGAGCGGCCACCTGCGAGGCTACAGCCCCGCACTGTGCAGTCTGTGCTGCCAGTGGTCGTCCAGCTGACCACACAATGACGAGCAAGAAGTGCTGTCCGCCGAAAAGGAAAGGGAAAGTGCAGGTGCCTTCGCGTCCTGCTGCTGCCGCCGCCACTGGAACCCCAGTTTCAGCGCCGGCCACCGAGGGAAGTGCCATGAACACGGACTGATGGCTGGGCTTCGAAGAAGAATTCTTCAAGCCAACACCAACCACTGCAGAGCGGCCCAGGACTTACTGGTCCAAACCGTTGCGGAGTGGTTGGTGGATGTGGCGGTTGTAGCCGAGCCGTATTCTGTCCCTGGCAGCTGGCTAGGAGACGACAACGGTTCGGTTGCATTGGTGTCGCGGTCTTCCACGGACTCCCCTTCCCTCTCGCTCTTAGAGAGGGGACCGGGATACGTGGCCGCCGCGTGGGGGGACATAGCCCTTATAGGGGTGTATTTCTCCCCAAACCGCCCCATCACGGCCTTCGAGAACTTCCTCGAGGTCCTTGCCAGGGTGGCCGGTAGGGTGGTGCAGCGCAGGGTGTTGGTCGTGGGCGACTTTAACGCCAAGTCGGTTTTATGGGGCAACCCGACCACTGACGCCCGAGGACGCGAGGTGGAGACCTGGTCCGTGGCGTCCGGTCTGTCCCTCCTCAACAGTGGCAGTGTTCATACCTGCGTGCGGCGGGAGGGGGGCTCCATTGTGGACCTCGCCTTTGCCTCCCCGTCTTTGGCTGCCAGTGTGCTGGACTGGCGGGTGGAGCTGGTGGAGACGCTGTCGGACCACCGATACGTGCGGTTCGACATCACCGCCCCGGACTCCCGGAGGGCTCGCGCGGGTCGGTCTCACTTCCCGCGATGGGCGCTCTCCCGCCTAGACCGAGAGGCCGCCACGGAGGCGGTGTTCGTCCAGGACTGGCTGTCGCCTCCTGTCGACGTCCAGGACGTGGACGCCACTGCAGCCCAGTTGAGGGACTCCCTGACCGAGGTGTGCAACTCGAGCATGCCTCGGTCTCACCGTCCGCCTCCTCGACGCGCCGTCTACTGGTGGTCGGAGGAGTTGGTGTGCCTGCGGGGTGCCTGTGTTGTGGCCCGGCGCGCCTACACTAGGAGCAGACGGCGGCGCCATCGCGACCGCGACAACGAGGACCGCCTCTATGTAGCCTACATGGAGGCCAAAGCGACCCTGACGGCGCGAATGGGCGCAGCCCAGGACCGCGCGAGGGTGGAAATGGCGGAGGGTCTAGATGCTGACCCTTTCGGGAGGCCGTACAAGGCGGCACGTAACAAACTGCGCCCGTACGGTCCCCCAGTTGCCGAGACCCTCGAGCCGACCTTGCTGGATGGGGTGGTCCAGTCCCTGTTTCCGCGCAGGGACAACTTCACTCCACCAGTGATGAGCGACCCGCGCGGTGCGGTTCTATCGGCAGACGAGGCGGTCCCTCCAGTCACGGAGGACGAGATGGAGAAGGCGGTCTTCTGCCTCCGGGGCAAAAACACCGCCCCAGGTCCGGACGGCGTCCCCGCAAAGGTGGTGGCCATCGCCGCCTCCCAGATGGGAGACAGGTTTCGGGACCTCTTCAGTGCGTGTGTTGCGTGTGAGAGGTTCCCGAAGCCATGGAAGGAGGGTCGATTGTGCCTTCTTCGGAAAGAAGGGCGGCCGGTGGACTCCCCATCGGCATACCGGCCCATCGTCTTACTGGATGAGGTCGGTAAAACGTTCGAGAGGATCCTCGCCGCCCGTGTCAACAGGCACTTGTGCACAATCGGCCCGGACCTGGCGGACGCTCAGTTCGGTTTTCGAGCTGAGCGTTCGACAGTGGACGCGCTGTCCCGGCTCAAGGGCCAGGTGAGGGAGGCGATGGATGCGGGGGATGGACTGTTGGCTGTGTCGTTCGACATATCTAACGCCTTCAACTCCATTCCCCACTCCACCATCCTAGAGGCGCTCCGCTTCCACGGAGTGCCTACGTATTTGCGGGGGCTGTTGGCGGACTATTTGTCGGATCGCACAGTCCTCCTGGAGGACAAGTCGGGCCAGCTCCGACGATACGGCGTCGAGTCCGGTGTCCCACAGGGTTCTGTCCTGGGACCGCTCCTCTGGAACATCGGATTCGACTGGCTCCTGCGGGGACACCTACCCCGTGGCACGTCTGTCATCTGCTATGCAGACGACACCCTTCTGACTGCCCGGGGCAGAAATTTCTTAGAGGCGGCCAGCTTGGCCTCGGCGGGTGGTTCGCAGGTGGTGGACCGCATCTCCCGCCTAGGGCTGACGGTGGCGCTGCACAAGACCGAGGCCGTGTTCTTCCACGGGCCGCGGCAGCGTCAACCGCCCGATGCCCATATCCATGTAGAGGGTGTCCGCATTGAGGTGCAAGCCCATATGAAATATCTGGGCCTAGTGCTCGACAGCAAGTGGCGCTTTCGAGCACACTTCAGCGGGCTGTCGACGCGCTTGCTGAAGACTGCGGGCGCCCTCTCGTGGCTCCTCCCGAACATCGGGAGGCCCGGCGACCAATGCCGGCGTCTATACGCCGGCATACTAAAGAGTATGGCCCTATACGGGGCCCCAATCTGGACGGACTCACTGGGCACACGGGAGAACGCCGCTGCCCTCCGCAGGCCACAAAGGGCCATTGCACAGCGGGTGGCGAGGGCGTACCGCACAGTGAGTTTCGCGGCATCGTGCGCTCTGGCGGGAACTCCCCCTTGGGAGCTCGAAGCTTGGGTGCTCTCAAGAGTGTACGACTGGACGGCGGGTCAGAGGGCGCTCAACCGGCGCCCGGACCCTCAAGAAAAGGAAGAAGTGCGTGAGGAGGTTCGCGAGGCAATAACTCGGCACTGGGCCGAAGACCTAGCCTCGGCAACATTCGGTCGCCGGACACTGGACGCCATCGGGCCCGTCCTGAACGATTGGCTCGACCGGCGACATGGTTGCCTCTCCCTGCGTCTGGTGCAGGTGCTGTCCGGGCACGGCTGCTTCGGATCGTACCTGCATCGGATAGGGCGGGAGGAGACCCCACAGTGTCACCACTGCGAGGCCGCAGTGGATACCCCAGAGCACACCCTAGAGGTGTGCCCTTCGTGGGACGAACCCCGCCGCGCCATGGTGGCAGTGGTCGGGAACGACCTCTCACTCCCCAGTGTGATTTCAGCCATGCTGGGAAGTGAGGAGGCATGGGCAGAAGTAGCCTCCTTCTGTGAGGACGTCATGTCACAGAAGGAGGCGGCGGAGCGCACGCGGGAAGACGACCCTCTCGCGGCGCCGCTCCGCAGACGAAGAAGGGGTGGACGACGGCGAGCACAACGCCCGTCCTCAACCGCCCCGGGGGGTGATCAGCGGGCGACAGGCGCGGGGGCGCCACCGCCTGCACCACATGATCCACCCCCTGTGCTCCGGCCATAATAAAAGCCCCTCCCTTCTGGGGGGGGACGTGTAGGGCCTGCCGTAAGGTGGGCATTCGCCGGAGGGGGACTGGACGACATAGACTCCCAGGTCCCTTCCACTCAGGCGAGGTCGGAGTGCCGCTGGGTATTTTTAGTGGGTATACCGGGAACGACTTTACCGGGGAGTCCCACATACCCCTCTCCCGTCCCCCGACGGGAAGGGGATGCGTAATAGCATTTTTTCCCAGCGACAAAAAAAAAAAAAAAAAAAAAAAAAAAAGGTTAGGTTAGGTTAGGTTAGGTTAGGTTAGGTTAGGTTAGGTTAGGTTAGGTTAGGTTTTTTTTTTTTTTTTTTTTTTTTTTTTTTTTTTTTTTTTTTTTTTTTTTTTTTTTTTTTTTTTTTTTGTGCTTTTCCCCTTTCACATAAAAGGGCTCTTATTAGTCTAATTACTCATTCATTCCAGTTCTCGCGTTTATTCCTCTCGCACTTTCAAGCTTCATACTTTGTCTTTCTTTTACACACACATTCATTCTTAGCCGGGTGGGACTCCCGCTATTCTGGCTACTGTTTATCTTTATTTTTCCATTTTAGGGTTTAAGACAGACAAATGGTTTTTTATTTTACATAGTAACATAAACATTGTTGTGTTTACATGCTCTCTTGATTATAATCTCTTACTTACTATATTCCATAATACTAGTTTTACTTATTCTATATTTCTAATGTAATGTTTTTCTACTTCTAACATTTTTAAGTAACTTATATTGTAAATCTATTTTATGTTTATACACGTTTTTAATTATTCTACAAAAACTGAAATTTGGTTTCTTAAATTAGGTAACAAGAATATTTTCTTACAACACTATTTTTACGTCTATTTATTACACTATGTGGTTTATCCTATACTCAACTTCTTATTTTCTAATACAGTTTTTAGCATTTTTTTCTTATTTACTAGCATAATAACATAAACATAGTAGGTTTTTATTAACCAAGGTTTGGACATGCCTTATTTGGACTGCTTTAAGGGTTTGTGTTGTTTTTCGCCTGGTTGAATTATTTACTTTCTTTTTCAAGTTGTGGCAATAATATATATATATACTTATGTTATACATAATTATTGTCATTTCTTAGTCTGTATTGTTTTTTATTCTAAGCGTTTTTGTGGTTTGTTTAGTGTGCGTGTTTGGTGTATTGCGTGTGTTTTTGATATATGTGTATATATTTATTATATACTTTGTATATCTGTGTTTTTTGTTGTTCACTGGTTTCCGTGTGACCTTCATTTTGTGGTTATACTTCACTCTTCTTCTGTACTCCCAGTTTGTGTTGCTGTATTGGTATGTTCCTGTGTGTGTTGTATATGTTCTTGTGTGTGTTATGTATGTTCTTGTGTGTGTTGGTGTGTGTTTTGTGTGTGTAACGTGTACCTCAGGGAGCAGTCTATGCATACGCCGTCGTCGTCCGAGCCAGGTAATCCCATTTTTTGCGGACCGGGCACTCCACGCTGAATGCGTTGTGGTCGGTCCTCTGATGCTTGGAGTGTGAGCAGTTGCAGCACTGCGGTTCATTTCCCGCAATAAATTCCACGCACTTCTCGCGTAGGTGCGGTCCTCCACAGTGACTGCATCTGTCCACACTCTCAGTGCAAAATTTCCGACCGTGGCCGAACGCCAGGCATTTCGTGCACTGTATGAGCGGCGACTGGTCCTCCACCCTGACTCTTTGCAGATCCAGGTAAAGAGCCCCAGCCTCCGTCATCCTCTGCCATACCCTGGGTCTGACCTGAACGACGACGTGTGCTGTCTTAGGGTTTCTAGTTCTCTTTTTAAATTTGATGACCATTTCCCTTTCTTCTTCTTTTAAATCAATAAACAGATTTTCATTTTGGGAGTAGAGCGCCCTCACCATCTCGTCGTCGTTACTGTCCAAGAAGACATCCTTGAGGACGACGAGTGGGTTTTTGTTTTTCATGGGCGCTGCTATCAGCCCTTTACCCCGGCTCTCTATTCGCTCCTTTACTCTTTTGAGCTCCGCCTCTGTGTCACAACCCAAGATGATCGTCTGGTTTTTTGCCTTGCGTACTTTGCTTATTTTAAGGCCAGTTCCCCTGGCGTCGACGGCCTCCTTCACCCTTGCGAGCACCTCGTCAGCGGTTTCCAGGCTGCCTTCGAGGGTGACCGCCATGGAATGAAGTGCCGGCCGACGCCCTGGTTTGGCTGCCGTAACGTCTGCGTATGTTTTTAAATCGCATGCCTCGCCTCTAAAGGCCTCCCGCATCCTCTCCGAGCCGGCGGCGACCTCACCGGCAACGTCACCGATTTTGTCCTCGAGAGCAACTGCAGCGCGACCTACGACCTTCACCCCTTCTATCGTATGGTTTATGCTCTCTTGGACAACGTCGATCTTGAGGCTGACCTCGTCGATCTTATCGATGACCTTGTCGATGACGTCGGCACCGTTCTCGGTGTGGTGCTCGGTCAAATCCTCGAGGCCTTTTTTGACACTCATCTCCAGGTCAATTATTCGGGAATTAATATTCGCCTCCACTTTCTCGAGCCTTTCTATTACTTCGTCCGGTAAATTGGACGGTGTGGGCGTGGTGTTGGTCTTAGTGGGCGAAACCGATTTGGACTTTGTTTCTAGGCACTTAATACGTTTGCTGAGTTCAAACAGGATACGTAGGCTTTTGTCCGACTGGGTCTCCAGGAAAATCTTTATGTCCTTCCTCATCTGAGGGTAGTCTTTGACTCGGGACGGGATGTCCTCGAAAGTTTTCATGACCTCCTGGAGAAGATTGTCATTGGACAAAGCTGTGTACGTATCTGTCTGTCTCTTGTACGTCTCCATATTGTCCACGGACCTTCTTTTACGCTCTGGCCTCCTGATGAAGGTCTTTGCAGCGTCCAGCGCTTGCCCAGTTGGGCCTGCGGGGCTGGGAGTGGTGGTGCGAGCGACGGCACCGGAGGTTCCTGCCGTCGACGACGGTGGCGTTTCCACTGTTTCCGCTAGGGTTCCTTGAACAGTGTTTTTCCTACCGTACGTCAGGGCTATCCCCTTCGGCGCCTCGCGCGTTCCAGAAGGCCCCTGGTTTCCCGGTTGGGTAGGCGACGTGGACGCTTGCGTTGGCTTGGCTACTGGGGTGCGGAGTCCGAGAACCATTTTTAACGCTTAAGCTCCTTATGGTTACTGAAGTGTGTTGTGTCACGCTCGTGTGTATAGGGCACGGCAAAAAGGAAAGGGGAAAGTTGTCGAGATGGTAAATAAAATAATATAAAAAGTTAAAATTAAAAGTATGTAAATAAAGTAATATTTCAACCAAGGCGGTTTGTCTGTGGTCTTCCCTGTATAGAGGGGTGTGTGTTGCTTGTCGTGGGTCCGATTTGACCCTGTAAAAGGGGAGTCAAAGTCGGGCAGTACCAGTCCGCAGTCCAAATATTGCAACTATCGTAGTTTGTACAAAGAAAAACAAACAAAACAGTGTTTTTGTCTAAAGGGGGTGGGGGGGGGTCCAAACTGGGGGGGAGGGTTTCTCGTGTGCGGCTTTAGCCGTGGTGTCTACGACACCACAAAGGCTGAATTTGAGGTCAGATTTGTCCTAAGTCCTCTCGTTCCCAAGATATGGGCCGTTTTATATTTGGAAAAAGGAAAGGGGCGGGGGGGGGTCCAAACTGGGGGGGGAGGGTTCCTCGTATGTGGCTTTAGCCGTGGTGTCTTCGACACCACAAAGGCTGAATTTGAGGTCGGATTTGTCCTAAGTCCTCTCGTTCCCAAGATATGGGCCGTTTTATATTTGGAAAAAGGAAAGGGGCGGGGGGGGGTCCAAACTGGGGGGGGAGGGTTCCTCGTATGTGGCTTTAGCCGTGGTGTCTTCGACACCACAAAGGCTGAATTTGAGGTCGGATTTGGCCTAAGTCCTCTCGTTCCCGAGATATAGACCGTTGGGTATTTAGGGGTGGGAACTTTAAGGAAAAAGGGAAAGGGTGGGGGGGATGGATACCTCTGTGGTGGTCTTCACCTCGTGGTGTCGTAGGCTGAATCCGCGGTCTAAAATGTCCTATCTGGTCTAGTTCCAGAGATATCAGGTTTTATAGGATTCCTGTACCGTACCGCGCCGTGCCGTGTCGCGGGGCTGTCGAGTAGATCTTCCAGTTGACCTAGCTGGGTCTACTCTGATCCGATTTTGGCGTGCGTGGGCTCGTTTATTTGGTCTTGTTGAGCTCTTCCTGGTAGGTCAGGTTCCAGGGTCAGGTTAGGGGAAGGGGTTGGGGGGGGGGGGAGGGGTATTGGTAAAATTTGTTTCTGTGGCTGATGGCC